>CM037791.1:26923041-26938480 GCA_021229015.1 Solen grandis | reverse complement strand
TTTTCCGGTGTATATCTTACGTTATTCTCAGATTGACCGGTGAGTTAACCAATAAAATAATTGAAAGAACATAATATATGAAAACATAACCCTTCATGCGCAGGATTGTGGGGAAGGGTTTGCATGCTCACTGAGTTGTTGTTATGGACCGTGTCCGAAGATATGCAAGAGAGGTAAACCTATATTTGTTTCTCTTCCAATTACATTTCCGGTGTATATCTTACGTTACAGTTATATAAATATTTCATTTAATCTATTGCTCATTCACTTCCAAATTATCAGCAATTAACCTCGAATACTTTCGAAGATAAGTGGTGCTATTCAATTCATTTTGATAGCATTCGGTTGTCACCAATAATGTATTGCGTTACACTAAGAACAAGACGGCATTTTAATAACTTAAGTGTTTACAGACATGGTGACCAACTACGTATAGAAAAGCCTAAATATTTATTTGAGTTTCGATGAATATCAATGAGTGACTTTGGGTAGTTCCAATAAATCAGAGGTGATATTCTAATCGATTTGCTGATGACGTCAGAGTAGAGTTGCGTCCTTTATATTCTGTGTGCTCAAGAGATATAAGAAATGATTATTATTGCTTGCAAAATATAGGTAAGATCAAGGTCACTGTTATTCGAAACAGAGGCAAGAAGACTGAGTGTCTTTATGTGAATACGTACAAGACATGGTTTTGAAGATCAATTTAATGTCAACATAAGTTGTTTAATATAATATGGTTAGCACAATCATAAAGCATCGTCATAAATGTGATTTATAACACAAAACAAACTGTTAATGATAATTCTAAGGTTATAAGCAGTACTATTTTCTTCTGTTCCAGTCGGATGTGCTGTAGATCCTCCGAAAGTACAATATGCGGATATCTCTGTAAATTCCATTAAAAGCGTTGCTTTATACTCGTGCTGGTGTCTAAGTGCCCATTCATTGGTGTTCGCTTCGGTTTGCCAGTCAGATGGAAATTGGTCACCTGTCAGTGGAAACTGTCCAGAACGTAGGACTTATGTTAATATTAAAGACTTCCGATTTTTGATAATAATAATAATAATAATAATATAATTGATAAAAGTGAGATTTCATTTCAAGTGTTAGGTTATATCCTGAACATTTTTGTATGCCAGTATCATTTGAGATATAGCTTAAAATCATTTTCCTTGTAAGATTTCAAGCTTAAACTCTATGGCGTAATCAGTTCTGTATTTTAAAATGGAGATAACGTGAAGGAACATTATATCAACTATTTTTCTCGCGATGTTATTAAAGCTGATTTTCTCCCTATATCAGTTGCTATATCAACAGTTTGTGGTTTTGTTTCATTTGCGTGATTCGGCCGATTGTTTATTCGGTCATTTTATATAATCGCACTAAAATATAGAAAAACAAGATGTATTCGAAAAACACTATGCCCCTATCAAATAATTGATGTGAATTGAAAGGCATTCATGGGTGGAGTAAGTATGTTAAATATATAGACTTTATATAGTAACAGAGTAATGCTCAAAAAAAAAGAAAAAAAAAAAAGAAAAAAAAATGAAAATAAAGAAAGATAGCTGGAAAGGTACCAGACTTTGTTTTGATTCGTAAGAATTACACTTCTACTGCTCACTATCTAATTAAACTAAAATTAAGGTTTTGTATCAATGCCTTAAAAAGCTTAAAAGTTATTTTCTAGATAAAAAAAATAAATAAGAAGAGAAAATGCAACAATCGGACGAGACAGCTTTTTTTGGTAACTGAACTGCTCCTACTTGCTATCATATTATTTTCAAAGGAATTGGTAGTGTTAGGGTTCTTGGTTACTGTCCTTTTTCTTGTTATAATTACATATGAAACTTTAAGTCAATACCTTTTATAATTTTCAAGTATATAGTAAATAGTTTATTCTATTCTCTGGACAGGAATTCATTTTAACATTTAATGAAAGGAAATAATTTAAAAAATGCCCCAGTTTAGGCTTCTTGGTTACTACACCTACCAATCTCACCAACTATTTGCATCTAAAGTTTCAAGTCAATACTTTGTATAGTTTCTTAGTTATTGAACGAAATTTTTAAAAAAAGAGAGATAATTCAAAATTTTGGCCAGGAAGAGTTATGGTTCTTAGTCACTGCGCCTTTCTTAATCTCATTCTATTCATATCTGAAGTTTCAAATCAAAACCTTATACAGTTTTCAAGCAATGGCCGATGTTAAAGCTGCTGACAAACCAACACACAGAACGGACTAAAAAAGGGACTATACCCACAAGCACAGAACTTGCGGACATAAAATTTAATTCAATCGAAATATGTACAACCCGCTTATGCTGGTACTGCATAGGTTATCCGATGAAACTTTCGATGTAGACATTTATTGGGAGACATCCTCTGTGGCCATACATTTGGTTTGGACTCTTGTGAGGGACATATAATTTAACATCAGTTATGTTTATAGGCAACTCACTATGAATTGTTGAACCGCTGCGTGTGTTTGTTCTTTCATTTTTCGTTCTTCCATTTCTTTTTCTTATTTTTTGGGGGTTAAAGGATGGTTTAATTTTCATCTGAAATCCTTGCGACGAAAAGTAAATTGATAGTATAAAAGTCTATTGGACCACCCAAGACCAGTACAGTACTCCATCAGCATTTCGGCCAAGCAAATAATTAGCTATACCCTATCGGGATAATTGATGGTCATTCTATGAAATGGTCATCTGGATTATTTTCTTCTTATTTCTTTTCAGCTTGTAAAGACGGATGGCATCTCTTTGAAAGCCACTGCTACCTGTTCTCGCTCAAAAGACTTAATTGGGTGGATTCACAGGTAAAATGTGTCTATAAAATCCTCTGGAATCATAGTAAAAGGCGCAGTTTCATTTTTGAAATATTGTAGTACTACTATTCAGATAGTAAGCATTCATTATTATTTTCATAAGCGTAAAAGTCAATGCCCAATTTATAATTCCACCAATTACACTGACAATATATAACAGAGATTCCTAGCTGTAAGTCACATACAAACATATGGATGGCTTAATGTAAAACTGTCGTAACTCCATTTTTTTTTAAAAATGATGTTTTTGCATTTTTTACCTTATATTACAATGCTCTATCAGTGCAAACAATATATATATATATATATATATATATATATATATATATAATTAAGTATCAAAAGGGGCCCCCGAGGCCGAGAGGGTAAAGTCGCTGAATGAGTATTAAAGTCAGCAACTTGACGTTCTTTGCCACGGAGGCCCCCAATGAAGTGGATTATGATCATCTGTCAGTGGGAAAGACAATAATATTGTAATATAATGTAATAATATATTTTTCGATTGCTTAGAAACAGGTATCAATATGCATCCGTGAGAAGTGTTTTTATAAACATTGCTTTGAAACAATGTATTCATCAAATTGTAAACTGTATTTCAGTCAGGATAATTTAGTGAGTAGGAAGCATATATTTTGCTAGTTATCCTAACTAAAAATTATGTGTAACATTTTCCGCCTAAGTATAGGCATTTCTACCAATGAATATCAAACGATGAGCATTTATTTCCCCACCATTAAATAGCACAAGGTAACTTCTGAGTTACTAAACTTCTAAAACCTGAAACTTTGAAAGGACAATTTCCGGGCCCAAACCTAATTTAAAAATTCCAATTCCAAAAAAGATTTTTCCAAAGAAATTTTTAATCATTGTTTATCAATCAGCATCGTTGTTTTCACATCCGTTCAAATTACAACCTGTGAAAGATAATAAGACCTGACATGATATGTAAATCTGCGTTTTTTTTTATTTTATTTTTTTATTTTTATTTTTTTTAAATGTTTACCAATCAATGGTGATCACTTACGTGTTTAGACACATTTTAGCATTACAAACTGTCAACCATATGATTATACTACAGCCATATATTTAGATCATTAGATAGTACACTTTTAAAATGATGAGTGGATTCAACTATGGTGTTTGCGTCAAACGTCTTTAATGTTTAAATTGTAACAAACATAATAAATTAGCCAATATCAGACAATGCCTTGGTTTTCGTAAATAACTCATCCATAAACTGTTGGAACTTAAATAAATAAATTGATAAATATTTTCTTTACTTTTTGCATCACATTTCAGTGTTACACACGCTATAAGGCATACCAATAATGTATCTAATCACTGCCAAAAAGAATAACTGGTGTTTAATATTTATACTGGTGGAGATTTTTCCAACTTCTAAGTTCAGATAACTTCCAAAATCCAAACATTTTTACTGATCCCGTGGGTGCTCGGATTTCGGAAGTAACACTGTACTTCCAACCGATTGAGGTGTTTTTAATTTCAAATTTCAAGCTGTCGTGAGATGTATCTTACACTGTTGTGACTTATGGTGACATGATATAAACAAAGCAAATATTAATTTTCATAGGCATAATTTAAAAAAGACATTTGAAGATTGCATATGCAAAGTTCTTTAAACCCATTTAGTTTCTTTTAGTTTCCAAATGTTGATGTCATATAAATGGCGCTTGGTTGGATCAAAATCTATCTGATACCTAAAACTGTTTATTTTTATAAAAGAAAAAAATATCGGTTCTGGGCGGTGCCTGACACACGTTGTCAGTCCTTAACCTAGATGATAAAAGCCTATACAGTAGAAAATGAAATAGAGTTTTTTTTGTGTATTAATGGCCAATTTAGACTTAGTCGAGCTATTTTTTTTAGCGTACCGAAAAACGTTTACTATTTCCCACTTGCAGAAATATCTGCATTTACTTTTTTACATCAAGGTCTCAAAACTCCTTCTTTTTGTAGTTTTATTTGTATAGGTAATACTGATTTATAGTCTTCTTTCAAGCTAGTGCTCAATCAGCCGACATTTCATGTTTACTTCCTGATCATTACATTCATTAATTCCGTAGGAAGAGCTGAGACATATGGTGTTTGGAAGTCATGACCCAAAAAATCCTTGCAGGTACCCATTGATACATTAGTTAACTAATAACCGATCCCGTGGCCGGCCTAGTGGTTAAGGCATCCGCTTCGGGAGCGGAGGTTCGAAGGTTCGATCCCCTGGCAGGGGAACGTTCTGATATGACCGGTTGGTGAGCCGCCAGATAGTTAAATAATGTTTACTGAATGTCTTTCTGCCTGGTGTCTGGCATATAGGTGGAAATCGCGGAGATTCTTGTGAAAGCAAAGAGGTGTCTCATAAGTCAAAACTGACTGGCCCTTTCAATAGGGGTGACACTATAATAAACAAACACTTAAATACACTTGGGTATATTGAAACAATGCAAGATTATTTGCATGCTCAAGGAAATAGGCAGTGATTCGACCTAGATTCAAACCTCGGCCTCTTAATCCTGAGCTGTGCGTCCTACCAGGGGCAATCATAGGACTACCCTGCTTCTCTTTCACTTAATTTTGAAGATTATAAAGCAGCAGCCACTGCATGAAACACTCAATAAAAAAACGAAGTTAATTTTTGTGCCCTTAATGTCAGCAGAACAAAATGAAGCAAATGAATGTACATGCATTTAAGAACAGAATTAAATTGAATCTATTTGAAACAAATATTGCTTTAGAAACTAAAAGTACTACATTGTTCGTTATTTTGACAAGTGTGGAGTAAGGCTTCGTTTTCTCAAAACAGTAAATGCCATGGGTAGGAAAGTCTGGAGAACAGCTGTAGGAAAAAGTTCTACCTAGTAAAATTACAAATGAATTAATGGTGATGAAATTAAATGTTCAGAAGTTATACATTTTTATGAAATAATTTCTGTTCAAAGGCTTTTCTGCTTTGTTAATCCAAATAGCTATTCAAATGAGATATGAAACTGCTCGAAATTATTTTTTTCTTATGACGAAATAAAAATAAAAATAAAAAAACAATAAATCTGAATAGGATTTGAACGAGATCTCGGTGAGATACTCAACATTCTGCAGAAACTTAATAGGGGGATGCTTTACAGTATTGGTTTAGTCAACAATAAATTGAAGAAACAGCTCAGTGTATTTATAAATGATTTGAGCAATTTTTCATATCTCATGTTTTCTCGAGCGGTCTCATTAATGTAAAATTAACTTGCTCTTTACCTATATCAGAGTTGCGGATTAAGTCGTTGGCTTACTTACATGAAGTGTTGTCATGGACATTGGTCTCTTTACGTTGCTAATTGTCTATGCTGAAAACTGTATTTAATGACAGTTGCGATTATAAAGATGTTAAGTTTTAATTGTGTTAATGAACTACTGGCACCTTTTCAACTCAGATACCTGCAATCTGTCAACCCAGTGTACTCTCGTATTGTTCTTACAGTTATACTGTATTGCTCTCAGTAGATGGTGAAAAGCATGTCTCATTTAAAAAATGAGATTTACCAAAATGTTGGGCATCTAAGTATATCATCATCCCAATTTCCTAAGTTGTGTCCATTTTCTAAACTTTTTATTTAAAAAAAAAGACAGATTTGCTTTGAGCTATTGATATAAAGATCATGCATATGTTTACAGAATTATTGCAAGAATCAAGGGGGTAATCTTGTGAAAGTGGATTCCACTGCCGAGTTGAATTTCTTAAAGGCGAAGTGCCAAGGTATTTATCATATCATTTAAAATTGATACACGTGTGTATTGAGTATGTATTTGCATGTATAGAGTTGTGACGGACATCAATCTTGGTACCCTCGGGTATCCTTGTACGCGTGCATATCATTCCTCCTAATAAATCGTAGGGTCTGCCTTCGTTTACTGCCACCATGGCTCCTACCAACGTAAAATAACCCATCTGTAATTGTTTATGTATGGAGTAAGCGTCTCAATATAAAAGAATAAGAGTAGATTACATGGAAAACATTTGTATCAACATATTATTATAAACCTCGAAACTCCGCTGCCAAACAACGGATACTGAAATTCTTCAATATCCTCAACATCCAGTATTTTCAAAAAGAAAGTATAGCTGGTATTGCCTATCAGGGTATGCGCATTCAAACATTCATTGGACCAAAATACAAAAAAAAAAAAAAAAAAAATGAAACCCTCAAAATATATATAGAAAATTGAAATCGGAGAATCACAAAATGAGGTGAACGGTTTTTTATCCATAGTGACTCGGAAAGATGGGAAATACTTTTAATATTTCATTTTTTCATAGCATTGGGGAGGAAATATTACTGGATTGGGGCAAGAAATTCAGGAAAGAGAATCTACACTTGGTACGACGGGACTCCCGCTGTAATCGGATGGGGACCAGGTAAATATATATTATCAATATTACTAAAAGAACGAGCTTATTTTTGTGTCGGATTTTGTGCCGTAACGAAACATCACTACTTTCACGGTTATTCAGTAACCATTCAGTGGTTGTTTTATTTGTGTTTTAAAATAAATAAAATTGCACAGTTTGCGAGAATTTATGGTGAATCCATCGAAAAGTGGATGAATCTTTAAATAGTAACATTTCTGGGAACACCGTATAATGGTTCTTCGTATTGTACGAAAATACGTGTAATCTTCTTTTGAAACCTCGACTAGCCTGGCAGCCACATTACAAGAGTGCTACACACAACGGACTTGGTTTTGTATCCCCGTTTTAAATACGGGGTTCCTATTATTTTTATTTGAAAGTTATCCAATTTATCTTTCGAATGTATGTTGTGTGGCGCTTTTACGAACGCTCGGAAGAAAGTCGCTGTGGCGTGCGTATAAACCACGATGTTCGTGCATTTATACAGCATAAGGTACACGTAAAAACATGGTATATGGCCCTTCATTGCTGTTTGCTGTATGTAGTTGGGCTCTTTGCGTCATTCGTACCAGATTCAATGTTAATATTGCCACAACAATCACGGGCAACTGATTATACAGCCCAAATTTAACATGTACATTTTGATAGCACTATATTATAAGTCTAAGGTTGGTGATCTTTTTCCCCTTTTTTCTCAATTCGTTTGCCATTCCTGTAGATATTGTTAAATTATGTTATGAAGGTCGCAAAAAAACTATTATTGTTCAAAGTAATTAAGCGTTTTCATGAATTAGTCCATTCTGCACTATATTGCAACTTTTATATTCCCCTGTAAAATTAAAAAACACACTGCTTTAAACATGTGAAGTGAGTCCTTTTTAATTTTATGTTCTTCATTTTTGTGTTTTAAACTTGTTTTATTTGATTTATTTTAAAGTATATACCGCCATTTTATGCCATCAAAGGCTAACAGATGGCAACTTTACCTAACAGCTCTGTACCGGGATTCTGACAGTACGGAAACTTTAGCACGAATCTCTGTAGTTAACTAAGTACAGTGGTGGAAGACAAATTACCATTTGAAAGAAATTGTACGTCATCTATCACGGAGACCGTGCTCGACTCCATTCGGGATCGAACAAACAGCCCCCGTCTTCACAACCAAGCGCTATTAAGGCCGTTTTTTTATGTGAAACCCATGGTCCTTATTCTGTGATCGGGCACTGAAACATGATATAACTTATAACTGCTCTAACGAATCTCAACAGAAAAAACATTCCCGCGATTTCGCAGGTCTTTTTAGTAGTCTTTTAAGCAAATAAAATGATTAATATTCATTCTCAAAAATGTTCTCAATCAAATTGTGTGGTTGAAATATGAATCTACATTTGAATGTGTTTTATTGGAACCCAATTTAAAATATATATATTATGATAAGTTGTAAAGAAATAACCAACGTTTAACCATTAAAAACTTTGTATCGATTTTCTATAACAGTTATATTCGATTCTTATTATACATGTTTCTTTTATCATCCATATAATTACACCTAAAAGCGATACCTCTTATTAATATAATTCAAATACGACACTGCCGCCCCCAAGAATTCATTCAACCCATTACATGTATGCAGGTTAAATTTCAAACCTATAGGTTTACTGAACTTAAAATTGTATATATAAATGGACTTTTTTAGCAACGCAGAATTATCTGACTTATAAAATAACATGAACAAAAAAGGAGAGAGAATAGACATACCTTTTCTCATGATCTGGCTCCGGGGTTGTTTTGTTCACCAAAGTACCAGAACACGTTTCTTTGGTGTAAACGTATGATATTATGATCACAGATATGGAACATAGTGCTAGAATAATTTTGCTTGGATTCTTGCTTCACAGGACAACCGAATGATGATGCGGGGTGTGTAGATATGCTCAGAAAGTTCGGCTACAACTTGAATGACCACATCGACTGTTTAAATACAAAAGGCGAGAGCATTTGCGAGATAGGTACATATAGGAACATATTTAACCTAGTTGGGATTATTGAAAGACATGTAAATATGACAAATATGTTTGTGTCTAAATCAGAACAAAACTGAGAAAATTGCAATCTTAATTCTGTTCCTGGTTATCGATACATTTCTTGCGACTGCTAAATGTGTATAACTGATAACATATTTATCAAAATTCTTTTGAGCCTGGTGCAATGTGGTATCACTGGAGCAAATTTGAAAAAGAACCATATATCATGGTGGATACATTAAAAAAATATATATAATTTATACCCGCACCAAAATTACTGAGAAACACATTAATGTCCACATGCCATAAATCATCCACAAAAAATCCACGAAAATAAAAGTTTGATTAACACATGATCTTTTTATGTATATTGCTCATAATTGTACATGGCCATACAGTGTGGCATGATGCTACAGCCACCCTCAGTATACACCGTTTCACCAATCACGGGCCTTGACATGTAATTAACATTAGGGCACAGAAGCTACCTTGCATTCATATTTGGTATTGCTTAAGGTATACACACCCTAATAGCCCATATTCCATATCTTGGTCTCTGGATGGTAATATATTTATGAAACATTGAAGAGATCCAAAAATAGAAAAAATCTTCACCAAGAGATTTTTTTTCAAATTTTATTGCATTTGGGAGAAGTAATCTGTTAACATTGAAGCCTATGGAAAATACAAACATTCTGTGTATATGAAGAACTTTATTGCTCTTATTTTTAATACTATTTTTCTTTATTATAATTCCAGATTTCACTAATTAATGAACGGGTTGCTCGAGGCGAAGAACACGAACATGACAAATACGATCTATGATATTTCTTCCTTCTGTTTTCTTTTCTTTTTCAAATAATTCGCTTGAATACAACTCTGAATAAACAAAATTAAACGGCACGTTCGTTTCTTCTTTGTGTTATCATTAAAACACTAAACATGTGTAGACATTGTATACATGGATGACACACGGACACGAACAACCGTCTATGTGTATGTGCGCCGAAGATGCTTTACACTTTATTAATTCTTTATTATAAGACATTGTTTAAAAAAAAAAAAAAAAAAAAAAAAAAAAGAAAGACACATCATTTACATCATTAAAAATCTAATTCTAATAAATATAAATTTCGCAATAACATATTTTTGTATCTGAAATTACGGAAATAATAATTATGATATTTGTATTTGTCAAAATCATGATCTAATAACTGGCAATAACAATAAAATTGCCTAAAACCCCATTATCTAACTACCTGTATGTAATATCGTAAATAATTATCTTGACTCCTAATGATAGTTTATAGCCAATACCAGCCATAATTTAATTTGAAATATCAAAGGAGAATTATCCAATTTTTCCCAATAGATAAAACTCGAAAATGCTCCCTATATATACGTTGTATAATATATAAACTGTCCGTCCATAATCTAAAAACTGTATTTAATGGGAAGGCAAAAAAAAAAAAAATAAAATAAAATAAATAAACAAGAAGTCGTTTGTTTAAGATACAAATGAAGCGGCTTTCCGTTTGCTTATTTCAGAGGTATTGAATATATAAGTTAATAAAAAGAAATAGAATAATGGTGCATAATAATGTAAGATTTAATACGTAAATCATCATTATCATAAATAAATACTTATGTTCAAAAATAAGCTTTAAATCTTTTTTATTTTTCATTTATAAGAAAGCAAAAATATGGATCTTATTTGATTACGCAATCGTTTACTATCATGCAGAAAAAAAAGAAACGGGAAAATTTTAAGATAATACTATCCTCAAGAATTTTTTTCTTACGTTATTCAATCGATTTTCTATTTCTTCGTAAGCATATGACTTAACAAATATTCATTGCAATTTGATCCACATCATTGAAATTGCAAAATAGAAAAAATGTTTTGAAATCCATGACTTTCAACCTTTAAATTGATTGAGTTTTACATTTGCAAAATTAGATGGTAACAAAGGCATGCAGAGGTGTAAGCAAAATCATGAAAATAATTTCTTATTTCAATGTTATTAACGTTATAAACGTCTTGAAACTTTCAACAATTCATTTGCTTTTGCTTTACATTTTTTTACAGATTTAAAAAAAGAAATCATTAAACCTTTAGAAAACATTAAAAAAATGATAGTTAGATATACATGCATTTGTCATTTTCTTCAGGTTTTCGGAAAGTCGTGATGGCAAATGCTATAAGTTATCCGTATAGGATTTCTGGCTCTAGTATAATTATATTAAGTCATCGTAAATGCGACTCATTTACTCAAAAACGTATCACAATGTACTATTCAACGCAGGCACTCTTTCCTGCAAAAGAACAATTGGATCTTGCTTAACCAACCCGATGACCGCTTTCATTTCTTTCTTCAAATTAATAGATTTTCATGAATTAGCCCTTTTACGAAAAACATGAATTGGTCATGTTTAATTACGTAATCGCTTGAAATTTCTGGACTTTCTGCGCATGTTAAAATATGGCAATATTATTTATTTAAAGTTAATATATACAATCTTATGATCTTTTTAATATACATGCATTTTGCTTACAAATCAATGTTGTCATAAACAAGTGACACAACATAAATTCCTTAAGATATGCTTAAGATTGGCATCAATACTCATGACGCTGGAGCGCGAATACAAATTGAAATGAATGACTTTTATATTTCATCGACGTCAAAATAAAGTGACTACAGAAAAATATGTTTTATTGCAAGGACATGTTCAGCTAACGTTCTATTAATCCAGAGAATGCGAACAGGTTTGTTTTCAAATTACAAGTAGGCATTTCATCAAACATGAATATCTGCCATGTTTGATGACGTAATCACATGAAATTTTCAAGACATTATGAAGGTACTAAATTTCGTCATTTTTGAAAATTTTAAGTTTATTTATCTAATTGGCGATTTTATATTTCAATAATTCCTGCTTTAGTATACATGACGTCATAACCACGTGACAAAACAAACATTTCTTGAAGTATGCATCACTTCAATTTTACCTCTATCAATTCTGAAGATTTAATTCAGATTGACTCAAAATTCATGATAACCAGAGCGAGAGAAATCTTTAAAAAGAAATGCTTTTTGTCTTTTTGATGACATCATAACCACGTGACTTAAGAGAAAATCATTCAGAAAATAGAATGTAAATTTCTATGTCGATATGCTGTCCAATCATCATGCTTCTAACGCATCAGGGGGCTTTGTAACATTTAAATTTAATTTTAGGACCAAAGTTCGAAACTGAGTATTGCCATGTAATCTTAATCTTTTCGAATTTATAAATTTGAATGCCAAGGTGCACATCTACATCCTAAAATACATCTTCTGTAAAAATATATAGAATATCGGACTAAAATTAAAAGCTCTAGAGCGCTAAAAGTCTTTTGAAGTTGACGTCAAATCTGACCTCATATGACGTCAATGAATATTGAAAATGAATGGATATATGAAAAAAGTACATTTTTATCGCTGCAATTTCAATTTCAATAAATTTGACACAAAATGTATGATGGCGGAGCGAGAGAAATCTTTGAAAAAAAATTGGATTTTGTCCTTTAAATGACGTCCTGACCACGTGATTTAAAATAAAATCTTTCAGAAAAAAGATAGTAGACCTCCGGGCCGATAAGCTGTCTAATTTTCATGCTTCTAACTCATCAGTAGCCTTTGTAACATTAAATAATAGTTTTAGGACCAAACGTCGAAACTCGGTTTTGCCATAAATTCTTATTATTTTTCGAATTTGAAAATTTGAAATACAAGGTGCACATCTAAATCATAATATACATCTTCTGTGAAAATATCAAGATAATACGACAAAAAATAAAGTCTCTGGAGCGCAAACAAACTTTTGAATTTGACGTCAAATCTGACGTCATTTGACGTCATTGAACATTGAAAATGATTGAATTTAAAAAAAATGTCGAGGGAATTTAATTTTCTTGTTGCTCAGACACTGGCAACATATTGAAATTAACTAAGTTCGAAACTCGGTATTGATTCATTAAAATTGACTCAAAATATATGATGTCAGAGCGAGGAAAATCTTTGAAAAAATAGGAGTTTGTCCTTTAAATGACGTCATAACCACGTGACTTAAGAGAAAATCTTTCAGAGAAAAGAAAGTAGACCTCTGGGCCAATAAGCTGTCCAATTTTCATGCTTCTATCTCATCAGTAGCCTTTGTAACATTAAATAATAATTTAAGGACCAAAGTTCGAAAGTCGGTTTTGCCATAATTTCTTAGATTTTTCAAATTTGAAAAATCGAAAGACAAGGTGCACATCTACATCATAACATACATCTTCTGTGAAAATATCAAGATAAAAAGACAAAAAATAAAGGCTGTGGGGCGCGAACAAACGTTTGAAGCTGACGTCAAATCTGACGTAATTTGACGTCATTGAACATTGAAAATGATTGAATTTAAAAAGTTGAACATTTTTGTCGAGGCATTATAATTTTTCATGTTGCTCAGACGCTGGCCACATATTGAAATTAACTCTTGGATTTGGCTGAACAATGAGGAATAATAAAAAGAAACACAACAAACCCTATACGTTTTCCGCAGGTTTGCGGAAAGCCGTAAAAAGGAATACAATACACCCACCTAAATAATTCACAGGATTCAAAACTGTCAACATATGGTATAAGATTTCTTTGATCCACGTGGACTTGTATCACACTACGCTCCAATGACTCCAATGGCTTCAGTCATGAAACAGCTGTTTTACTCAGAGACCTTGGATCTTTATCATCCTATCATCCTTATCACCCTTGAAGTTCCAACCACTACAATAAACATATTTTCCTTTAATCATTGACCTACCTTTATTTCTCAATCAAAAGTAACAAAGTTTCTGTACGGTCGTCAGTGCATCTGAAGACAGCAGGCAAAACTGTTTGCTTAGATCTATGGTCTAATGCATTTCAATTTTAAGCTTTAGAAAATACAGAAGGGGGCGTTGAAAGATTTCGTATATTAATTATGTAGATGCAGTGGCGCCACATGGATACACCTTTTGATTCATGGTTTGGAGCACATGACTCTTACTTCAAATAAAATGAAAAGCCAACACTGAATGTGATTGATACCCCAACCAGGTGCTTTAACAAGTTACCTTATGAATAGCAAATTTATTTTTTTTAAATGTAAATGTTACATTAAAGTTTTGTCTTGTCGTACTGACTATGTTAGTTACTGTGTTGAATCTGAGTAACACTTTTATTCTAGATCTGCTATGTTTGTCAAAGCCACAAAACGCGCCTGTACAAGGTACATCGTTACATGTACAATGACACAAGAAAAACGTTCAATTTTGCCCTCATTGAAATTGTCGTAAAATATCCACTATTTTATTAGCGTATTGCATAACCGTGTCCGCATAATAATCACAAAAGAATGCAAAATCTGACGACTGCATTTATTTGTTGAATTTTCATATTTACTAAGTCAGCCTACATTGATTGTAGTTATCAATAATTTCTGACTGACTGAACACACGCTGCTGATCAACCGGTCTTAGGAAACGTTATGAAGAAAAAAATAAACATGGATCATGTTTTCCCCTAGAAATAAACTTGGTGTTGACATGGGAACAATAGATAAATATGCACAATAAATAGCAGAAGAAAATAAAATCAACTTTGAAACAAAGCATGAAACTTGTACATGTATAATAATTTACAACTACATGACAAGTATTATACTTTGAAACAGCAATACTTTCAAAATGGCGAAATTTATATTCAACACTAGAAGTCGGTTGTTTATGATACAAACGAAGTGGCTTTCCGTTTGTTTATTTCAAAGGTATTGAATATATAAGTAAATACATAGAAATGGAATAATGATGCATAAAAATGTAAAATTTATTACGTAAAGCATCATTATCATAAATATATACTTATGCTCAAAAATAAGCTATATATATATATATATATATATATATATATATATATATATATATATATATATATTTTTATCTTCTTAAGAAGATATCAAGAAAGCATGAATATGGATCTTATTTGATAACGCAACCGTTTACTATCATGCAGTAAAAACAACAGGAAAATTTTAAGATAATAATATCCTCAATTATATTTTTTTTACGTTATTTAATCGATTTTAAATGTTTTTTTTATTCTTTATTT
>CM037791.1:26872941-26922941 GCA_021229015.1 Solen grandis | reverse complement strand
AATGTATATGCTTATCAGTCTCTGTGAGCACGTATGATATTATCGCTACGTATTACTTATTATATGTTTTAGTATCTTGCGAAATCAAAATAAATACATTTAGGTTGTTAAGAGTATCTGAAATTGCCTATTCTGGTAAAATTCAAATCTACAGTTATAATCAGACTTGCATTACCATGGGTTAAACTCGCATACTTCCCGTTGTTTGACATACGTCTAGACCTCTCCAACCTGTTTTAAGTATTTCAGTTTTGATTTATGTTGGACGAGATGGTTAAGTAGGATGACTGTTGATGTCAGTGGTCAATATCTTGTAAGTTAACCCGAACTTCAATCACGAAATCAAACGAAAAAATATATATGCATAGAATGATTTTAATTTTATCGAATGGTAACTTACAATACGTATAATAAAACCAAATGGATACTGCAAATGAAATGTCTGATAAAGTCTATGGAATAAATATCAACGAAATTACCTCTCCTACAGGAAACACATTAAAAGGGTTTATGTAACTACAAACCACATTACTTGTAAACACACATTTTGTATGCATACGAATTTTCCTGTTCTTTTTTTCTTTTAGCTCAAATTAAAATACGATAATTTTTAAAAATATATATATATATATATATATATATACAAACTTAAATGTTAACCGTTTTCATTTGATATGTCTAGAAATACGGTTGGTTAAGAACATGCCAACCAAAACTTGACATCATAGTGAGATTAAATCAAAACATGAGTAAATTAACATATGGATAATGCTATTTCAAACAAATTTTAGTAACAACGAATGTGTTCTGTGATATACCCCTTAGATCGTTTCAAAAATGAATTAATTGCTTCAATAATATAAAAAACACGTCATTTTACATGCAGGACTGGCTTCACGTTTTCCTCAAAGCTATCCCAAATGGATAATTATATACAGTATCATTCATGTATATTTGGTTTTATCACACTAGCACAACACTGAAATATTTTCTTATACCCAAAGAGTAGACTGTTTCTATAAGAATCCGATTATGTTCATCTCAACGATTTCCTTATAGCCAATATTTTGATTCATGACCTGCATTAAATCTCTGCGCCGAGCTTCTCTTAACTTATCCTGATAGGTCACGTTTCTATTCAAAAAATGCACTTATGATTAGAGTGTGAATACATGTTTCAATTATTAGACGACTATTAAAGCAGCTCATTCACAATTGATCAGAGACTAAGTATTTGATTTTTAACTATAATTTATGTTTTAACGTCCGTTGTTATCTTGAAAATCTATGAAATCTTTAAGCTCGACGTAGTAGCTGTATTTCTCCAGATGGTATATTCCATATTTTCGAGACATCACCAAACAGGGATGTGGCCTGCTTAATGAAATGGTCAAAATATCATTTCAAAGGTACGCAATGGCGTTCATTTAGTACTGGAGTAATATTGATGCATCGCAACGAGGGGTTCCAGCTATAACATGTAAATCTTATTTTAGCTTATGAAGGGCAATGATTGGTATTCCATGCAACAAAGCCTTACAATAACCCTGTCAAGAGGTTCGATGGCAGCAACAGTTTAAAACGGTCTTATGCGACCTATTTACATAAGCTGCAGGTAAAAAGACATGATTGCAGAGTTCACAGGTTTTAATTCGTAGTCATTTTGAAGAGAAGAAGCGGTCCTATATTTCAAACACAATTTGTTGTTTTGAGACGGTACATTCAATGTTGACAGATTGGCCAATTATATCCTTCTCCTTGCTCTTCAATGGCAACAGGATACTGCGAGTTACTGAATTGAAACAAATCATATCTATTTATAACCATCATTTTGACTTGACAGTTTGTAAATATGTACATTATTTTTTATATTCAATTCTGACTCTAATTTAGTTGACAAATGACCAAATGTTTCATCTGTAAAATGTATTATTCAGAAACTAATCTTATGTTGATATGGGATTTTTATATTAAAAAATCATTATGAAACTTAAATAACAGATGACCACAATTTTGGCATGGCCGCTTTACATGGATTAATTCAATACATACTGTTTTTAATACTTTTAATTAAATAAAAACGCATTTATTCAATTGATATTACTTAATACAGCCGCAACTTTGCATTTGTCACATCATGTGACATTTGTTGTGTGTACTTGTGTTTCCAACATATTTTACTTGAATTACAATTTTGGTCAGTCTCAGCTTACATAGGCCGTGAAAGATATTTGAAAAAGCAAACTCTTCGTTTTAGAATTATCATTTATTCCACAGTTAACAAATAATGGGTTAAATAAACGGAAAGGTAATAAGAGTGTTGAAGAAAATCTTGAATTTTGCAGTATATTGTTCAAAATTGTCTTTAATGAATAAGTCATTTCAATATTAAACATATGTTTCATCGAAAATTGAAAAAAATACACAACTCAACATAGTCAATTTATTTCTTTCTTCGAAACAATTACATTACACCTCATCACTTTTTTCTCCTGGTTTCATGTTGGTTTTGGCTTGATAACATATACATAATGGTGAATTTAATAATTCCATCTTACATAAATTAGAATCACATATACATATTTACGAGGCAAGTGCAGAAACTCACTCACTGAAAACACAAAATAGCGTACATCATTGGGAAGATCATTTAAATCAAATGAAATCACAAAGAAATTAGACAAATTGTCATCTCAACTCATTGACTTGTGATTTTCAAATAGTTCATAAATAAATCGAACGGAAAGAATTGTCGACAAAATGCATGGTAAAATGAATAATAGATAAGCACCATCCTCCAAAAATTACCATTAATAAAACAAACAGAGTATTCATAAAGTTTTCCTCAAATTATCAATTCTGAAATTTACTATTGCCCCAATAATAAACATACTCATTTTAGAAATAAGACCAACATAGTTTACAGGATTATCATTGTAGATTTAAAATAATATGTTTATCGGTCAAAAGTAAAAATCACTTATCAAATAAAAATGCTGAAAAAGAAACAGATGCAAGAATTTCCGATGAAAAAATGCAAATGAATTTAAAAAAATGTTAAGCCACTATTAGTCCATACTTTGTAATAAATTGACCCAGTTTCCTTTTAATACATATTCGTAAATATGTATACCTATTTGCATATTTAGCTGCTTCACTGAGCAGCACGTTTCTTGTGATCCTAAAGGTAATTTTGACTTTATACCTAAAACAACGTGCAGTCACACCCTGTTATCAATTCGTTTCATGTTTGAATGAATCATGATCTATAGTTTTCAGGTCTTTTTCATACTAAACTACATTAACCATTCAACTATCATTCGTTAATTATATAGAGTGTTTAATCATTAAATTAAATGATTATCATACGCTCGCTATGAGAAATCTTCTTCTCTTCTTACTTATAGTTAAATAAATACGACCAATCCTTCGTAATCACATCAGCATGTATGGTAGAACAAAATGGAGAAGCAGGTTCTCCGCAAAGTAGCTCGTTTATAAATTAAATGTGTGCCAACTGTTCTCACTAATTTTCAATGAGAGATAATTCAAATAACATGGAAAAAATAAAATCACTTGAAAAATTATCAAAAGTAAACCTATTTAACATGTCAACACAATCAGTCTTATCAAAACATTGGATTATACGTAATAAACATTAAAAAAAAAGAATATGGCAGCTGTTTTCTTATGCGCGTTAAATATTCACTCTTAAACAACTAGCATGTCGACTAGACTACAATTGTCTTTTGTACTGCGTCTCTACAATAATGTTTCAGATGTACATTCATATACCAATTTCATATATTTGATTAACAAATTTCCTTTGTTATGATGATGTAAATGTCATTTAATATCATAAAATACATTCACAAAAATTAAGAAATTAAGTAAAACATATACTGATCCTAAGTTTTATTTAAGTCCAAGTTAAAACTTTAAAGTTATGATTTATAGGGTTGTTCAATATTTATCGTTTCTTCTGCTGTTATCAATTAGTGTTTGTTTTAAACATATGTTTCACGGTGTGAATTCCAATTGCATTGCATTGTGAAAATCTATACAGAAACATTTGTGTTATAAATAATGGCAGAATAAATAACCCTTTGATAAAGATGCAAAACACTTAACATTCATTTGGAAGCAGAATATAGAATTGACGCAATTTAAATCAGATTTAAAAGAAACGAGTTTAATATCGATTGGATTATTTAAATTATGGTATTTACGCAATTTATATGTGCACATTTTTTCCTTTGAAATCGGTATTTCCTTATGATATATAGTTTTATGTTGCTTTGATCGGGATACCGGGGGACTACAGAGGGAATGGCTTAAACTATTATTTTAAAATTATTATTCTTTTAAGCATAATTCAGAAATCAATCGGCTATTTTATCCGTTTATTTTATTGTATACTGGAAAAATACATGTATACTTTTAACATGGGAATGAATTCTAACTATGATAGACAACCATGACATTCCCACATTCATTAGAATGCATTATCCTCTTCAAACGGGTATTACCTGGAGGACGAAATAAATTGATACAACTTACTGTATTTATATGTAGAAATGGCAAACATTCATAGCCGATCAGCTTTAGTTATCAAATACTCATTTCAAAACAGCTAATATTCATTAAAATGACAGTTTCATCTGGAATATTATGATGGCCCTTCACAAGTATTTTTTACAACACTAATGCACGTTTAATTAAGAACAAAATAATACATATTAAGAAAAATGTTTCATATTAAATGTATTGGTCGAACAAACATATTTTTATTGCAAATTAAATTTAATGTATAATGTCTTTAAGATAATTTACTACAGATATAACGCCACGAATGCAGCACTATATTTTATTATACATGGATAAGAACAACGCATGCTTGAATTCATGCGATATTCAGAGTCATGTAACATTGTTTCATTTGATATATTAATATAAATGAAGTTTGAAGTTATAGCAACGGCGTGGTACCACGCACATAGAATGGAATAAATTTAAGATAGTTACTGTTCTCCTTATCACCGTATATCTTTTTCATTCTAAACATCAGTGACAACAACCCGTCTGAAACCGTGGGTCATGATATTACTGAACTGACCATACATACATACATGTAGCTTGTTATTGTGTTGAATAAAATAATACGATTTTCTCTCACCCGATTGTCAGGATCTGAAGCATAATTGAATTAATATAGACCCTAGCTGAGGAAATAACGATAGGTCCCTACATGCATTCATAATTTGATGACGTGTTAATTCGTTTCGGCTTTATAACAAACTGGTAACGGATGCCCCTAACGGACTACTTTTCCAGCGCGGACTACTGTGTTCCACTCCGTCCAGTGTGGACTTTCATTGTCTTGCTATATTATTATTTTATTTTTATCATCAGTATGCATATGCAACAAAGGTTTATTATATTTTAAAATCAGAAATACAGATACATGTTTATCTCATTTATACCAATATATGCATATTGGGATAAAAATGTTAATTTATCATAAGTATAAAAAGCAATATAAAATACACTGATATAGTGCACAGAGAATCAAACACATACCAATTAAATAAAGATACTTATTAAACGAATATATATTAATTGCCTTCAGTATATTTCATTTCTCCTATTTTATTACTATGAATCATCACAGGACATATTTTTATCACAACAAAAAAGAATCAATTTAATAATGTTGCATTTAATCAAATTTATTAGCTTCTGAGATTAAGACAGTTTAGTAATCAACATGGATTCGTTGTGTATAAAAAGTGCAAAGAGGCATCATCATGGCAGGTATAGCGACTAGAAACTTCTACGATCAAATGTTCATGAAATTCCGCGTAATACCAGAGCATGTTCGATTTTGCTTTCCCGATCCACAACGTGTGAGATATCTATTAATTTACATAAAACATGTTTCTTCAACAAACTTTTGTACCAACGTATTCATACAAACCTTATAATGCAATTCAAAGGTCAACTCAGATATGCTAATTTTGCTAGATATATGGTTAGTATGTTTTGTAAGTTCACTTTATTTTATTTCATATATTATATCGAAGTATGTTTGAGAACGTATTAGAACACTAATTAAAGCACAGTTTGCAGTCCTTTGAACTGTTTTAACAATTCAGTCGGTTGAAATTCTGAATTTAATGTTACCTTTTTGGACGTACACCTATATCCTTGTCTAATGAGCAATTCATATCATTAATTTTGGAAAATGAATTTATACTTTCAGTGCCGAAGATATTGTATGTCGGATATCGATAGTATTTAGCACGATTAGTCTTGCTCATTAAAACGTTGCACTCATGTCATGCATATAATCATATCACTGCTAATATATGCACTATTCAGAAATTAAGAAACAACACTACATGTGCAATAATACAGTTCATTTGGATATACTTATAGAAATTCTTATACTCATATACCGTTAGTGCGAGAGGGTAAACAGATGAATTCAATAAAGTATGTCGTAGTATTGCTGTAAATGAATACAAAATTGATTCTCAATTACGTGTTCGCTGTTGTGTAGTTTTGAGATCGATATAAGTTATATTACTTCACGAAATATCCTTATAATGATTTCTTATAATGTCTGAATAGTGGTAATGATTTAGATTGACCACGCTGATGTTTAAGATACACCGAGTTTGTTATACTATACTTATGTATATTTTCATCAACCGTTTCATCATTGTCATTCAAAATTCGTAATGTAAAATAAAACGTAAATGTTCAATATCTCGACAAATAAACGTCGAAATAAGACAAAAATATACTATACATGATATGTGTTATAATAAAACTTCAGTGGGTTGACTACATTGGTTATATTTGAATTGTGTATTAAAACCCAAGGATGGTATACACTACGTATGTTCTAATTTAAATTATTTATTATGTCATGTTTAGGCTGCAAACATTCCCCTTTAAATATTATTGCTTTTGAAATATCAAATTTCAAAGTATGGTTATTGCGATTGATGCCACTGAAGAGCAATTTATTTGTCTATAAGTAATTGCAAAACAGAACTCAGATAACCTGACATTGGCTGAAACCAACAAAATTTCATAAGTATAATCCGATGGCATTTAATTGTTTTAAGTCACCTGACAAATTGCCAATATGTTCTTACATTTATGTTATGAATGCAAATGTTATTAATGATTAAACAAGTTTATAAAATCTATAGGTGTCACTAACAATGGTAATTCATTTCACCATTTTACTTACTTTTTATTTACATTGTATGTAAAGGCCTCTATTTGACACCCATTAATTAGAATTGCAGGAATTGCACAGATATATCACTCCTATCACAGTATCATGTATACTTTAGTGAAATTATCACGTTGTTGGAGATGGACATCCGACCCATTGAACACTTTAAACCAGCGTTTAATTAAATTACAAATTAAACTATTTATCAATAACTAAATAAAACAAATATTTCAGAAAGAAGAAAGAACATAATGAAAAAAAAATCAATCTAAAATATTATAATTTCTAAATCGTCACTTTTAAATAAATTAATTTTACCAAGTATAGTCACAAATATGATTTTTTAGAAACCTCTCTAGCCTCAGTTACAATTTGAAATCAATTATACTCATCACATCATCACATACTGTACGTGCATTTTTATAGGATGATCTTTAAAAAAAAGAAACGGGTAGGGAAGAAAAGTAGGGATTTTAATGTGGACAGTATATTCTTGATTTAATTTATACAGGTCATTATAATTCATATGTTATTTAGATGATGTAGAGCGTGAAATAATGTTCATGTTTTGTACCTTTATTGCTTAAAATACAATTCCGATTCGTTTCACATTCAGTTAATGCAAATATTGTACGCGTGTAGGTTAAAACACGACTGTTGCTCATATTTCAATAAAAGTGACAAAATGTTAGTATAGATGTCCTATCTCCAGCAAAGCAAGTTATACACAATTACGCAATTAAATGAAATGCAATTTAAGCCTAAATATAAACAGGTATTATAATAAATCTAATAAATCTAGTAATAAATGATGCTCAGTATAAATGTGTTAAATATGAAAAAACACTCAGATTTAAAATTACATTTTTTAAGTGTTTTGAAATCAAAATATGAGCATTGCTATATATTAATATTATTACTTTCTTACAAAAGTTCTTCCGAGTCGTTTTCGAAGTTATATTTGTAGCATGTGTACAATGAGCTACTCGAAGCTCGCAAATATCATGATAATTGAAATATTTAATAGGAGCAATGGCCAGTAGCAAATATTTTTTACAAATAAATGCATACGGTGTTTAATCATTTTTTTTCAAATGGTTATTTTTCTTCTACAAATTGAGTTTTATTATTATCTTGAATTTATAAGCCGTTCGATAATATTACAATTCTGCTACGTACATGTCCTGTAAAATTAAGCAGATACACATAAACAAGCAAGATATTCCTTTTTAATATTAAATGTGGTATGCAATACCTACCTCCTATTTAGTAGATTTGTACATAACAAAATATGAACCATTCTGACAAGCATACGTATTCGGATCATCGGACTAGCACTATTCTATATATCACATGCATTACAATAAATTTACATTAATCGATATTAACGGAAATAATGGCGTCGTGGTTCAGTGGTAAAGTATTCAAATCCAAGGCGCAAAGTACTGGTCCAAACCATGAACCATCGAGGGGAATAATTATAAGTTTTAAGAACTTGTTTCGCAGTCGAATTAAAATAAATTAGCTTAAATTTTCGCAAATAAGTTCTTATCGAAACCTCAGGCGTATTATTTGTGTCCGTTCTACTCAACTTCTTAATAGTAACAAGACAGAAATTGAATGATGATGTTTAAATGTCATACAAAACTTAGACAGGTTATATAAGATTTGTGTTGTATTGTTAAGATGTCTATCAACTTTAATTTAATAAAACTACATATACAATATATTGATACCCTTCTCAAATGACCTTTCACTAATACAAAATATGAACGGGGCAGCATTCTTTACATTTAAATTATGGATTTATAATCTGACAGCAGGTTAATTATGAAAAGTATATGTTTTGGATATACTTCTATTTTTTAATTGAAAGCACTATAACATTTAAGATATGCGTTTCATTAAAAACATTAAACATACGTGTATTAAGAAACTATACAACCATGTACTTGCTTTTAAACATAATAAGAAGATAAAGCTGATTTCACAAAATAGTGTAAGTTTATAGATAACTTGCCATATAAATATATAATATAAAATACGGTTAGGAGGATGAATTAAAGGAATCTTATCTATTCTATTTAATTATGTTTCATTTTGTTTTTAGTTTTTAAAAAGGCTATTCCTTACCTTTAATTCTGACATAAAAACACGGTAAAAATCTGAGTATATAGCGATTTGTTTATGATGTGTGATTATTAATTGACTTTAATGTTTAGCAATATGTGACCATTTACTAGCCATATGTTGTAACTTATAAATATTTTTCCCTTTCAGCGATTACCTTTAGGTTTATATTTATACTTTTCTTTATTCTTTCCTTAACTACTTTTTGTTGTTGTTTGTTAGTTTTTTTATATAAAATGGATCAGGAAAAATATTTTTTTTTTTTTCGTGCGACCTTTACGAAAGCAGTATATTGATTCAATACGTTCAATACAAAATAGTTTTATAATGCATTCACATTGCATTTCATTACCTAAACTCTGAAATTATAATAGGTACACAAACCCCAAACAGATTGATATTCACCTGATTCAAACTTCACAAAATTTATAGATAACAAGCCTACTAACAATATTTTAGGCATTTCATGATTGGTTCATTTTTCTTTAGTTTTCACTTTAATTTTTTAAATCGATTACGAAACAAGATATCACAACTTATATTTATAATTCTCGATGGCTCTGGTGGCGGCGTGTGGGTTCATTACTATGGGAGGAAAGCGAAGAGCCCTGGAAAAAAAAACGGTACCGTTTTCCTGCGATACATGTATAGGTGTATCAGACCTCAACTTAATTTTGGTTTGTTTTTATGTGTATCCCTTAACTTTTTAGGACAGTCTCCGACATGGTCACAGTGACTTTGACAAGGCAGTAACTGCGGGTATTCATCGTTTTCAATGATAATTATTGCCTTTTTTGTGTATGCCACTTTTGAGTATTTGACAATTATGTCAATAATGCATATCACAGGACTGGCTTCTTGCCACGTGTTCCAATTAGACATTGCATGTGAAAGATCATCTGATAAAGTACAATGATTGAATATCAACGAAATATCCTCTAATGGACGAAACACAGAAATCGCATTGTATAACTACAATCCACGGCACTTGTAAAAACAAATATTGTATGAATACGAATTGTCTTGTCTTTTTCTTTTTACTTTTAGTTCAGTATAAAAATATAAGTAATTATGTCGTTCATAACCATACTGTATAAATACTTGACACAACTCTAAAAATTACATACGTTTTCATTCACCAAGGAGAGAAGTATTGAATTAAGTAAGATATTTACACTGAAATGTGTAACTCTGTTTGCATTTGATATGTCTAGAAATACGGCTAGGATACAATATTTTGTGAAGGACATGTCAACTTTAAGTTGAAACATTAAGCAGATTAAATCAAAACATGAGTTTAGTTACATGTGGATGGTGCTATTTCGAACCATTTTAATAAAAACGAATGCGTCCTGTGATATTTCTCAACGATCATAATCTTAAGAAATATCGTTTCATATATAAATTGCTCGTTTCAATAATATAAAAGACAAATCAAATCATTTATATGTAGGACTGGGTGCTCATTTTTCTCAAAGCTTTCACATATGGGTAATTATATACAGTTTCATTCATATATTTTTGTTTTAAACAAATTAATACAACGATGAACTATTTTGCTTCACCCAAATAGGAGACCGTTTTTATAAGTGGCCGATTTTGTTTATCCCGACGATTTCATTATAATTAATAACACTATTTTGATTCGTAACTGTATTAAATAATTGCGGCGAACATCCCTTATCTTATCCTGAAAGGTCAGGTTTCTCTACAAATTTAGTCTGGATCTGCTCTGTTTGCAAATTTATATATATATATATATATCATTTATTTTATTTAATGACACCATCCTATTCCACAGTACACATTTAGTTGCCAGTAGTTGATACATGTACAACAGTTGCTTTATAAACATTACACCGGTTTACGACGTATTAAATAGTCGTTTTGTAAAAAATTCAAATTGAATTAATGTAGTGCATGTCTTTTCATTTGATTAATTAAACTGTTTCAAAATTGTGTTCATGATCATTATACGGTTTACAATAGCGTTTTAAAATATAAGTTTGTATAACTTTTGGCATCATATGCCAATATGATTTGAAAGTGAACTTGACTTTGAAATAAGGATATGGAAACGATCTGAATCGGTTCAACGATATAAAATAATCTAAATGTCGTCTTTAATTCATGGAGATTAAGATATTGAATATTCGTGTTAAGAATGTAATACACCCTCTTGATAAAAATCTTTATATTAATATTGAGCTGAAAGGTACAGAGTATTTACGGTCAAATATTCTTCTGTATTTTCAGCTGAAAGGGAAAAGAGTATTTACTTCTCTAGTTTTAGGGGGCGGGGGTACATGTACAGAGCTGCCTGATATTCTCTTCATACCGTCTCTCTCTCTGTCTCTCACGGTCATGTATATATATTTCTTATTCAATTCATGCATTGACCTTGAAGATATATATCTAAAGGATTTCTTCATATATGTTTTCACAGGGTGATAATTGAAATCTCCCCATTCTGCATCAATAGAACAGTATACAAATTTAATAAATATCACCAAATAAAGCTCATTTTACAAATTTAATTACAAGAATTATAACTAAGTAAGTATATTAAAATACAGAATATGAATTAGTTGCGGTCGATGAAAAAAACATTCTGAGAGCAAAACAGACAGCAACAAATAACTTTGGAATACCGCTCCCGGGGCTGACATAAATTCAATTCGGCAACAACGGACTATGTTTGCGTCTTATCTTATAAAAACTTGATATTTTTTGTATATGATTTTAAGCAAAAAGCCTATTATATAGTGTCATCAGAATTGGGTTTAAGTAAACGGCTGTTGATAATATTAGTATTTCAAATCTGAAATTATGATAATGAAAGTCATCCTTTGTTAAATTCTGGGAATATGTAAAACAATTAAATTAAAATTATAAATTATATATTCATAATATACACATAGTTGTACATGCCTTAAATAAATGCTCAGTACATAACGTATAATAATGATATGAAAAGTATTTTTACATGAAACATAAAGTAAATTAGATATTTTATGCTATTCTCTTTTGAAGTTTTTTTTTTGTATTTCGTAAGGGTGATATTGATTTCCAATTGATATTCTAAAATGCAATAAAGAGATATAATACTTTTACATCTCTTTGTTTTTCATTTAATAAAAACAAGATGATGTGACTAAGTTAAGTTTAATCAATCAGCTCTTCTCACCCGTAATCATTCTGTTGAATTTCCAACTGGAAACTACGAAAGCTTCTTTTTATATATTCAATTATTGCTTTAATTAGACTCTTATTTTTTCACGTATGGCCACATTGATATATCTGTAAACTGTATCATAAAAATCTTACATTATGTTAAACAAGGAATTGCATATATAACAGCATTATCATTAATATTATCAGTATTATTATAAACAATTTATACGTATATTTCATTTCATTGATACTATTTGATACAGTCGTAATTTCTCCGCATTTATCACAATTGGCTTTTGTTTTTAGCTCACCAGAGCACAACGTGCTCAAGGTGAGCTATTAGGATCATCCTGTATCCGTCCGCCGTCGTCGTCCGTCGTCAATAATTATTTAATATAAGGAGATGTACTCTGGTGAGCGATCTAGGGCCATATGGCCCTCTTATTTGTAATTGTGTTTTCCTCTTTTTAATGGAATACCAATATTGGCAAGTGTCATCTTAGTCGGGCTGTGACAGGTATTTGAAAAGCCAAACCATTCGTTTCACTGTTATCCTTCAATCCTCTGTGAACACAACATGGGTTGAATAGGTACATTTAATAAATGAGTAGGACAACGTTTGAATACATGAAGTATATTTTGATAATACATAATGCTGAATGTGCTAAATCCAACTGATTTTACTCAATTATATAATAATTACAATCAATTTTAGATGTACATATCAAAATTAAATTCAAAAAAAAAAAAAAGAAAAAAAAAATATCCAGAAGATCTTCCAAAAATGTGAATTTCAAATTCATGAATTATTAAAAAAAAAAGTAAACAAATGCATAATAGTTTTATAAATGATTAACTACCATCCTCTGACACGGTATCCCTGACAAGAATCAGACTTTTCATAATAGTTCACCTGAAAAACGCCAATTCGAAGACTAGAACAAAATGCTAAAATAAAATAAAAAAATAAATAAAAGACTAACAAATGATAGCCAAGTTTAAATGTAAAGTTGGTCATAACTATCTTACAAGTACACATGGAAAACACTCATACCATAAACTCGTTCAAGAGGACATTTTTGAACTGATAAGACTTTAATAATATGCAATATATATACGAGAGTAAAGTATGAAATGGAGATTCGTTGTCTAACAAATTTACTATTCTTCCGTATTCGCTTAAAAAAAAAGACCAACTTAGTTAACGAGTTTGTTAATGCAGTTTTAACCAAGTAATTTTATGGGTAAATAAGTAAGAAACAGATTTATAAACTTAATCATGGAAAAAAAACCGATGCAAGCATTGCATAAAAGAAAATACAAATGAATTGGTCGGACTGTACTAAAGTTAAGCATATTTTAGTCCAGATTTTGCTTAAACTAAATAAAGGCAATTTACTTGTATTACATAAATATGTAAAAAAGTAAACATATCTACATTTAACGGAAAATGCGATTCAGGACAATCTACATATGTACCTTTTTGTATACATTTATACATGAATTACATTCTTGAGCAACGTTTCTGAGGATACCTACGGTATTTGTTACTTGAAAATTAAGAACAGTGCAGTCACCTGTTTTTATCAAAACTTTTTGTGGATCAGTTAATCACGTATCTGATTGATAATTTTTCAATGATGTATTGTCTTTTTTTCGCTGAACTACATTAACTTTCCATTACATGTATATACCATTTTTATGATTTCTTCCTCTGAACTACATTAATCATTTATATACATAGATTATGATTTTATCAGGTCTGTAATTGTTAAATTAATTGGTAGTAATACACTCTATATGTGGTATCATCTCCTTAATGATATTTATATAAATATGGCTCATTCTTGCATAACACCAAACACATATTTTGATGAAAGAAAATTCCAAAAATATGTAAAAACTAAAAACAAGGGAAGCAATATTATAATTTAACCCATTTCTGGTGTTAACACAGATACACTTATAACAATAGTATTGGGCAATACGAACTAAACGTGAAGAATAAGATTCAAATCTGGCAGGAGTTTTCTGATGCACATTCAATGTTCCTTCTGAAGTGTGTAGTTATAGCAAATGCGTGATTTTCTTACATAAATCGAATCTATTTTAAACTAACAACTGTTCTCCTTATCTCCCTGATTCTTTTTTCTTGTTTAATCATCAGTGATCACATTCCGCCTGAAATCGACGACATGAACCCCAGCCGAGGAAATAGATAAAGTTCCCCAAGTAGCATTCGTATATTGATGACGCAGAAATTATAGTTAGTTTTATAGTTAGTTAATTAGTTTTATAACAACCTGGTGACGAATGCCCGTGCGAAATATTTCCCCCGTGGACCTCTGTGTTCCGCTTCGGAACTGACTGGACAATGGTAGATTTTATATATCGAGTTGATATATATTAAATTAATATTTGATTTTTTATTTATTATTAGGATGCATATGCAACATATGGTATTCAGAGAAAAAAACAAATACATATAATAATCATCGTTTTTGTTATAAACATTTTTTTTCTTCACACTATTATTGAATAATAATTGCTTATAAAATGTTTAATGTGTTTTGAACTTCCTTACATTACGTTATAAAACCTAATGTAAAATATTTATTTAATTGGGATTTATTTAGAACAATTTTACTTCAATTTGGATTGGCCAATATACCGTCATTGCAGGATGAAACAGATGAATTCAGAAACAAAAATGCCGTAGATTTTTGTAAACGCATGCGAATTATTTTGTAAAAAGTAGCTTTTTTTCAATTGAAAGTACATTCATTCCTATGATTAGCGATATATACAGTGTTTCTCAATAAAAATATATATTATAGAAAATTGATTAGACGGTAATTTTAATTACGGAATTTCGATTAAACCACATCAAAATAATAACCATTATAACCCCATTATATATATATATATATATATATATATATATATATATATATACAGTAATGTATTAAGAGACGTAATGGACTGAATAAATTGTAAGAAGTATAATTAATTATTGTATTATGACACTAAATGTTTTCCTGAATGTTGATCACTATTATTTACCACGTGCATAAGAAAAGGACTCTCATTTAGACTTATTTTTTCTTTCTTTTTATTTCAGGATACGGTAAGGTTTTGGAATGCAGAACTTAGGAGATAATTTAAGTATTTATATGTTTTAAGTTGTATGCTACAGTAATATAATTTGTCTCATTTAGACTTATTTTTTCTTTCTTTTTATTTCAGGATACGGTAAGTATAGTCTATATATTTCTTGTGTGGAACTTCGTAACTAACAATAATTTGATAGTTATGTTGTCACTTTTTTTTGTTGTGAATTTGTAAGATCGATATCATTAAATATGTAATTCAGGAAGCATCTAAATACAGTTGTTTTCGTTTTTAGAAAGTCTGAGTAAGGGTAATTATTTAGGATGACCACAATTTCACACCACACAACGATGTTCATAATATTAACTGCTTAAAGAAATTCAACGGAATCTTGTCTGACAAAATTAACACAATGTATGTTTTATTTTATTTCAATTCGCTCATTCAGGCACATATTGAAGTATAATTTGACCCCAGCTTTGTAAAATATTTAAGATATTAGAATATGAGAATAGTAATGGTATAGTCAATAGTTCAATTTAGCATTAAAAGGTTCAACTGGACGATTCGAATTAATGATTAATGTGAATGGAGAACCAGACGAAGCGGTGTGCTTTTTTTAAATGCTTATTAAAATTACAACATGTATGCCAATAATATATACAATATCAATACATGGCAAGTCGCCAGTCGATTGAATTCCAATTTGATTCCATTATATATATATCAAATTGGAAGTCAAATTGGAATTCAATCGACTGGCGACTTGCCATGTATTGATATTGTATGTGTTTCTTGCTATCGTTGTGGCAATCACTTTCTAGATTTTTAAAAAGAAAATAATACGAAAAAAAAAGATAGTACCAATGTTAGAATTCCCCGATATACATCTGTTTTTTTTTGTTTTTTTTAATTTAGTAAGTGAAGTATGCGTCCTCAAAAAATGTAAAAACATGGCACGATATACCTTCGTTAAATTCATAAATAAACATACTATTTAATAAGTAAATTATAAAACTTATAAAAACAAATACCGCATTACTAGTTGATAAATTTACAGCAGTTGATTTATAACCGTTACCCTAGTTTAAGACAAATTAAACGGTCCTTTTTAAGATATTAAATTTAATTTAAGGTTTTGCATGTCAGTGCATTCTGATTTCTTTAACTGTGTCAAATTTTGTTCATCTTCATTTTATATTTTATAATATCGTTTTAAAAGGGATTTAATGTCCCTTGGCAACATTTGCCGATATGACATTAGAAATAAAATTGAAATTGAAATCTGGAGATATTGGGAATCTGAAGATATTGGATATTCGTGTTTCATTTATATACAACTGAAAGGTAAAGAATATTTATGGGCAAACCTACTTATGTGATTCCGGTTCTGTTTGTACATGCACAGAGCAACCTGATAATCTTTTGGACAATGTTGCTGAAATTATTCTTAACCCATTTGCAATGAGAAAAATGGTATCGATGTAAATAGTGCCTTACAAATGACGAATTTGGTTGTTCTTATTTGTGTATATGTTATCAAGTCTGCAAGTTATTCTCAGTCATGTCTTTAGACTAGATTAGAAATTTCCATTTGATTTAAGATACTTCTATTTCTAATGTCTCTCTCTCTCTCTCTCTCTCTCTCCCTCTTTCTCTCAGATATATGTATATAGGTTTATTATTCAAAATGGAAATATGATTTCTTCATATATTACATCATATCAGAACACTTACTTCATTGATATTTTGAAGGTGCCTTTATTGTTATAAGTTGAGTAATGGAAAAACCGTATATGATTAAGATATGCGCATACATTTTTTTTATGTAGAACGCATATACAAGTACAACAGACCTAAATATGATTCATTTAAACATGCCAGAATGTTTCAGATATGATATATAGTGAAATATTTAATATTCAAGCACGACTCGCAACTTTGTCTCTATACTCTATTCAGAAAGAATGAAAAATGTGTGTACATTCGCAACGAAGCACAGGTCGCAAAGCGCGCTCATGTGAATTGCCATTGCATTTTATTCCCTCGTAACAATTTATCAATGAACGTATACTTCATGGAAAGTGATGTATTACACATTTATATAGTTTCATTTAATTTTAGATGTTCTTCCTAATTTCATGATTTAAACATGAAATAAAATCATATAAAGTTATATGTAAATGAATAATTTACAGATCATGTACGTGTTTCTTTACTTTCATCTGTTCATATGTATATGCGAGGGTGATAAATTGATCGGCAAGCTAAAGGGAAGAGGGTTTCGCAAAATTCGTGGTTACCAAAACGTATTGTATTTCAAGGTATGGCGAGAAACTGCTATGTCGATAATATGTGTTTAGATTTAATTAAGTGTTGATGATCAATTCGTAAAAGTAAACAAGAGGGTCATGATGGACCTGTATCGCACATATGACTATTTTTTATATATTTATTATCATTACGTTTTATAAAGACTCATTAAGAACTGAAGATGCTAGAGTGTACACAGAGTGAGAGCTGTCATTTTTTCTGTAATTGAAATGTCAACTCCAGATCTAATAAAAATATATCAGCCATTAACAAAAAAGGTCGAACATTATTTGCTACTAATATTTTCATTAAGTTTCAAGAAGATTGCTAAAGAAATGAAGATGCTAGTGTGTACACAAGAAAATGTCAAAGGACGTCCGGTGGGATGGACGGACGTAGGACGGACATTGACCGACCACAATAGCTCCCCTTGAGCATTTCCTGCTCAGGTGATCTAATAACATCACATACCTAACTATATAAATGGCAAAATACTGGAAATTATTTCCAGTAGATCGTATAATTTTCGATTTTCATTCAGTATCTCAACCGTAGACATTAACATTAATGTGAAATGTATCCATGTTCTATTTGTGTCATATAACGATATTTGTGTCAATCTATGTCTTTTTGAGAATCGTTTATTTTTTTGTATATATTGTTTTAAATAACATTATTAAATCAAATGATATTATAGCCTCATTTTATCTTAAATCTAAAATCAATTCTGGATATATTGCTGAGCAGCATGTTTAAGTTTCAAAGTAATTATAAAATGCCAGTAAAATAAAGCCGAATTGGAATATCAGGAACAACGTTAGGCTACATACAGATCCTGATGTGTGTGTTGATATAAATTTAATAAACATTTAGTTATGTTGAAAATATATAGTAATTGAAGTTAAAAACGGACAGTTTACGTCTTATACACACAAGGATCAAGTGGATGCCAAAATACATGTCAATCAACCAAAGAAATATTCATTTCAGCACACAGAAGTATAAGGGGATGGTATGATTTCTGCAAAATTTAGCCAATGTTTTGTGACGGGGTACTTGTGATATTGTATTTCTTAATGCATTTGCGTTTTATGTTTGAGCAACCATTATTTCCGTATGGGAAAAAGGGTACCACACTTTACTGTGAAATGTTGGAATACAAACGAGTGTAGATTATCTTAAAATATGTATAAGTAGCATACTTTTCATCGAATCACAGGGATTTAGTTTGAATCACAAAAAAAAAAAATCATTCTGATCACTTTGTCTAAATCAAATTTGATAAAGAAACATGTGAAAACCAAAGGTAATATCGGTAACATCAATTTGCATGTTGACGTAAATATTTTTCATATATGGACTCATATGAACCTTCACTTATTTGTATTTGAGTTTGAAAAAAAAAATGTTTGTAAAATTGATATACTCTACTACCAGTTTGTTATATAGTTAACCTTTATTTAGCGACCACCTCTGTTAAGCAGTCACATTCTCTTGTTCATTTGACTGCTTAAGACAGGCTTGACTATATATATATATATATATATATATATATATATATATACGTTTATTTCGTTTTATTTCGTTTAAATGATCAACCGCACGATTCGTTATAAGTGAAACAACATATATAAAGCAGATTTGTATGTAGAATTAGACAAAACGATTTTACTTTCTAAATTGCAATTCAAAGAAAAAAATTATATTTGAAAAACGATCAACTAATGATTCCTTTTTGTGTTCAATATACGAATTGTTTCTCCAGAAAAGTGCTATATGATCTTTATTTTGGTCACAAAACATGTAAGCCAATAATTTATTCATGTATTTATCTCGAAATTAAAGTCAATCGATTTAATATATTCATTCTAAAGTTATATGTCAATTGTTACTCCAGAAAAGTGCTTATAATTTGCATATTAGGACATGCTTTTTTTTTTTCTATTTGCAGCATAAAATACACATATAAATGATATAACACTATACAGTGCACTCTGAGAAATCGCACTCTCAGTAAACCGGAAAGCTGATTGAGTCCCATTAAGCCATTATATAGATAATTACCTTAACAATACTGGTCGGTCAAGGTGTAAAAAATCGTCGCCTTGAAACCAACTAACTAAAAGGTTAGGTCAAATACACAAACTGAATGGTAACAGATAACTGATCAATACTGATTGCTGATTTGTATTATTGGTGAGTGTGTATTGAATTACAGGGGCCGCAGTGGCCGAACGGTTACATTCGTGGACTACAAATCTCTCAGTCTCTCACCGCTGTGGGTTCGAATCCCGGTAGGGACTTTGGATTTTTCATGTGAGGAAGCCTTCCAGCTGGCTTGCGGTAGGTCGGTGGTTCTACCCGGGTACCTCTGTGTACTCGGGGTCTTCCTCCACCTGTAATTAGCTGGACATCGCTATATGATTGAAATACTATCGCAGCGACGGTAAACTCCCAATACAATACAATACAATTGAATTACACGATAATTGGTAAGTATAATTAAGTCGGAATAAATATATATAACTACATTTTTTTCACACTCTGTTGTTGTATATTTATTCTCAAAATTTCGACGACGAGGAAGAGACATCTTTCTGCGCCTTGCTCTACTCCGTCTCCAAAGCGTTCTCGGCGAGAGTTAGTAATTAGTGATAACTGTAGACTGATTAAATAAGTAAATAAGTTCAGTTTGTTTTTAACGGGAGTGCCCTACAGATGCTAAAATGACAAAAAAAAATCTAATTTCAAGAAAATCAATGTTATAATTGTATGTGATGCATTGAAATCTGACCACTGATAACTTACATTATCTAAGAAATCCCGAGATATTGCCGTTTTCGCAGTTTTTCCTAACGCAAATTTTATGCGTTACAAACGCAGTATTTTTTAAAATCAGATTTCTGAAAAATCACGTGACAGCGCTAATCCCGTTCGCACATGCGCTTCTAAGCAACCAAGCTATTCCAAGTACTATAATGGGGCCGAAAAAAAAACAAGTTTGAAAAAGCGCACACTTGCTGCGAGACAGAAACGCTAAAGGTCAAAACTTGTAATTATCGGTGATCGAGTCACGCGATGAGGTAACATAAAGAACACAATCGGAGCCAACAGCGACAATCTGGTGCTAAATTGTTGAAAGACAATTAAGTGCATTTTTCAAAACTGAGGACTTTTTAGAGGCATATCACAGTGTAACGATAACAGCTTAATACTTTAAAACGACTTGGCAAAAGCTAAGAGATTTAACATTTCTGTAGACATTGATCAGTATTGATGTTTTTATGATTGGAATTAACGACGTTAACCCCTAAACCGTTTCGTCACATTCAAATTCGATCCCTTCTACCATTGACAAAACATTTAACGATCACGTGATCTATGTAAAATACCAGTATAACGAAATCAAAGTTTTATTTTTAAACGGTTTAACTCTCTATTATTGGGTAAGACCGGGAACGATTTTTCTTGATTATAATAAGAAAATCAGTATTTTTCTGGCTGTTGGTAGACTTATTAACAAAATTAATTACATTTACGTCCGAAAATGAGTTTTCATATTTATTAATGTAAGTTTGATAGCATCTGGGAGCGAGTCCCTTTAAGTTTTTCAACATGATGAGAAACGTTTTTTTTTTATTCGTTTGTGCATTAGCCTGTACCCAGAGACACGTGGATATATTCGAACTTTATCGTTATTAGGTAACCAGCTTGATATTAATACACTGAGATGTTTGTGATTTCTTGAACTTTATTCATAACAAAGTAAGAAAAATTACTAGAATATTAAACAAAAATATTATTTTAAGTGCTTTTATTATTACTCTCATAATCTATACATATATTTGACAAGGAAAATAAAAAAATAACATTAACGGGTATTTATGATTAATCATAGCTTAATACGTAGATTACATATGGCTATTATGTGGATTCTTTAGAATACCGGATATCTGAGAAAACCGGACAAAACCGATTTTCTCAGAGTGCACTGTACACTATTTTTGTTAGTCGGTATAAGTATTTGAACATCGAAATAATCTGAAACATTCCGGTATCATATCAATATTTGTGTTCTGATATATCCGCATACATTCAAATGTATGAATTAACCACCAGGATAAATAGATTGCACGTATATAAGAAACAAATAATGAACCCGAGATGTCAATAAGGAAATATATATGGTTATAGGTAACCTGGTTGCAGTGGGTCCTCTATTATAAGAGAAAACATACGTTATAGATAATCCAGACCAGACTTGTTGACTTTAAGGAACATATTGTTCATGATTTCTTGAGCGATACTAGAAAGAAATCAAATCAAATAAAATTTAAAATTCCTAGTGTATTTGGAACTGAATATTATCACGTTGGTAGAAAAGATCTCACTCCGTAGTTTACAAAGCCGCCGTTTCGTCTACATTACACAATTGCAATGGTCATATTATGCGCAAGTTTCCTGTTTTATTAGATTTTCCTATTAGTAATCATTAGGAAATGTACAAAAGAATTGATATACTCGTACATCGTTGTTGGACAAGGTCGAGACCTACACTTTGATTGTCAATATCTTACATTGTTTACCCTTGTCTGTCCGTCTCTTCTCACTTATCTTTTTTTGAGAATATCTCAGTAAGCTACGCGACCTTATTTTAAAAAAATAATATATATATAGAAGTTATTTGAAATACCTATCAAGCCTAGTTCTGCAAGTGTCAGGCGATGGAGAATATGCTGTTTTTTGGTGAGACTTATGCATTATATCTGATTAAATAAATTATATGCATCTTGCTATCTTTTTCGCAACTCATGTCTAGATTTTTTTTAAACGGATTGTTTTGTATGATAGATATACATCTCCGATATACATTTTTTTGAGTAAGTAAAGAGTAATTTTAAACAAAACAAAGTACTTTTTATTAAAAAATCATTAAATAATTCCCATATATTCATTTTGCGCAAAGCATTAAGTAACAAGAATCATATACAGGACCCTAGCATACAACGGCTAAGTATCGATATAGTGGCCAATAGCTTCAAATGTTAGCATAATTTCCTTAACGGACTGTAAACATTATAACTAATAGAGAATAATTTACATCTGAACATAAAAAAAAAACTTTAAGTGTTGGCACATAATATTCAGTTATTTCCAGAAATGGTGCTTAGTAACCAGTTATTGACAATATTGGTACTACGAATGCGGAGTCAAAAAACATAAAACCTATTTAACACAGATACATTTTCAGACTAGTAGTTTAGATAACATTATTATTTGTTTAATATGGATGTTTTTCTTATTAAGTTAAATTTTGTCGTGTTGTATTACCATAAGCAGCATTTGAAATAATCAAAATTCATTAATACAGATTTTAATAATAATATTTCGCCAAAAAATACCGAGAATTACATATTTTTACATAAATTAAATGGACTATAATTACTGCACCAATATTTTAATTATCTTTTTTGTGATGAAAACACGAAATTGTTTCTTAAAATGTAAAGAAAAAATAGAATACTTGCATTATCCTCAGCATTTTTATAATCAAAAAAAGTTCTCTTCTTGCTTGATACCTCGATATTTTGCTCAAAACGCCAAATCTTTGCCGCCTCCGTAGCGCCACTGGTTAAGCGCAAGTTTGGTAACCTGGACGTCAAAAGTTCTACACCTGTCTAGACGTTTCGATTGACTTTAAATCCCTCATAAATGTTTTTATTTTTAGGAAATTATTAGTTATGGTAACGTTTGAAATCAACTTAGGATAGTGTGAATGTTATCGAAAGGAAATACTGGGTATAATAAAACCTCAAGTGTATGAAATACTTACTTCATGGTATGACTTATTCATCTCCGTGAACAACAGGTTCGCAAACATCTCAAATACTAAATCTCACCAGATACGCAATACTCTCAGCGTAAGAACGTTAGGTGTTTAAACGCGCTTGGTTGCGACATAATAGCAAAAGGACACCATTGTAGTCATGGTCATAACAAGAAAGCTCCTTAAAATAACCCCGTGTTACCCAGCGATTAAAGGCAGAACAGCTTACCGACTGATTATTTCCCCCACTGTTTAATGTTCTAAGTCTGAGCTTCACGGAAGTATTTATACAATGTATGGAAGAGCTATATTTTCCCACTGGCTTTGAACTAAATTTAAAGTAGGCAATTCAACTAGCATTGGTATTAAATAACCCCAACAAGTACAATTTACAAACTATGCATGGAAAAATGTGTATCTTATTTGAAAAGAAACTCGGAGTATGATGAAAATCTATATTCTCTTATAAAGACAAATAAAGTTATTATCAAATCATCTGCCTTGTAAGATCTCATGTATATCTAATTCATTGGATTGCTTTATTTACCCGAATAATCATTACTTTTTTTTATTTTTTAGTTATAACCTACTTGATCAATATAATTTCTTGTTACATTTTAATGAATTAAAACAGATGCATGTCCGATATTAATTTGTTCGTAATATACATTCATTTATAAGTGGATTTCGACAAGCATTGTTTATGTTTTCTGCCTTGGTCTGCAGAATGTAATTGGTTCGACCCGGTGCCTTTGAATACTCAGGTAATTAATCCATCTGTATTACATTGCTTAGATGTTGACTGAAATAGTAAAGAAGTCAATAACAATTTTTTCAAAAGGCATTTCACGATATAATTGAACCGTTTTCCTAGCTATAAGGGGAAAAATGACTACAGTTTTGATTAGTAATGCACACTAATATGCCTTCAATGTAATATTTCAAATTCAAATAGCTTTTATCTAAATGTATGAAGTTGCATGCAATAGATTTATCTAGGTTTGATATTTTTCCATTAGTCATTCTAATGTCAATCGGTACACATTAGTTCCTGATATTCCGGTAGTTAGTTAATTACATGTATAAGTAATGATCTCATACACAATGACTTCAGAGTTTAATCTTTGATTAGCCAGATGTAGATGAAGCCAGATGAAGCGAAGTTTAAAAACTAAAATTCAATCGCATACATATGTTTATTTATAAGGCCTTTAATATGTCATTCAATATGCCATCTAATTGGTAGAATTCTGTTATATCAGTAATAATTTTAATTGTGGGGGCCGCCGTGGCCGAGCGGTTACGGTCGTGGACTACAAAACTCTCAGCCTTTCAACGCTGTGGGTTCGAATCCCGGTAGGGACTTCGGATTTTTCATGTAAGAAAGCCTTCCAGCTGGCTTGCGGTAGGTCGGTGGTTCTACCCGGGTACCTCTGTGTACACGGGGTCTTCCTCCACCTGTAATTAGCTGGACATCGCTATATGATTGAAATACTATCGCAGCGACGGAAAACCCCAATACAACAACAAATTAAATGTGTATGCTGACTTTGGGCATTAAATAATATACATTAATCTCAAATATCCGAGGACTAGCTACTGGCAACGAGTCCCATCTTAATGTTACAAATTACAATAATCCGATGTAGTCTATTGTACACCTTCTTAAGAAATTTAGTTTTATGGGGTAGAGAGAGCGTTTTGAACTTGTCGATATTTTGAATCAAAATTCATTAATATATTGCTTGATATTTGTTAAAAAAGTAAGTATAAGCAACCCACTTGCTTTTTGAAACATTTTTATATGAAAACATTTTTAATTTTCAAAAGTGTATATGAAAGTTCTAACTTTCAGCATTGTAGCAGTACCATAAGAATTCGAACGAATGTATGATTATTATCATTATCATTGATACTGTTTTTTACCAATAATAAACATATCGATGTTTTGAATGGATAAACGACTTTATCTAGTTTTGCGATCAATTTTATTATACTTCCTCATATTATATTACACATAACACCATCATGTCCCAATTAACCTATCAGATACTAAAAGAGACTTTTTATAATAAAAAAAAGTGTTAACAAATGTACTATTTTACAAGAATCAAATTAATGTTAACATCAGAGAACGGTGTACTTATTCAACAATATTTATCACTGTCAAATAACATTATAAATGCATGTCCGTTGATTCACATGTATATCTAAATACGTGCATGTTTTCATATTAAAATTTATATGAATGACAAGTTAATATCTCTTGTTAAGATCTCATATTTATTTATATTTTAGTTGGATGACGTAAGTATATTTTTAGTCCCTGTATTGCATGTCAGTGTTTGTTTAATAGCTTTTTTATTCCTAGAAATCTATAAAAAATGTGCATGAATGGTGATGTAGTATTTATTTAAGAAAGATTGACATGTGAATGTAGCAATGAAAAATACCGTATGCTTTTAAACGTTTATGCATATTTGTAACTAATAACAATGCTTTACTATACTACTTAAAAAAGTGTATGCTTTACCGTCTTTATAGATCATATGGTGGAAGTATATCATTAAAAATGCAGTTTATATATTCATTTAAATTAAATTCAAAGCAGATTTCATTTTGCGTGATTAATTGGTTGTACAATTTACTACCTAAACAATCTTTAACCTGCATAGCCATTGTTTGTAGTGATACACAGTTCATATATTTTATGGATATCAATCAAAAATATGTCACTGGTTCTCATACCATTATATCTGAACACTATCTTGGTTCCAAAAATATTTGGATGTTTATATACATGTTTTGTATTATGTTTTAACGGATAAGCATATTCACATCTGGAATTATTTAAAGCTGAAGTCTATTCTAATGTTTTCTCTGTCACTTTGATTTTGATTATTGCCATCATCTTTAAACTATATTTTATGTATATAGGGCTTACGTTAACTGGGTTCCTGTGATCATCAAACGTCTTGCGGACCTTGGAATCCATGCATGAACATAACAAATTAAGCAAAGGTAGATAGTATTAACGTTTTTAGTTTATTGTCTTGTTATCTTTGCAATTGCTTTTGTATTTACTGTATAGCAAATTTGAATGAACAAATAGTCTTTACATTGCTAAAACATGGACTTTATACCAATAATTTCCCGTGCATACACAATATTGCCCCTTGCTAATCATATATTTATCAACCTGGAATATTAATCTCCAATTTAATTAAACATTTAATAGAACTTAATCATACATTAATCAAATATGTATCAAATGATTCATATTAAGTTGTCGGAAAACAGTTCGGTGTTAAACGAGATTGTAATTTTACACAGGCTATTTCTTACAGTGGTGACCAATTTGTGTTTTGTACATATTCAGTAATGACATTATATGTTAAATTCGCAGATGCCATGATGTTAACTCATAATTATCATAATATTTATGTTTGTCATGGCTTTTAAACTCATGATTTTTTAGGTAACCATTTTGCTATTGAAACATGATGCAGTGTTTCTGTTTTATTCTATTTCAGATTTAAGAGAATTAAAACAAAGAAAGTGTCTTAATCTAATTTAGTTATAGAGGAAATGAAGAACAGTGATGTTATTAGAAGACAAGGCAGTAATAATGTAGTAATCTAATTTAGAAAGAAAAGAAGAAGGATAGTTCTAGAAGACAAGACAGTGCGCGAATGAATAAAAGAAGGCTACAGTTTCTGATCTCCTACAACTCTCAATAACATGAATGTCTATAATAATTATCATATGTTGCTGTTCACTCGTTTCGATGTTATTTGTTTTCAAACTGGCTTAGAGTTGATGAATTATCTGCAAATGATGAAGATGGAAAAGTAGGTACTGAGTAAGGATACGGTATCGATTTGGAATTAACCATATACATGGGATAAAGCTCTAAATGAAAGAGTGACATGCAATTCATTCAGTCATGTTATGAATAACTTTGTTTAAATGTCGCCTAATGTTAATAATGGAGAATATTGCATGCCGATACGATTATTTTGTTATTAGCTATTACATTTGTGTGTAAGTTTTTGTTTTGATTTATATATTATAGAAGCATACTACATAAATTATATAATCAGTTGCATTAACCTTTAAGTATTCAAATATAAAATACCATCCATGTTTTCAAACAAACACACACGTTGATTGTTATATCTCATCCACGTCTGCATTTCATACACCCTATGTAGATGAAACATTGAGGTTATCAGTACCATAAGCACAGACATAGGACATTATGACACACTCCTTATTTATTATTTCCTATATTTACCATATATGGTTTATCATATAAAAGTGTCGTATGGAATGGTTAATAAATTCATATTATTTTATAACATGAACGTCGACCATGTGCGAACACAGTGTTCATCAGGTCCTTAAACTGTGCCATATAAAACAATTTTTATAAAGCATATTTCAATACCGTGAATTAGACAGCGCAAATGATATGTATGTTTTATCAAATTGTTTTGTATTGCCAGCATGATAATACAAATCCCTTAGCGTATATACTATCGTCATATAGTAAGTAAACGTAATCATAAGTGTTTCTCTAAAAAAAGTCTAACACAAGTTTGATTACATTTTTTTATTACCATTTCCGCTGTAAGTTGTTTCACACTATTTAAACAAAGGAGAGTAAGAAAGATTGATGACCCTAATATATTTGAACATATGTTATAAAATATGTGTATATATATCGCTCAAAAAATCAAATCCATATCAAAATGAATTAACAAATCATTTCTTGCTAACAATATTAAGACCATTTATATTTAAATGAAAAAAGTTACTAGTGTTAGTACATGTATTACTCTACAAAGAGATGTAAACTGAAGAATTTAAGTTATGATAACAATCTTCAAATAATAAATATTCATCATACAAAAAAGTTATAAATACCATCTTTTATACAGGTTTGGAAATATTAATTCTCACTGAATGCTATAAACTTAATATGTCATACAGGTAACTTTTTCATCAAGGTATAAGGTATGGGTAAATAGTGACGCGGATCTAAAAGCAATTCCCTTCTTCTGTTAGGGTGGTTTACTTTCTTGACACTTATCATATTTAAATCCAAAAGTCAGTCTTTGCTACATTCTACTTGTTAGTGTAATTATGTAATACACAAAAGTACAGACCCTTGCATTTTATATACAAGCGCTGTATGGTACTCAACTTCTCTATTACCACACAATTATAAGACAATGTCTTAATTTACTGAATTCAAAAATATCACAGATTATTCTTTAACAGTTAGTGAGTTAAAAGAAGGGTCCACACTGATACGTTTTATGACTTTGAAACCCCATCAGGTGTTCTTCTTTGAAAACAGAATAAAACTCGTTAACTTAGGTATCTTCACATAGGATTAATAAATTTGATAAGACTCTTATCTACATAAGCAGCATAAATAATTTATAATATAATAAATAATATTATATATTAATGAGAATAATTATCATACTATAAATGATGTTTATTCAATATAAACTGCAAAATAGTCATCATCATTAAATAAACGATTCTTAATTTACAATGATTAGTATAATCATCACCATTTTCATACTGTTTTGACTCTTACATAACTTTAACCTTAAAAAATACACACACATAAAAAAATAAAAAAAAAACAACAACAAAAAAACAACAACAGAAAAATTTCATAATTTTTTATTAAACTTCTAAAAAAAAAAATCATTGTAATCAACTGTATAATCATCATCATCATCTTAATTCAATATCAATCCATAATCGATTTTATAATCATCATCATACAGTAATTGTTTTTTAATTTATAATCCATGATCAATTTTATAATCATAGTAATCCTTTGTATAATCATCATCATCATCATCATCATCATCATCATCATCATCATCAAAATCTTAATTTAAACTGTATCCACGTCAACATTCTTAAAGATGTTTACACTACTAAGTTTACTTACGCCATCAGTATATCAATTGTCCTCTCTGTGTCTTTACATTTTCGATGATCCCCAATGCCAGAAACTCAATATTTTGACACTGGAATACAACAACATTGTATTGATTAACATATTCGCCGGAGAAACATAATGGAAGTTGATTAACTTTTCACATATATTGATCGTTTAACATCTTGTGGTATAACACATTCAAAACTTTATTTCCAAGCTTTACATAGCAAATAACATTGGACAAATAATATATGAACAAAAAACAAATTGTATTATACATCATAAATAAAGCATTTCCATTTTATTCTGCCTTTATTTTATGTTGAGTTGAAGTCCCAAACCAATATCTTTGGACCAGGTACTATGTGTGTTGGTAAATATCTGGTATAATGGTGCTACTATTCAGTAGTATCACGGTAATGTCAAGTTAACCAATACCACACTAAGTCTAATTATCCTCAATAAGATTTACATAGAAAATAACATTGGACAAATAACCTATTAACAAAAATAATTAGAAGTGATAAAAACAAATTGTATCATACATCATAAATAAACCATTTCCATTTATTCTGCCTTATTTTTCTGTTGGGTTTAAGTCCCAAACCAATACCTTTGGACCAAGGACTATGTGTTTTGATAAATATCTGGTATTATGGTGCTACTATTCAGTAGTATCACGCTAATGTCAAGTTAAACAATACCACACTAAGTCTAATTAACCTCAATAAGATTAACAAGTCCTATAACTAGCCTATATCCATATTGAACCTTAAGTAGCAATTTATCAATACTATTTTACACAACTTTATTATGATGCAGTCTGAAATCGAACCCATGACACGCCACGGTTAAACTAAACAAATGAATACATGGCCCTGGAAATATTAAGTCAGACTAACACTGATGGTAATTAATGACCATGTAGTACCTGTCTAAGTTTACACTACTAACTCCCATATGCTTGTCCAGTATTTGATCATTCCAGTATTTTACCAAGTAACATTGACCTTCAATTACAATTTCTTATAGGCATATGTTTCGACTTTCTGCATAATTAATTAATGTTTCAAAGGAATAACATAATTATGTACAGAAAGACATTGCCATGTGCAAATTTGACAGATATGCTTTCACTTTATTCCAAGCAATTGCTAAAATATTAGTAAAAATAGCTGAATGATAAATCACATCTGACATAATAAGATATAGAGGCAATCATTTTTAAAACAATATAGGGGTTTACTTTTAATTCTCAGTAAATATGCATTGGCTAGTTTGAGTTTCAAATTATAATGTGATGCAAAAACATTGACAATGGTGTGAACTAATATAATTGACCCCATGCATTATATCTGAGATTTCATGTAAATTAAGCCATTAACTAAGTAGTATTTGTGTACTTTATTCCAAAATTGTATTTGTATTACCTTTGAATTTTAACAAATATACTGTATAACAAAGAAAGCCTATAACAGGAAGAGGTCCATTATACGACATAGACTTGACTATGACTTGACTATTTGAGTTGACCGTCGCCTGAACAATATTTCAGTCATATAGCGACGTCACCTAATTACAGGTGGAGGAAGACCCCGAATGCACGGAGGCATCCAGGTAGAACCACCGACCTACCGCAAGCCAGCTGGAAGGCTTCCTCACATGAAAATCCAAATGAACCTGCCGGGATTCGAACCCACGTGGTGAGGGGCTGAGTGAGTGTTAAAGTCAACGACTTTACCCTCTCAGCCAGGGAGGCCCCCTATACAACACAGACGCAAATGATATATAGAGATAAGGTAAATGCAGACAATATGTATTATACAGGGGAATTGATTTGGGGAACAAAATGATGAGGGATACCTATTGGGTATGAACCGATATAATTGCCATATTGCTTTGTTTAAAGACAGAAACAATAATTTTCTTCTTTTCCAACTATCATTTCTTCCAAAATAATTAAAGTGATGAAATTTAAATGAAAAAGTGACAGGAATTGTCACAAAACCAAGTTTTCTTTTCGCAATATTTCATCCCAGTACATATTATTTGTATCAGTCAAATAATTTTGTGCTCAATGTCTTAAATCTAATGAAATTCTGTATAAAGCAAACATACATATTATGTGCAACAAGGATTTAACTTACATTTATCCACATTAACTTTGAATAAGACATGAATATGATGCAACAATAGCTCCATCAAAAATGGTCAAACTGCAAAACCAATCATTACTATATATTTTAAAATTAATGAGTTATGCTCCATATCATGAATTTTTACGAAGGGGCAAACATGTAACTCCAAAATTATGAACCACAGAGTGAGGTTCCTATGCACTGCATTCCGCCTCAATGAGATGTATGCACCTATAAAGTTTCAAATCAATACCTCTTATAATGTAGGAGTTATGCTCCGGACAAGGAATTTTATCAAAGGGGCAAACTCCATCAAAAATGGTCAAACTGCAAAACACAGGTAATATACTCCAGGATGACTTAGTGAAGGTACTTCTGTTTTAGTATGGACAAAATTCATTAAGAAATGTAGAAGTTGTTCACTAAAGAATATTCCCCTTTATATTACATCCGTTAAGGGGCAAAGGGCCATAACTGCATCAAAAATAGTCGAACCACAAAACCCTGACATTATGCGCCAGGTCACTATGTAATAATGCTTCTGTAAAAGTTTGGACCAAATCCGTTGAAAAATGTAGGAGGAGTTGCGCACAGAAGAAATTGTTTACAACCACCCACCCACCCCAATCTAATAACCCGAGTTTTCCTTCGGAAAACCTGGTTAATAAAACAGAGGGATGTTTAAACCTTTTTGTATGCTCGTAGGGCCTTCTCAATGTGTCCCTGAGCCAGATGAATAGATGCGATCAACTTGTAAGTGTCAGATACGCTCTCGGAGTAATCCCCGAATACTTCACACTTCATAGATAGACTGGATCTCAAGATGTCCAGAGCTTCCTGAAGACAGAATTATACATAAGTTTAAACTGTATTTATGTCCGAATGATTGCACCAAAAGCTTTACTGCTTCAGAAAATCTTGTCACTGATGCTGGCATTCATATGCCCATAATATATGTGGACATAATAGTATTCATGTTCGAAGGGGCCACCAAATACCTTTTCAATTACAACATCACACCCAGCTAAGATTGGACCCCGAGTTAAATTGATGAAAAGTCAGTGCATTTACCACTACCATTACCCTAAACCCTAAATATGTATAAACAAGTGATATAAATCTTGGTAGTTCTACCACAAACCTCCTGTGATATAGGATAACTTAGTCCCATTCCATTAGTTTGAATAAGTAAAATAACTGTATGTTCAAGACTGAATGTTTAGTGACAGTATTAACTGTATCTTATCTTCCCTACCTCACAAACTTCACATATTGACCTAAGACTTACACAGTCTACTCAAACATGTAACATTTTACGATATCTTTCATTTCGATATTTGTGTTGCCTGGATTAAATGTAAATTTTAAATTCAACCACCACTATTTGAATATTCTTCTTTTTCCTTATGACTGTCAAACATCTTGAGTATCATTAAGTACACCTTCTCAAATAAAATGAATTAGTCAAGCCTATCCGAAATAATTTCCAATCAGTTTCAAACTGACTGTTTCCCTCTGTGTTCGGATATATAGCTTAGCAAGTTCATCATGTACTTACAAGGTTGTGCGATGATTTGGACCATACACCACTCTGCATGAGAACAGACAGTCATTCAAGTATCACTCTGCAGAATCTGGCATATAACTGAAGAAACAGCACGTATTCATGAATTGATCAGCAGAACCGGAGATGAAAATGAAAGACAATACTCATTAAAGAGGTTAAACTATAGAATAGGTAATCATTCAAGGATCCACCGAGCCCGAGGTAAAAATATTGGATGTTTGTTCAAAAATCAAAATATTGGACAGATAGTCATTTAAAACCTCCTGGAAAATATTGGACATATATACAAGTATTGATTTACATAACAAATAAATCATTTAGGACATATTTTATATATTGCCCTGCCAAAAACGGAAGTGAACACTGAACTAGAATGCTCACCAGAGTAACATCACTTCATTAGACAATTCATTTTAACCTTGATTAAAATTCCAGATAAAAAAATACAATTTCTCATTTTCTATAAAAAAAACTAGGTAAATACTACTAGCCAACCATCAGCATGACATACCGAAAATGACAGTAGAAGACCATAAGCATCTTAGTCAGTTATTGCACAGATTACTTCAAAATATAATTAAAGCACTTCCAACACTCAACAGAGATACCCCAAGATGGGCAAGTCCATTATATACCCTGTATGGTTGTGTGTGTCTTTTGACCTGGTATAAAGTTAAAAAAAATCTAAAGCTGCACTGCTGTTTTCACTATTTTAAACAATATATTCAGAGAATTTTAAACCATATATTAATTTAATCAGACTCTTTGAAACAATTCACATAATATATTTATGACAACAAAAAAAAAACATGAAGATAAGGGGATTTAATTGATATTTTGCATTTATAAGTTTCAATATAAAATATGGATTATCTCCCTTACAAATCTAAAAAGCAATGGTTTGGCTAGGTTTGGGGCCTCATTTGTAAGGGATCAACTTGATTTTGGCAAATATTGTAGAGAAAAATTAGGTGAACATTTGTGATATATGAAATTAAATTCTGACCATCGGTTTCAGAGAAGATGATTTTTTTTAATAAAATGGTGTTGTTTACCATGGTAACTAGAGTTCTGCATGGATCAAGTTTATTTTAGCAAATTTTGTGGAGAATCATCCAAGGATCATTCATGCCAATTTTCATTTAGTTCTATCCAGCGGTTTCAGAGAAGATGTCTTTTAAAGCAAATTGTTGACGGTGGACAACGGACGACGGTGGACGACGGCGGACGATGAACGGAGGGTGATCCCAATGGCTCACATTGAGCACGTTGTGTTCTGGTGAGCTTAAACTCTAAAGACAGACTTAAATTTATTGCATCTCAGTTTCACCACAATGTGAGGTAAAGATTAATGTCGCTAAGGTAAAATTAAGATGAAAGAGAACACATACTTTCCGCCTCCGCAGTCTCTACAATCACCTCGTGAGCTTGTCCTTTGTAACTGTAACAAGGAGAATATCACATTTTATTTACTTGGTTTTACATTTAATCAAAATGTTTAAGATTTGTCTGGTTTACACTGATCCGTTAGACAGAAATGTGTGGAGAGCGGGTGTTATACACCGTAGGTGCCTGCTGCCTACTTCAGAATCTGGGACACCCGCAGAATTTGAAAAATAAAATCAGGGTAAAGTTAAGTCAAGTTGTCATTATTCCTTAGTTTGCTTAAATATTACTAAACAGTATAAAAATGAACTTTTTTGTAAAACGGAAAATTCACAGGATTCCTATATATATCCTCCACATAAACATATGAAGCAAAGCTTGAATATTACCTTTTCTTTTTCTGCTTTTTTTTCTTAACAGTTTAAGGGAACATTATGAAAGTAGGTTGAAATTCAACCCTACTTACTTTGCTACCGCTATACTTTGGGCCTGTAGTAACATGTCAATTGCCCTGTCATGATTGGTATGGCGACCTTTAGACTGTTCCAGCTTCACATAGGCCAAGGTCATTTATCGAAATGTGTAACATAATTTATAGCCATCTTACCACGGGTTCCTTGGATATTTGCCTATTTGCACCAGTCTACGGGTTCATTAATGAACAATGGCTGTAGATGGCGCCACTGACATGATAAAACAGTGAATTCGGGACACTATTTGAAACATTCTAACTCTCACACAACTCATATCTGGCAAATTCCTACAGGTCTGACGAAGCAATGTTAACGAGCAGCCCATCCCTGTTGACACATATTTGTCTAGGACTGAAAAATCTATGTCTGCGTTTAACCCATGTGAGTTTGATTAATTTATATATCGGTCTGATCAATACTTGCTTTTGTCTGAAAGTGACTGAAAAATAAAATCAGGATAAAGTTAAGTCAAGTTGTCTACATTAGACAGGTATAGGTCTTCCTTATTGGTTTGTGCTTAATCATTACTAAACAGTATGAAAAACAATGATATTTTTTTGTCAAATTTAACGTGAATATTCACAGAATTCTGTTTCTGCTGGTTTTCTTCACAGTTTAAGGGAATAATTTGAAAGGAGGTTGACTTCAACTCTATTTTCCTTGCTCCTGCTATACTGTGAGCCTTTAGAAACAGGTCAATTGCCTTGCCATGGATGGCATGGCGACCTTTAGACTGTTCAGCTTCTCCTACGTTAACGTCATTTATTGAATTTTTTAACATAATCTATACCCTTGGATATTTCCCTAGTTGCAACAGTCTACGGGTTTATTTATGAACAATGGCAGAAGATGTCGCTACTGATTGTGTTAAACTATTTGAAACTTTCTAACTCTCATACATTTCATGTTAAGCACATTCCTATATGTCTGAAAAAGCTTTGTTAACGAATAGCCTATCCCTGTTGACACATATTTGTCTAGGACTGAGCTATATATATCTACATTTAACCCACGTGTGTCTGATAAATTAATGTGTCGGTCTGATCAATACATAACTGAATGATTAAATATTTGTCTCATAGTTCCTTGTAATTACATGAAAAAACACAATCTTTATCCAAAACATTTTTGTAATTTAATGACCTACCCATGTATACCCATGTCTTCGGCTGACATATTTCTATCTATCTATCTATCTATCTATCTATCTATCTATCTATCTATCTATCTATCTATATATCTATCTATCTATCTATCTATCTATCTATCTATCTATCTATCTATCTATCTATCTATCTATCTATCTATCTATCTATCTATCTATCTATCTATCTAAACATCCATCCTTTCCATCCATCTATCTGTCTGTCTGTCTGTTTGACTGTCTGTCTGTCTCTCTGTCCGTCTATCTATCTATCTATCTATCTATCTATCTATCTATCTATCTATCTATCTATCTATCTATGTGAAATTGACTGGTGTTTTAAATGATAATAATAATTGATTTAATCGTCGGTTATATATAACCGTGTCCAAAAAGAAAAAAAAATACTTCATTTCAGTCTTGCATGTACTTTTTTAATGACTATACATAACTAGTATCATAATTGTTTTTTAAGTTATGCATCCCTGTTTTACTTAATTGTCGTTCATTGTACTTTATTTATATATCTCATTGATGTGATTAATACACATTTCATCTACAGGATAAGTACAGACAAAGGTTAATGGTAGAGCTTAGTTATGACACATGCACGTGACTGATGATAGACTCAGGGATTAAAAAGGCCTTAAAGATTGTTGAGACAAACGATGAATATCTATACTCTCTTATCTTTCAATGCTATTTTCCGTAACGCATTGAAGTTTTCTGATTGTTTTGTCCAATCATTCCTTCCAACTATGTGAAGGGTGTTTACTTTATTATCGCCCACTCTTTATCTCACAGTGCCTGGACAGCGTAGTTGTAACGGACTTCGCTTCTTATCAGTGCGTACTCGGTTCGATTCATGTTCACGTTCATGCGAGGGGTAAAGTGGTCGCCCGTTCAGACACCTTTTTTTAGGGTTCTCCAGTTTCCTGCCACAATAAGACGTCACCTTCTAGAGCCATCATGAGTGACTTATATATATTGTGATAACTTGTTTCGTAATCGATGTAAAATCGATGCAAAATAAATAAAAGTTAAACTTTAACTATTTAAATGGTTCACGTCGTAAACAAATGTATTCCATCTGCAGTATTCAAACATTATATTTAACAATTTAAAATCAATAAACGTGTCGCTTTAGTAAAGATATTTCATTAGACTGAATACACACAAACCAGGGTATCGGTTTATTGATTGAAACGTCCTTGTACATAGCCACCAGTACCTACGTAAGACCTTGTACACTCTCTTGTGCTTATTTGTTTAGCTGTGTATGTGGATATGTCAGGTAGACATATCGATTTCGTTTGAGGTAACTTTTATAAATATTTATTTCAAAGACTTTTTTCAATCACTTATCTGTCGTCAAGTCGTTTCAAAGTATTAAGCTTCTATCGTCAGAAATTTATATGCGCATGTGCAAACGGGCAATTGCAATGTCACACGATTTTTAAGAAATCTATTTTTGAAAACTTATATGCGTTCATAACGCGTTTAAATTTGCGTTGGAAAATAATGCGAAAACGGCAGTCTCTCGGGATTTCTATGACAGCGTAAGCAATGCGTCACATACAGTTATAACATTGATTTCTTGTAAAATAGGCGTATTTTTTCGTCACTTTATCATTTTGGAGAAAGACCCTTTAATAGTAAGTTGATTTCTCTATCATTGATTTGTTTCATCCTATGTATTTATTTTTTTTTTTTACTTCCATGGTGGTATCAAATTTCTATTTAAGAAAACTTTAATAAGTGTTATGATAAACGATGATAAATACTCTAAGTGGTTTATCTTTCAGTGACATTTGTTTTCTGGTCCAACGAAATGCATTAGCGTATATTTTGTTTATTATTATTAGTAGTATTACTATTATTGTTGTTGTTGTTGGTGGTGGTGGTTTCCATCTATTTATATACTTGTTTTACTTTTTTTTAGGTGGATGTTTATCTGATTTAGTAAAAAGCTTAGCTACAGTATTCATACTACAATTTTTTATATAAAGCATTCAAAAGACAAAGGTAAAATTGTGCAAACATATCTCAATAAAATAACCTGTATACACACAAACACAGGTATCGATTAAATATTCAAACTTCCGTTTTAAAACCTCGTTTTGATATATGATAAGCTATCTCCAGATGAACATGACGGGAAGACATATTGTTTAAGATTAAGGTAACTTTTAAATGCATTTCAGTGAGTTTGTCAATCATAATTGTGGAAACAATTCACCAAAATTATCGATGAGTAAAAACGTGCTGCTAGTTATGATATTTAAATATCATATATTTCATAATTTTTGTTTTATCCTCAGTTCCACTTTCGTTTTCTCATGCTATGAATTCAAATTAGTTTAATCCTCTTGTTATATAAGTTTTCAAACCGAGCATCAACATATATTCTTGATTTGTCATACACATGCACTATGTAGGGTTAATTTTGATCGATCTAAATTAATATATATGTGATGTTGACATATATCAGTTCGTTTGCAATCTTAATGAAGTATCTCTTGTTGTATTTTTTTACATGAAACAAATATGCATGTGGACTGACAATGAACTATAAATACATAAACAATGACTACACATATATATTTTATTGTTTATTATTTGATAATCGAGATCAGATAGCAATTATTTATAGGTGGTGTTGATAAAAAGATTGTCAGAATTGTATGATTTTCAGTTATGGTGTGTGTTGGTTTGAATTTTGTCAGAGAGAGAGAAAGAGATAATTACTTAAATATTAGGTTAAAACAAGTACATGTTTTACGCAGGGAATATAAAAAACAAAATGTATATCGATTCTTTTTAAACCAACGTCTTTACTAATAGATCATTTTCATTCTAATATCCAAAAGTATTTCACAGTTTGTGTTGCTTTATTTTTAATCTACATTACAATGTCACGCAATAGTTAATTGATACATTAAATGTATATAAGTCACCCATTTTCGTAAACAGACTTTCGACAAGTTCCCCGTGTTATGATACAAGACACACTATCAAGTACAATTACCCGTTTCATTGTGCCATGTTTACATTTTGTTACCTATCATTTATAATAAAAGAAAATCGCTAAATGTGAAGTTAATATAACATTAGTCTCATTACCATTATTTCATGTTGTTTTTTTTGTGATTAAGATGCCGGCATATTTTAGATATACATCGAAATAAATACTAAAACGGTTTATTGAACAAATCTTAAGTTAGACAATACAAGTACTAATACTGTCCATAGTACGTTTTTAAGGGCGCTTATCGTCATAATTGAACTGCAAGAGGCACTAGTACTAATACTGTCCATAGTACGTTTTTAAGGGCGCTTATCGTCAAAATTGAACTGCAAGTTTTAAGGGCGCTTATCGTCATAATTGAACTGCAAGAGGCACTAGTACTAATACTGTCCATAGTACGTTTTTAAGGGCGCTTATCGTCATAATTGAACTGCAAGAGGCACTAGTACTAATACTGTCCATAGTACGTTTTAAAGGGCGCTTATCGTCATAATTGAACTGCAAGAGGCACTAGTACTAATACTGTCAATGTTTAAATTTAAGTGGCGTTACTTTTTAAGGGCGCTTAACGTCATAATTGAATTGCTAGTGGAAGGACAGATATCGTGATAAACATTTTCAGACATAAATAGTAGTTGTTTGTTTTAACCCACGTATTTTGTTATTGTATTAAAAAAGATACATGAGCATTTTGCAATAATAATTGTATTCCAATTTGACGGGTGTTTAGAGTTAACATCTCCTCGTAAATGTATGTAATGAAATAATGATGATGGCATACTTTCCATATATTGTACAAATAAAAATCAAAGGTTTATTACTTTGCTTCAAGCCATCGGACTAACCAATAGATGTTAAGATACATATAGATACTTTCTCTTAGCGTGTGCCGCCGATTTAAGTCCGCCCGTGACCGCGATCTATCTATCTATCTATCTATCTATCTATCTATCTATCTATCTATCTATCTATCTATCTATCTATCTATCTATCTATCTATCTATCTGTCTGTCTGTCTGTCTGTCTGTCTGTCTGTCCGTCCGTCCGTCCGTCCGTCCGTCCGTCCGTCTGTCTGTCTGTCTATCAACCCATCCGTCCATCCATCCGTCCGTCCGTCCGCCTTTCTGTCTGTCTGTCTAGTTGATATTGACTGGTGTTTTAAATAATGATAATAATTGATTTATCCCTCGGTTATATATAATTGTGCCCACATTATAATTTAAAGAGAAGAATTCTTCATTTCAGTCTCACATGTAAATTTCCACTGACAATACGTTACTCTTATGATAATTAGTTTATAAGTTATGTATCCCTGTTTTACTTAATTGTCGTTTATTGTACTTTATTTATATATCTCATTGTTGTGATTAATACACAGTTCATCTACACGATAAGTACATACCAAGGTTAATGGTAGAGCTTAATTATGACACACGCACGTGACTAATTAAAACAGTCTGAAGGATTGTTGAGACAAACGATGAATATCTATACTCTTTTATCTGCCAGTGCTATTTATTATCCATCCGTAACGCATTGCTGTTTTCTGATTGTCTTGTCCAATCATTCCATCCAACTATTTGAAGGATGTTTACTATATTGTCGCCAACTCTATATCTCACAGTGCCTGGATAGCGTAGTTGTAACGCACTTCGCTTCTCAGCAATGCGCATCGGGTTCGATTCATGTCCATGTTCATGAGAGGGTATAGTGGTCGCCAATTCAAACAACTGTTACCCCGGGTATCGGTTAAATGATTTAATCGTCCGTGTATATAGCCACCAGTACCTACGTAAGGCCGTGTACACTTCCTTATCCTTATTTGTTGTGTATGTGGCAATGTCGGGCAACCATCTTGATTACGTTTGAGGTTACTTTTATAAATATTTATTGCAATAACTAGTTTGCATTCAATTTAGAAAACAGAACGATAAGTTACCGATGTTACTGTTTATAATATTTAAACCTCAATGTGATGACGAATGTTTTTTTTTAATCTTATATGCCACTTTCAATATCGATTGGTCTGAATTCAAAATAGTATTTTCATTAAACGAGCCTTTAAAACAAATTTCAATTAATATTGCGCGATGTGTCCAATTAAGGCCACTAGGATTGGAAATCTGGTATATTTTTATTTTATTTTTTTTTATTTTTTTTTGGGGGGGGGGCAGTTTTCTCTACTCTTGTTTTTTATGAAAACATGACAACATATATCAGAAATAAGTTATGTCAATCTTTTGCCAGGGAGAAAAAAAGAGAGCGACTTATTTTATACTGGGTTTAAACATGTACAAGTTTAAGTTCATGTTCATTCTAAACGCCAATAAGATATCATTGTTTACAGTGTTACTCAATGGTTAATTGATACCTATATTGTATATTAATCAAACATTTTTTTTTAAACAGACTATCGACAAGTTAACCGTGTTATGATATAAGAAACACTATGAAGTACAGTTGCCCAATTAATCGCGACATGTTTATAATTTGTCTTATATCATTTCTAATAATAATAGTGAAGAAATTATAAAATCGCATTAATATTTTTTTTTTTTTTTGGTTGTTTATTTTGTGATTAAGATGCTGGCACATATTAGATATACATCGATATAAATCAATACTAAAACGATTCTTTGCAGGTATATTGATCGAATCACTTGTCAAATAGTAAGTGGGAAATATGAGTATATAATACAGGTTATGCTTAAGATTTGAATGGGGTTCCATTTTAAGAGCGTTTATCGTAATAACTGAATTTCTAGAGGCAGAGGACAATTCGTGATAAACTTTTTCAGATATGGATACTCATTTCTCTTGCCTTCATTTACTTGTGGAAATTACACTGGTGATTTACACAATAAAAACATGATTTGACCGTCAGCTATATATAACCGTGCCCAATTTAATTAAACAAGCTACATTTCAATATCCCCGGTATATTTCCACTGACGACGCATAACTTCTTGCTATCATTATTATTTGATAGGTACACATCCATGATTTACTTTAGTGTCACCCACTCTATATCTTACTGTTGTGATTATTATACATGTGATCTATACGTTAAATACATATATAGGCTTGTGGTACATCTTAGTTATGACACATACACGTGACTCACGACAAATTCAATGTATAAATAGGCCATAAAGATTGGTGAGACAAACGATTAATATCTATACTCTCTTATCATTCGTGTCATATATCATTCTTTCGTAACACATTGCCGTTTTCTGAATGTTTTTTTTCCTTCAAACTATTTAAAGGATGTTTTATTTTATTGTCGCCCACTCTATATACCACGGTGCCTGTAGATGTAACGTGTTTCGTTTCTCACCAAAGCGTAGCGTATTTGATTCCTGGTCTCGTTTATGAGAGTTCACAGTGGTCGCCCGCCCACACCCGTGTACCCCCCCCCCCCCAGATTTCCTCCCACAATAATGAACTGATCGCCACCATGGAAAGCCATCGAGAGTGATTTATATAGTTGTGATACATTTGTTCGTAATCAGTGTATAATAAATCAAGTTTAAACTATATCTATTTAAATGGTTTATGTCGTAAACAAATACACGAGATCGGCAGTATTCAATCAATCATTTTTGCTGATAAAATACACGTGTAGCTATAGTAAAGACATTTAAACAGTCTAAATACACACAACCCCAGATAACAGTTTAAGTATTTGAACTTCCATGTATATAGTACACGATACAACCCTGTACACTCTATTCTCCGGATTTATTTAGATTAAGTTTGAAGACAATTTTAAATTTATCTCCCACATTTCTTATCATTCCTTTTGCATGCATTTGAATTAGAAATTACCAATCAAAATCAATTTTACTGATTATAATATTTTAACCTCAATTTGATTTATTAACTGTTTTAGTATCTAATGTGTCACTTTCGGTCTCGAATGCTTTGAATAAAAAAATAATATGTTCAGGAAACGAGCTTTTTAAAACAAACTTCACTTTATTCTTCTTGATTTGTCCAATTTACACGAAGTTTTATACTAATTCTTTTTTTTTCAAATAGTGAGCAAATCCCTTCTAATTTTAAGGTTCTTTTATTCATGTAGAAGGGTAATTCACGTGAAAAAGTAAACACAATGCAACATAAAAGAATGCACTAATGATTATCATATGCCCACAACATTTTCACAACATATTTAAATTACTGAATTATATTCACTATATTTCTACGAATGTATTTATATTCTATCCTAATCATATGTACTTCTTAGTAAAACAAATCCGTCTAAAAGTTTCACCAAACACAAATTTATTTTTCCTAATAAGACATGTAGCCTTTTTGCCTTTACATATAGACATTCAAATGTCATGAAACGAGAATCCAAGAAACAGTTTTCGAATTTTTACTACAATTGAATCTATTAATAAATGCCAATCTCGAACCATCTTTCCATCTATGCTTTTCGAGTTGACTTCTCGCAAACTCCATCTCACAAAACGTGGATGGAGCGTCTAACATACATAGATCGATCGGTGTAATTTTTATTTTACACGCATGTATTTTTAGTTACCGCATTACCAAAACGACCTTATGTCCTACTAAGACACCGCTTACAGGACGATACTATAAATGATACAGAACGTTCAAGTAGTTAGTATAATACGTTGTATTACAAGTAAAATAGACAGATAAATAAATAAAGAAATAAAGAAAGAAAAAAAGTAAGAACAGTTTGACAAAATCAAAATCAGATTGGTAACTGAATAACATACTTCGCTGCTATACTTCCAGAGCAATAACTTTCATCATAATGTTTTCTCTTTGTCTATATACATGATACAAGATCTGTTATTGTAAATAAAAGTCGATCGGCCCACAATAGCGCAATACATCATGTTACAATTGAAAATACAGTGTTACGATTTTCAAACCGTTTTGCATCGTCAAAATGGCATATGTTTTTGTTTACGACAGGTACAGACTCAAGAAAAATATTAAAGTATATATACAGTATACTTTTTAAGTACTTAATTACAGTCAACAATACGAAACTCATGCAGTTTAACTCCCAGAAGTGTATTTATCTTATCTTTCTAATATTAATGTGATCAGGAGATATTCTAATATAAAGGTCCTGATGTCACCAATTTCTTGATTGTAATAATAATGTTACCGGTTAACAATTTTTTGTAAAATAATAATTATTTTTTGCCACCATTAAACCAAAATAGATCTTGTCATAAAACCCAATGCATTAAAATACATTTAAAAATTAATTCATCTTCGAAAATGCGGGTATTGAGATTGGTCAAACAGAAGTTACATGTTCTGTATTCCCTAAAATAATCCAGCATGGCGTCCAATATTTCAATATTAAATTTATGGCCTGAACATCTGCAACGTGCTTAACTTCATTTGAACTTGAAAGGAACGTAAATCAAAAGATACTTTTCACATTCTTATAAATGACTTTTGTAAAAATCACATTTAGAAGAATTTTCAAAATCGTTGTGCCATGCTTATCCAATACAGTCCTTTTATCTTTGTCTGAATTGTAAAATAATAAATTCACATCTCTTACCATTGGGGAATATCCAAATAAATCCAAATCCAATCTAAGCAAAAGTTATTTTACCCTCGTGTCCAAATTTGTTTTGCCTAAATCATCATGCAATTTCAACATTTTATATAAAAAAAAATGCTGGATATCTAGTATCTAGTGTTGGGAATTCTTTAAAGATTACACCAATATTTCATACGTTTAAGAGAAGTCCAGTATTTACAATTTAGGAGTAAATAATAAACCCATATATTTATAGAAAGAGGTAACATTTATCACATTTTCATATAAATCCATAGTTCGTAGTGATGTAACGCCCCCCCCCCCCCCCCCCCCCAATTTCTGAACTTAGACAATAACACATTTTAGAGATCACAGGACATTTTAAAAGATATACTGGAGCCTCCAAATCAGGAGTGCGTCAATCCTTTAAATCATTTAGAGGACCATGATCATAATTAAACGAAGGATAATGGATAACCTTAAGATCCGATATGTTCATGTCCATCTTAATGTACAGTGTGGATATTATCATACATCATCTTTTTCTTCAGAATTCCAAAGTAAATTATGAAAGTCGAGACTGCTTTCATATTTACATTCCGTAACTTCTAAATAAACGGGTGTTAACGAATATCATTAGTGCAATAATAATCATTGTCCATACAGTTATACAGGAGTGGTTTTAAATTATACAGGTGTTTACACGACGTCGTAAATGTATAAAGTGCAATACAGTGTTATAATATTGTTTGACAATATTAACCTGGGACATCCTGAAACTTAAAAAGAGTACACCGTCATATATGATTCTTGCTGAACTAGGCAGATACCTACTACAAATTATAATAAAAGTAAGAATGATTGGATTTTGGGCCAGAATTATAACTGGAAACCATGATAAATTATCATACAAAATATATAAAATCATGCTAGAAATACAAAACTTTCTATCAAAATGGAGAACACACATAACAAACAAAATTGAAGCAGGCAATACGAAAACCTGGTATAATCCGGAACTATTAACACACGTGTCACCAGTAAGACAATTTATTAGACATACTCCAAATGACCAGTTTAATCAGCAATGGAATAGTTTTTTTTTTTTAGTTTTTTTTTTTTTTTTAAATTCCTCCAAAGATACTAATTATTCATTATTCAAAGAATCAATCAATCTTGCACAGTACTTTTTGAAATTAAGAAAACCAAATTATTTAGAACAAGCAACCATTTTTTTAAAAGTAGAAGTTGGAAGATGGAGTAACACAGATTTGTCCGATCGAAAATGCATTCTCTGCTCGAAAACTTACATTGATGATGAAATGCACTATTTATTCATCTGTCCTGTTTTAGTAACTCAAGAATATTTTATATAAACAAATATTACTACATGCATCCAAATATCCTGAAATATAAACAGCTTATGAATGAATCATCACTGACCACACTTACCAAACTCTGTAAGTTTGTGAAAATAATCATGGAGGCATTCAAGAGCAGCTCCAATTAATAACAGAGCAGTGCTTGTTAATCTAATGTACGCATTTCGTGTAAACCGCATGCAATGATAAAAAAACAGACTTCCAATCAAAATAAAGTTTTTTAATTAATAAATAGCAGCTTACTTCGGGTTACATTCCGTGACTTCTAAATAAACGGTTGTTAACGAATATCATTTGTGCAATAATAATCATTTTTCCATAAAATTATACAGGGGTTATGCAGGTGTTTACACGACGTTGTAAATGTATAAAGTGCAATACAGTGTAATAACATTGTTTGACAATATAAACCTGAGACATCTAAATGTTCAGTGACCTTTCTTCGGCAGATGTCAGTTTCCGAAGTCAACCATTTGTACATATAAGTATGGTACAACGTGTATGTCTTTTACTCATAAATGTTTGTGTATCATACGCTCTGCTAGTCTCAGTGACAATGAGCTAGTGTTTGAAGCCGAATGTTGTGGGTTCGAATCTGGCTCAGACCATACAGTTTTTTCATACTGTTTATTTATTTTGATCATTATGTTTAATAAATGTTCTTCATGCGCATGTAATCACACAATCATGACACGATTTTATCGAAATAATTAAACAAAATTATACTATAGAAGGTTTCCTCAATACTTGCCTGCATATAGTATTAAAAGGACATAGATAAAAAACAACACCAGAAACATATTATCCACCCGTCCAGGACCGGATCCAGAATTTTTCCGATGTGTGTGTAAAAACCAAATGTGAGGAGTGAGTGATTATTCTCGTAGATTAGAGGATGTATCGTTGAGTACAAGAACAATCCAAGGTGCCTCGGGGAAGTTTATGGAGATTTTGAAAATTTGATGGAATTAAAATACAAAATCAAGGGAATACTTTTGGGGGTTTATGGGGATGCTCCGAGCAATGTTCACACGTGTTTGGGCTATGGTACAATGGCCTTGTATTCGGGGATGTCTCCCGATGTTCGGGAAAGTTCCGGGCGACCTCCTCCGATGATTGGCGACATGAGGTTCTCCGGAGATTCACCGAATTTGAAACATCATCGAGTGAATATCCTCGTAGAATAGAGGATGCATCGTTGTGTACTTGCAAATCATCCAAGCTGCCCCGGGGAAGATTATGGAGATTTTGAGAATTTGATGGTAGAATTAAGAGAAAAATCAATGGAATATTTGGGGGGTTCATGAGGATGCTCCCAGCAATGTACCATTGCCTTTTGATCGTCGCAATCTAAAATCTAAATAGCAACACATTCAGCGTGTATTTGCTCCCCCACCACAACCCCCTGAGCCTAGGGGATTCCTCCGGAGGTAGAACTATTTCGCGGAAGTTCCGTGAATGCTTCCCCGGTTTGTTGTCTCCTATGACTCTACATGGCTCGCGACGCTCATTAGTTTCCATCGGGAATACATCCTCGAGGCGAAAAATGCCAAGCGGGATCGAACCTTAAAGTAAGCATTGAGCGATATTATTCTATTTTTTTTACCTGTGCAAATCCATGTTATTGAATAACTGCTGTGCAAACGTGTTTGACTACAATTGTATCAACAAAGGGGTGGGGGGGGGGGGACTGGGATATTGACTTTAATGAAAGGGCATTACTTTTTTTCGGTAATGGAGTATAGTGTTAGAAATATGGGTTTATCGTCCATTTTCAATCACAAACTGGCATAAAATGTTTAATAAGTGTTTTCTGGACCCCCAACCTCCACCCCCATACAAAAATAAATAAAATAAATAATAAAAAAAGTAAATAAATAAATAAATAAAAAAGTGACACTTTAGTGAACACTATCAATTAGCGAATGCTTTGAATAATCATCAGTTTTGACTCAACAGTTGAAATTACAGTTTTGTTTTAGACTGAGAAAAAAAATCCCTAAAACCATTTTTTTTTGTCAAAAACGTTGAAGGAAATACATGTCTGTATTAGGTTCGAACTTGTTAATCTTGACTGTCTTATTGTCTTCCTGTCGATCTTAAAGCAGTCTTCACACAGATATTCCAAGAAAATTCAGGCGTACGTTATAGGGTCGGACGGATGCTAAATGTGTGGTCCCCTCCCGTGTGTCGATAGTTTGTACATTTTTAATTTCAATTGGCACATACTGTGGATCAGTGCCCCCCCCCCCCCCCCCCCCCGATGAAATTTTCGTGAATTGGGTTTTTTTGTGTTCTGTTGTGTAAATCCCCATTGTGTGCCCATTGTTCTTCACCCAACCAGTCACCAGGCGCCTCCTGTTTCCGAGACCCCCTACTGATAGAGCATCCCCTGTTACACGGCAACATCACATAGTGACCGTGACTGCTTTAAACCGAATCAGTCAGACGCTTTCACTGTATACTGTGTTTTAAAAAAAAAGTAAGCAAAAGAATGTCACAGGTGTAGTCCAACAGGTTGATTTAATAAGATATTATCTAACTTTAAGGGAGTCACACCCGAATGGTCACTATGAAGAATTGATGAAATAAGCAATATTGTAGTGTTTTATGCTATACGTACACCTCTATGCACAATCTAAACAAAATCCTCAATCCCGATTCATTTATCATTTTTAAAAATAAACAAACAATAACAAATAAATATTATGTCCTCTACTATCCGCGATTAGGATCTGACAACATCGCATTAGGGGTCACGTCAGATCGACCTTTTCAGTAATTTATATGCATTAACAAGTGCTCAATTTTAATCCAATTAAATAGCGCAATTCTAACTGATTTCGGTAAAACATTTGTCACAGGGTGAGAAAAATGTGCAGCTTGACCGGGACTCGAACCCGGGGCCTCATTCTTACAGGGCGAATGCTCTACCGCTCTAAGCTACCCGGCCGCTTCGACACCTTTCTATCCTATTGTGAGATTGATGAGGTTACTTCCCCTTGATATGACTTGAACGATTATGTAGCCGCCAATTTGATTGGCTTATGCAAAGGTCATCTGAGACGACCCTCTGTACAATGTGCTCAGATCCAGTTAGCAAACTGAATTTGATTTTAATGAGATTGCTTCTTATTCCGACTATAACTAAAATGTAACTGTTGTTGCACGCAACACGTGGATCCCCTATACCGGTGAGGTACATATTTTTTCCGTTACCATAGCAACCAGAATTTTGGTCCGAGAAAAAAAAAAGTAGCGTACAGAATCTACATTCTGCCATCTATTCATATACAGTAAAACTTTGTTCGCTCGACACCCGCACGCTCGCCTACCATGTGACGGTCGAACATATTTCTCGGTCCCGGCGAATTCCCTATTTATTTTAACTAAATATACAACCCTTGGCTCGACCACCGATCGCTCGATGGCTCGTCACTATCATACTGTTCCTTGGTTGATCTTATAGCGTAAACAACAATAGTTGGCTCGAACACTTCCTGTATAATAGTCCGTGTGTCTCAGAAGCTTTGAACTTATCAGTGCGTCTAGGTCATTT
>CM037791.1:26823566-26872841 GCA_021229015.1 Solen grandis | reverse complement strand
ATGTTTTAATCGATATCCGTGTGTGTTTTTAAGTTATGCACACCTATCCCTTCTTTATTTAATTTATGTTTGGTAACAATTGAAAGAGATTTTTGGGACGTTCTAGTTATTTGTAGGGTTCGTGCAGCTGTTTTCACATTCCCCGCTTAAAATATGTTGAATAAAACCCATAGCAAATTTCAGTTATACTTTTTTTGAACTAAAATAAAGCTTTTCAACCATTTAAATAAAGGCACGAACTCCTTGTTTTTTGGGGTTTCTAAGCGCTCCTAAATTTGGGTTGAATAGTTGCATTACAAAAATAATAATATAAACACCGCCAATAGCATGGTCCCCAAATTTTGCCCAACATTATTATAGAAACCGTAAAAAAATTGGCTATATTAGTAAAAGATGTTTTTTTATTTTTTTAAAAATTCAAACGGTCCTTCAGTCATTTTAAAGGGAAAAAAAAGTTCGTGTTTGTAAATATGTTATCAATCTAAACCCAACGTATGGATTTGAGGACAAATTTTATAAATTGATATAAAAAAAAATATTCCAGATTTCCAACCCTAGGGGCCCTAAATTAGACACATCGCGCAATATAAATTAAAAATTTGTTTTAAAGGCTCGTTTAATGAAAACACTATTTTGAATTCAGACAAATCGATATTGAAAGTGGCATGCAAGATAAAAAAAAACACTCGTCATCACATTGAGGTTTAAATATTATAAACAATAACATCGGTAACTTATCGTTCTGTATTCTAAATTGAATTGAAATTGATACGTAAATACTGGTGGCTATATACACGGACGTTTAAATCATTTAACCGATACCCGGGGGGAAAAGGTGTTTGAATGGGCGACCACTTTACCCTCTCATGAATATGGACATGAATCGAACCCGATGCGCATTGCTGAGAAGCGAAGTGCATTACAACTACGCTATCCAGGCACTGTGAGATATAGAGTTGGCGACAATATAGTAAACATCCTTCAAATAGTTGGAAGGAATGATCGGACTAGACAATCAGGAAACAGCAATGCGTTACGGATGTATAATAAATAGCACTGGCAGATAAAAGAGAATATATATTCATCGTTTGTCTCAACAATCCTTCAGACTGTTTTAATCCCCGAGTCTATCGTGAGTCACGTGCGTGTGTCATAACTAAGCTCTACCATTAACCTGTGTATGTACTTATCGTGTAGATGAAATGTGTATTAATCACAACAATGAGATAAACGATAAACAACAAAAACAATAAACAATAAACAATAAACGACAATTAAGTAAAACAGGGAAACATAACTTATAAACTAATTATGATTAGAGTAAGGTGTTGTCAGTGGAAATGTACATGTGAGACTGAAATGAAGAATTCTCTTCAATAAATTATAATGTGGGCACGATTATATATAACCGAGGGATAAATCAGTTATTATCATTATTTAAAACACCAGTCAATATCAACTAGATAGACAGACAGACAGGTTGAGGGGGATAGATAGATAGATAGATAGATAATAGATAGAAGAAGATAGATGATAGATGATCGATGATCGATGATAGATAGATAGATAGATAGATAGATAGATAGATAGATAGATAGATAGATAGATAGATAGATAGATAGATAGATAGATAGATAGATAGATAGATAGATAGATAGATAGATAGATAGATAGAAATAGGTCAGCCGAAGACATGGGTAGACATGGGTAGGTCATTAAATTACAAAAATGTATTGGATAACGATTGTGTTTTTTTTCATGTAATTACAAGGATCTATGAGACAAATATTTAATCATTCAGTTATGTATTGATCAGACCGACACATTAGTTGATCAGACACACGTGGGTTAAATGTAGATATATAAAGCTCAGTCCTAGACAAATATGTGTCAACAGGGATAGGCTATTCGTTAACAAAGCTTTTTCAGACATATAGGAATGTGCTTTACATGAAATGTATGAGAGTTAGAAAGTTTCAAATAGTTTAACACAATCAGTAGCGAAATCTTCTGCCATTGTTCATAAATAAACCCGTAGACTGTTGCAACTAGGGAAATATCCAAGGGTATAGATTATGTTAAAAATTTCAATAAATGACGTTAACGTAGGAGAAGCTGAACAGTCTAAAGGTCGCCATGCCATCTATGGCAAGGCAAATGACCTGTTTCTAAAGGCTCACAGTATAGCAGGAGCAAGGAAAATAGAGTTGAAGTCAACCTCCTTTCAAATTATTCCCTTAAACTGTGAAGAAAACCAGCAGAAACAGACAATGCAATTTAAAGCCTTGCTACAAATGTTAATGTGGAGGATATACAGGAATTCTGTGAATATTCACGTTAAATTTGACAAAAAATATCATTGTTTTTTATACTGTTTAGTAATGATTAAGCACAAACCAATAAGAAAGACCTATACCTGTCTAATGTAGACAACTTGACTTAACTTTATCCTGATTTTTTTTTCAGTCACTTTCAGCAAAAGCAAGTATTGATCAGACCGATATATAAATTAATCAAACTCACATGGGTTAAACGCAGACATAGATTTTTCAGTCCTAGACAAATATGTGTCAACAGGGATGGGCTGCTCGTTAACATTGCTTCGTCAGACCTGTAGGAATTTGCCAGATATGAGTTGTGTGAGAGTTAGAATGTTTCAAATAGTGTCCCGAATTCACTGTTTTATCATGTCAGTGGCGCCATCTACAGCCATTGTTCATTAATGAACCCGTAGACTGGTGCAAATAGGCAAATATCCAAGGAACCCGTGGTAAGATGGCTATAAATTATGTTACACATTTCGATAAATGACCTTGGCCTATGTGAAGCTGGAACAGTCTAAAGATCGCCATACCAATCATGACAGGGCAATTGACATGTTACTACAGGCCCACAGTATAACGGTAGCAAAGTAAGTAGGGTTGAATTTCAACCTACTTTCAAAATGTTCCCTTAAACTGTTAAGAAAAAAATCAGAAAAAGAAAAGGTAATATTCAAGCTTTGCTTCATATGTTTATGTGGAGGATATATAGGAATCCTGTGAATTTTCCATTTTACAAAAAAGTTCATTTTTATACTGTTTAGTAATATTTAAGCACACTAAGGAATAATGACAACTTGACTTAACTTTACCCTGATTTTATTTTTCAAATTCTGCGGGTGTCCCAGGTTCTGAAGTAGGCAGCAGGCACCTACGGTGTCTAACACCCGCTCTCCACACATTTCTGTCTAACGGATCACTGTAAACCAGAAAAATCTTAAACGTTTTGATTAAATGTAAAACCAATAAAAATAAAATGTGATATTCTTCTTGTTACAGTTACAAAGGACAAGCTCACGAGGTGATTGTAGAGACTGCGGAGGCGGAAAGTATGTGTTCTCTTTCATCTTAATTTTACCTTAGCGACATTAATCTTTACCTCACATTGTGGTGAAACTGAGATGCAATAAATTTAAGTCTGTCTTTTGAGTTTAAGCTCACCAGAACACAACGTGCTCAATGTGAGCCATTGGGATCACCCTCCGTTCATCGTCCGTCGTCGTCCACCGTCGTCCGTTGTCCACCGTCAACAATTTGCTTTAAAATACATCTTCTCTGGAACCGCTGGATAGAACTAAATGAATATTGGCATGAATAATCCTTGGATGATTCTCCACAAAATTTGCTAAAATAAACTTGATCCATGCAGAACTCTAGTTACCATGGTAAACAATACCATTTTATTACAAAAAAATCATCTTCTCTGGAAACCGATGGTCAGAATTTAATTTCATCTACCATACTTGCTATAATGAAATCGATCCCTTAAGAAATGAGGCATTCTCAGGGTTGGCAAATTTCCTTACATACTCTATAAATTTTTTTTCTACCATATTGGCTAAAATAAAGTTGATTCCATGAAAAATGAGGCCCCCACTGGGTTTGCAAATTTCCTTATATAGCTATATATACTTATATAGAAAATTTAAGAAGTCATCTTTTCTGAAACCAATGGTCAGAATTTAATTTCATATATTACAAATGGTCACCTATTTTTTCTCTACAATATTTGCCAAAATCAAGTTGATCCCTTACAAATGAGGCCCCAAACCTAGCCAAACCACTGCTTTTTAGATTTGTAAGGGAGATAATGTATATTTTATATTGAAACTTATAAATGCAGAATATCAATTAAATCCCCATATCTTCATGTTTTTTACTGTTGTCATAAATATATTATGTGAATTGTTTCAAAGAGTCTGATTAAATTAATATATGGTTTAAAATTCTCTGAATATTATGTTTAAAATAGTGAAAACAGCGTGCAGCTATAGATTTTTTTTAACTTTATACCAGGTCAAAAGACACACGCAACCATACAGGGTATACAATGGACTTGCCCATCTTGGGGTATCTCTGTTGAGTGTTGGAAGTGCTTTAATTATATTTTGAAGTAATCTGTGCAATAATTGACTAAGTTGCTTATGGTCTTCTACTGTCATTTTCTGTATGTCATGCTGATGATTGGCTAGTAGTACTTACCTAGTTTTTATAGAAAATGAGAAATTGTATTTTCTTATCTGGAATTTTAATCAAGGTTAAAATGAATTGTCTAATGAAGTGATGTTACTCTGGTGAGCATTCTAGTTCAGTGTTCACTTCCGTTATTGGCAGGGCAATATATAAAATATGTCCTAAATGATTTATTTGTTATGTAAATCAATACTTGTATATATGTCCAATATTTTCCAGGAGGTTTTAAATGACTATCTGTCCAATATTTTGATTTTTGAACAAACATCCAATATTTTTACTTCGGGCTCGGTGGATCCTTGAATGATTACCTATTCTATAGTTTAACCTCTTTAATGAGTATTGTCTTTCATTTTCATCTCCGGTTCTGCTGATCAATTCATGAATACGTGCTGTTTCTACAGTTATATGCCAGATTCTGCAGAGTGATACTTGAATGACTGTCGGTTCTCGTGGAGAGTGGGGTATGGGCCAAATCATCGCACAACCTTGTAAGTACAGGGTGAACTTGCTAAGCTATATATATAACACAGAGGGAAACAGTCAGTTTCAAACTGATTGGAAATTATTTCGGATAGGCTTGACTAATTCATTTTATTTGAGAAGGTGTACTTAATGATACTCAAGATGTTTGACAGTCATAAGGAAAAAGAAGAATATTCAAATAGTGGTGGTTGAATTTAAAATTTACATTTAATCCAGGCAACACAAATATCGAAATGAAATATATCGTAAAATGTTACATGTTTGAGTAGACTGTGTAAGTCTTAGGTCAATATGTGAAGTTTGTGAGGTAAGGAAGATAAGATACAGTTAATACTGTCACTAAACATTCAGTCTTGAACATACAGTTATTTTACTTATTCAAACTAATGGAATGGGACTAAGTTCTCCTATATCACAGGAGGTTTGTGGTAGAACTACCAAGATTTATATCACTTGTTTATACATATTTAGGGTTTAGCGTAATGGTAGTGGTAAATGCACTGACTTTTCATCAGTTTAACTCGGGGTCCAATCTTAGCTTGGTGTGATGTTGTAATTGAAAAGGTATTTGGTGGCCCCTTCGAACTTGAATACTATTATGTCCATACATATCACGGGCATGTGAATGCCAGCATCAGTGACAAGATTTTCTGAAGCAGTAAAGCTTTTGGAGCAATCATTCGGACATAAATACAGTTTAAAATTATGTATAATTCTGTCTTCAGGAAGCTCTGGACATCTTGAGATCCAGTCTATCAATGAAGTGTGAAGTGTACGGGGATTACTCCGAGAGCGTATCCGACACATATAAGTTGATCGCATCCATTCATCTGGCTCAGGGACAAATTAAGAAGGCCCTACGAGCATACAAAAAGGTTTGACAGTCCCTCTGTTTTATTAATTTAAATTTCATCATTTTAATTATTTTGGGAGAAATGATAGTTGGAAAAGAAGGTGATTATTGTTTCTATCTTTAAACAAAGCAATATGGCAATTATATTGGTTCACACCTAAAAGGTATCCTTCATCATTTTGTTCCCCAAATCAATTTCCCTGTATAATGCATATTGTCTGCCTTTTCCTTATCTCTATATATCATTTGTGTATGTGTCGTATAGGGGGCCTCCGTGGCAAAGAGGGTAAAGTCGTAGACTTTAACACTCACTCAGCCCCTCACCGCGTGGGTTCGAATCCCGGCAGGGTCATTTGGATTTTCAAGTGAGGAAGCCTTCCAGCTGGCTTGCGGTAGGTCGGGGGTTCTACCCAGATGCCTCCGTGTATTTGGGGTCTTCCTCCACCTGTAATTACCTGGATGTTGCTATATGACTGAAATATTGTTTAAGCTACGGTAAACTCAGTTAGTCCAGTCTGTCTCATATGATGGACCTCTTCCTGTCATAGGCTTTCTTTGTTATACAGGATATTTGTTTAGATTCAAAGGTAATACAAATACAATTTTGGAATAAAGTACACAAATGCTACTTAGATCATGGCTTAATTTACCTGAAATCCCAGATATAATGCATGGGGTCAATTATATCAGGTCACACCATTGTCAATGTATTTTGCATCACATTATAATTTGAAACTCAAACTAGCCAATGAATATTTACAGAGAATTAAAAGTAAAATCGTATATTGTTACAAAAATGATTGCCTCTATATTTTATTATGTCAGATATGATTTATCATTCATGTATTTTTCCAAATATTTTAGCAATTGCTTGGAATAAAGTGAACGCATAGCTGTCAAATTAGCACATGGCAATGTCCTTCTATTCTTAATTTATGTTATTCCTTTGAAACATTGGGAATTATGCAGAAAGTCGTAAGACATGCCTATAATAAATTGTATTTGAAGGTCAATGTTACTTGGTAGAAATACTGGAATGATCAAATACTGGACAAGCATATGGGATTTAGTAGTGTAAATTAAGACAGGTACTACATGGTCATTAATTACCATCAGTGTTAGTCTGACTTAATATTTCCAGGGCCATGTATTCGTGTGTTTAGTTTAACCGTGGCGTGTCTTAGGTTCGATTTCAGACTTCAGCATAATAAAGTTGTGTAAAATAGTATTGATAACTTGCTGCTTAATGTTCAATATAGATATAGGCTAGTTATAGGACGTGTTAATCTTATTGAGGTTAGTTAGACTTAGTGTGGTATTGTTTAACTTGACATTAGCGTGATGCTACTGAATAGTAGCACCATTATACCAGGTATTTACCAAAACACATAGTACCTGGTCCAAAGGTATTGGTTTGGGACTTCAACCCAACATAAAATAAAGGCAGAATAAATGGAAATGCTTTATTTATGATGTATGATACAATTTGTTTTTTGTTAATATGTTATTTGTCCAATGTTATTTGCTATGTAAAGCTTGGAAATAAAGTTTTGAATTTGTTATACCACAAGATGTTAAACGATCAATATATGTGAAAAGTTAATCAACTTCCATTATGTTTCTCCAGCGAATGTGTTAATCAATACAATGTTGTTGTATTCCAGTGTCAAAATATTGAGGTTCTGGTATTGGGAAAGAATCATCGAAAATGTAAAGACACAGAGAGGACAATTGATATACTGCTTGCGAAAGTAAACTTAGTAGTGTAAACATCTTTAGAATGTTGACGTGGAAACATTTTAAATTAAGATTCTGATGAAGATGATAATAATGATGATTATACAAAGGATTAGAATGACTATAAAATTGATTATGGATTGATTATGAACTTCACGAGGATTTGTTTATATTATATTTATATTGTGTATATATTATTTATGACTAAACATTTATGCTGCTTATGTAGATAAGCGCCTTGTCAAATTTATTTGAAACACTTAATCCTATGTGAAGATACCTAAGTTAACGAGTTTTATTTTGTGAGATAAATCCTCATAATTACACGTTGTGTTACAGGAGCCAGGGCTGTCCAAAAAGTTTGTCTTGAATAAAGAAGATGAACTGAAGAAGCGGCCAAGATTTAACGCCTTTTCAAAGAAGAATACCTGATGAGGCTTCATAGTCATAAAATGTTTTGTTGTTTTAACCCAGGCAGTAGAACTGTTAAAGAATAATCTGTGATATGTTTGAATCCAGTAAATTAAGACATTGTCTTATAATTGTGTGGTAATAGAAAAGTTGAGTACCATACAGCACTTGTATATAAAAATGCAAGGGTCTGTACTTTTGTGTACTACATTATTATTCTATCAAGTAGAATGTAGCAAAGACTGACTTTTGATTTAAAGATCTGATCGTTTTTTTATTGAAGTGAAGGTTAATTTTTATTCTTCATGATATGTGACAAGAAACTAAACCACCCTAACAGAGAGAGGGAATTGCTTTAAGATCCGCGACACTATTTACCCATACCTAGCAATGATAGATATTCTGATGAAAACGTTACCTGTATAACAGTTTCTACAACAAATTTAAATATAAATATATTTGACTGATGGACACCTACTGGTTGTAGCGTATATGATTCTAGATTTGAAGTTTTTGGACTAAAGTTCAATGTTTGTAGATCTTCCCCAAAACATATTAATTTTATACCATTCAGGGAGATAAAGAAATTTCCAAACCTGTATAAAGGATATATTTTAACTTATTTATGACTTTTTATTATTTGAAGAATGTTGTAACATCTTATATTATTCAGTAAGCATTCCTTCTTGGCATTTACTACATGTACTAACAATAGTAACTGGATATGTTTTATTTAAATGTAAATGGTCCAAATATTGTTAGCAATAAATCTTCATGATAAATGATGTGTTGATTTATTTTGGTGTGGGTCTGATTTTCTTGAACGATATATATACACATATTTCAAAACATATGTTCATAAAATATAAGGGTCATCAATGTTTCTCACTCTACTTTGTTTTAGTAGTGTGAAAAAACTTACAGCAGAAATGGTAAAAAAATTGTCATCCAACTTGTGTTAGACTATACGCCGTGATTTTAAGTGAAACACTTATATGTAAATGGTATACATTTACTTACTATGATGACGATAGTATATACGCTCAGAGATTTGTATTATCATCGATTTTTATAAAAGCTGATACAGAAATGTGATAAAAATATGCATCATTTGCGCTGTCTATTTCACGGTATTGAAATATGGTTTAAAGTGATTGTTTTATATGGCACAGTTTAAGGATCTGATAAACACAGTGTTCGCACATAGTCGAAGTACATGGTATAATGTAATATGAATTTATTAACCTTTCCGTATGACATTTTTATATGATAAATCATATATTGAAAGTGTTTCATCTACATAGGGTGTATGATTACAGACGTGGATGAGATTTAACAATCAACGTTTGTGTTTGTTTGAAAACATGGATTGTAATTTATATTTGAATACTTATAGGTTAATGCAATTGATTATATAATTTATGTAGTATGCTTCTATAATATATAAATCAAAACAAAAACTTGCACACAAATGTAATAGCTTATCACAAAATAATAGTATCGGCATGCAATATTCTCCAATATCAACATTAAGCGGTATTTAAACAAAGTTATTCATAACATGACCGAATGAATTGCATATCACTCTTTCATTTAGAGCTTTATCCCATTTATATGGTTCATTCCAAATCAATACCGTATCCTTACTCAGTACCTACTTTTCCATCTTCACCCTTAACAGATATTTCATCAACTCTAAGCCAGTTTGACAACAAATAACATCGAAACGAGTGAACAGCAACATAAGATAATTATTATAGACATTCATGTTATTGAGAGTTATAGGAGATCAGGAACTGTAACCTTCTTTTATTCAATCGCACACTGTCTTCTCTTCTAGAACTACCCATCTTCGTTTCTTACTAAATTAGATTACTACATTATTACTGCCTTGTCTTCTAATAATATCATTGTTCTTCATCTCCTCTATAACTAAATAAGATTAAGACACTTTCTTTGATTTACTTCTCTTAAATGTTCTGAAAAAGAATAAAACAAAAGCACTGTATCATGTTTCAATAGCAAAATGGTTACCAAAAAAATCATGATTTTAAAAGCCATGATACACATAATTATTATGACAATAATGAGTTAACATCATGGCATCCGCGATTTTAACAATATAATGTCATTACTGAATATGTACAAACACACAAATAGATCATCACTGTAAGAAATAGCATGTGTAATAGTATAATCTCGTTTAATACCGATCTGTTTTCTGACAGCTTAATATGAATCATTTGATACATATTTGATTAATGTATGATTAAGTTCTATTAAATGTTTAATTAAATTGGAGATTGATATTCCAGGTTGATAAATATATGTTTAGCAAGGGGCAATATTGTGTATGCACGGGAAATAATTGGTATAAAGTCCATGTTTCTAGCAATGTAAAGACTATTTGTTCATTCAAAGTATCTATACAGTAAATACAAAAGCAAATGCAAAGACAACAAAGACAATACACTAAAAACGTTAATATTATATACCTTTGCTTAATTTGTTATGTTCATGCACGGATTCCAAGGTCCGCAAGACGTTTGATGATCCTAGGAACCCAGTTATCGTAAGCCCTATATACATAAAATATAGTTTAAAGATGATGGCAATAATCAAAATCAAAGTGACAGGGAAAACGTTAGAATAGACTTCAGCTTTAAATAATTCCAGATGTGAATATGCTTATCCGTTAAAACATAATAGAAAAAATGTATATAAACATCCAAATATTTTTGGATCCAAGATAGTGTTCAGATATAATGGTATGAGAACTGTGTATCACTACAAACAATGGCTATGCAGGTTAAAGACTGTTTAGGTAGTAAATTGTACACCCACTTAATCACGCAAAATAAAATCTGCTTTGAATTTAATTTAAATGAATATATAAACTGCATTTTTAATGATATACTTCCACCATATGATCTATAAAGACGGTAAAACATACACTTTTTTAAGTAGTATAGTAAAGCATTGTTATTAGTTACAGATATGCATAAACGTTTAAAAGCATCCGGTATTTTCATTGCTACATTCACATGTCAATCTTTCTTAAATAAATACTACATCACCATTCATGCACATTTTTATAGATTTCTAGGAATAAAAAAAGCTATTAAACAAACACTGACATGCAATACAGGGTCTAAAAATATACTTACGTCATCCAACTAAAATATAAATAAATATGAGATCTTAACAAGAGATATTAACTTGTCATTCATATAAATTTTAATATGAAAAAATGCACGTATTTAGATATAGGATGTGAATCAACGGACATGCATTTATAATGTTATTTGACAGTGATAAATATTGTTGAATAAATACACCGTTCTCTGATGTTATCATTAATAATAGTATTTGATTCTTGTAAAATAGTACATTTGTTATCACTTTTTTATTATAAAAATGAACACATACGTCTCTTTTAGTATCTGATAGGTTAATTGGGACATGATGATGCTATGTGTAATATAATATGAGGAAGTATAATAAAATTGATCGCAAAACTAGATAAAGTCTTTTATCCATTCAAAACATCGATATGTTTATTATTGGTAAAAACCAGTATCAATGATAATGATAATGATAATAATCATGCATTCGTTCGAATTCTAATGGTACTGCTACAATGCTGAACGTAAGAACTTTCATATACACTGTTGAAAATTAAAATTGTTTTCATATAAAAATTCAAAAAGCAAGTGGGTTGCTTATACTTACTTTTTTTTAACAAATATCAAGCAATATTTTGATTCAAAATATCGACAAGTTCAAAACGCTCTCTCTACCCAATAAAAATAAATTTCGTAAGAAGGTGTACAATAGACTACATCGGATTATTGTAATTTGTAACATTAAGATGGGACTCGTTGCCAGTAGCTAGTCCTCCGATATTTGAGATTAATGTATATTATTTAATGTCCAAAGTCAGCATACACATTTAATTTGTTGTTGTATAGGGGTTTTCCGTCGCTGCGATAGTATTTCAATCATATAGCGATGTCCAGCTAATTACAGGTGGAGAAAGACCCCGTGTACTCAGAGGTACCCGGGTAGAACCACCGACCTACCGCAAGCCAGCTGGAAGGCTTTCTCACATGAAAAACCCAAAGTCCCTACCGGGATTCGAACCCACAGCGGTGAGAGGCTGAGAGATTTGTAATCCACGACCGTAACCGCTCGGGTACGGCGGCCCCAACAATTAAATTTATTACTGATATAACAGAACTCTACCAATTAGATGTCATATTGAATGACATATTAAATGCCTTATAAATAAACATATGTTTGCGATTGAATTTTAGTTTTTAAACTTCGCTTCATCTGGCTTCATCTACATCTGGCTAATCAAAGATTAAACTCTGAAGTCATTTTGTATGAGATCATTACTTATACATGTAATTAACTAACTACCGGAATATCAGGAACTAATGTGTACCGATTGACATTAGAATGACTAATGGAACAAATCAAACCTAGATAAATCTATTGCATGCATCTTCATACATTTAGATAAAAGCTATTTGAAATTTGAAATATTACATTGCAGGCATATTAGTGTGCATTACTAATCAAAACTTTAGTCATTTTCCCCCTTATAGCTAGGAAAATGGTTCAATTATATCGTGAAATGCCTTTTGAAAAACATTGTTATTGACTTCTTTACTATTTCAGTCAACATCTAAGCAATGTAATACAGATGGATTAATTACCTGAGTATTCAAAGGCACCGGGTCAAACCAATTACATTCTGCAGACCAAGGCAGAAAACATAAACAATGCTTGTCGAAATCCACTTATAAATGAATGTATATTACGAACAAATTAATATCGGACAGGCATCTGTTTTAATTCATTAAAATGTAACAAGAAATTCTATTGATCAAGTAGGTTTTAACTAAAAATAAAAAAGTAATGATTATTCGGGTAAATAAAGCAATCCAATGAATTAGATATACATGCGATCTTACAAGGCAGATGATTTGATAATAACTGTATTAATTTGTCTTTATAAGAGAATACAGATTTTCATCATATTCCGAGTTTCTTTTCAAATAAGATACACATTTGACTATGCACAGTTTGTAAATTGTACTTGTTGGGGTTATTTAATATCAATGCTATTTGAATTGCCTACTTTTAACTTATTTCAAAGCCAGTGGGAAAATATAGCTCTTCCATACATTGTATAAATACTTCCGTGAAGCTCAGACTTAGAACATTAAACAGTGGAGAAAATAATCAGTCGGTAAGCTTGTTCTGCCTTTAATCGCTGGGTAACACGGGGTTATTTTAAGGAGCTTTCTTGTTATGACCATGACTACAATGGTCCTTTTGCTATTATGTCGCAACCAAGCGCGTTTAAACACCTAACGTTCTTACGCTGAGAGCATTGCGTATCTGGTGAGGTTTAGTATTTGAGATGTTTGCGAAAATGTTGTTCACGGAGATGAATTAGTCATACCATGAAGTAAGTATTTCTTACACTTGAGGTTTTATTATACCCAGTATTTCCTTTCGATAACATTCATACTATGCTACGTTGATTTCAAACGTTACCATAACTAATAATTTCCTAAAAAAAACATTTATGAGGGATTTAAAGTCAATCGAAACGTCTAGACAGGTGTAGAACTTTTGACGTCCAGGTTACCAAACTTGCGCTTATCCAGTGGCGCTACGGAGGCGGCAAAGATTTGGCGTTTTGAGCAATATATCGAGGTATCAAGCAAGAGGAGAACTTCTTTTAATTATAAAAATGCTGAGGATAATGCAAGTATTCTATTTTTTCTTTACATTTTAAGAAACAATTTCGTGTTTTCATCACAAAAAAAAAGATAATTAAAATATTGGTGCAGTAATTATATTCCATTTAATTTATGTAAAAATATGTAATTCTCGGTATTTTTTGGCTAAATATTATTATTAAAATTTGTATTGATGATTTTTGATTCTTTCAAATGCTGCTTATGGTAATACAACACGACGAAATTTAACTTAATAAGAAAAACATCCATATAAAACAAATAATAATTTTATCTAAACTACTAGTCTGAAAATGTATCTGTGTTAAATAGGTTTTATGTTTATTTGACTCCGCATTCGTAATTCCAATATTGTCAATAACTGGTTACTAAGCACAATTTCTTTTTTTTTTTTAAATTTTCTCTATTAGTTATAATGTTTACAGCCGTTAAGGAAATTAATTTTTGGTTATTGTATGCTAGGGTCCTGTATACGATTCTTGTTACTTAATGCTTTGCGCAAAATGAATATATGATAATTTAAGTTACAGCTAGCCTTGTAATGTTATATGGGTGGAATCATGCTCACACCAATCTTGTGGAGAATTATTTAATGATTATAGTGTTGAACTGTTGATGTTATATGGGCATGCGCATAGATTGATGTAATATTGTATAACAATACATAGCCACGTTTTAATGAAACCCATACAGTTCCAAACCATAAGCGCTGAAACGAAGATGATTTTGTTTTACTCATAAAACATTACTCTTTACTTACTCAAAAAAAAATGTATATCGGAGATGTATATCAATCATACAAAACAAACCGTTTAAAAAAAATATAGACATGAGTTGCGAAAAAGATAGCAAGATGCATATAATTTATTTAATCAGATATAATGCATAAGCCTCACCAAAGAACAGCATATTCTCCATCGCCTGACACTTGCAGAACTAGGCTTGATAAGTATTTCCAATAACTTCTATATATATATAATTTTTTAAAATAAGGTCGCGTAGCTTACTGAGATATTCTCAAAAATAGATAAGTGAGAAGTGACGGACAGACAAGGGTAAACAATGTAAGATATTGACAATCAAAGTTTAGGTCTCGACCTTGCCCAACAACGATGTACGAGTATATCAATTCTTTTGTACATTTCCTAACGATTACTAACTGTAAAATCTAATAAAACAGGAAACTTGCACATAATATGACCATTGCAATTGTGTAATGTAGACAAAACGGCGGCTTTGTAAACTACGGAGTGAGATCTATTCTACCAACGTGATAATATTCAGTTCCAAATACACTAGGAATCTTCAATTTGATTTGATTTGAGGTTTGATTTCTTTCTAGTATCGCTCAAGAAATCATGAAAAATATGTTCCTTAAAGTCAACAAATCTGGTCTGGATTATCTATAACGTATGTTTTCTCTTATAATAGAGGGCCCACTGCAACCAGGTTACCTTTAACCATATATATTTTCTTAATGGCATCTCGGGTTCATTATTTGTTTCTTATATACGTGCAATCTATTTATCCTGGTGGTTAATTAATACATTTGAATGTATGCGGATATATTAGAACACAAATATTGATATGATACCGGAATGTTTCAGATTATTTCGATGTTCAAATACTTATACCGATTAACAAAAATAGTGTACAGTGCACTCTGAGAAAAACGGTTTTTGTCCGGTTTTCTCAGATATCCGGTATTCTAAAGAATCCACATAATAGCCATATGTAATCTACGTATTAAGCTATGATTAATCATAAATACCCGTTAATGTTATTTTTTTATTTTCCTTGTCAAATGTATGTATAGATTATGAGAGTATTAATAAAAGCACTTAAAATAATATTTTTGTTTAATATTCTAGTAATTTTGCTTATTTTGATATGAATAAAGTTCAAGAAATGCACAAACATCTCAGTGTATTAAAATCAAGCTGGTTACCTAATAACGATAAAGTTCGAATATATCCACGTGCCTCTGGGTACAGGCTAATGCACAAACGAATAAAAAAAACGTTTCTCATCATGTTGAAAAACTTAAAGGGACTGGCTCCCAGATGCTATCAAACTTACATTAATAAATATGAAAACTCATTTTCGGACGTAAATGTAATTAATTTTGTTAATAAGTCTACCAACAGCCAGAAAAATACTGATTTTGTTATTATAATCAAGAAAAATCGTTCCCGGTCTTACCCAATAATAGAGAGTTTCCCGTTTATAAATAAAACTTTGATTTCGTTATACTGGTATTTCACATAGATCACGTGATCGTTAAATGTTTTGTCAATGGTAGAAGGGATCGAATTTGAATGGGACAAAACGGTTTAGGGGTTAACGTATTGAATTCCAATCATAAAAACATCAATACTGATCAATGTCTTCATAAATGTTAAATCTCTTAGCTTTCGCCAAGTCGTTTTAAAGTATTAAGCTGTAATCGTTACACTGTGCTATGCCTCTAAAAAGTCCTCAGTTTTGGAAAATGCACTTAATTGTCTTTCAACAATTTAGCACCAGGATGTCGCTGTCGACTCCGATTGTGTTCTTTATGTTACCCCATCGCGTGACTCGATCACCGATAATTACAAGTTTTGACCTTTAGCGTTTCTGTCTCGCAGCAAGTGTGCGCTTTTTGGCGCTTGCTGTTTTTTTTTTCGGCCCCATTATAGTGCTTGGAATAGCTTGGCTGCTTAGAAGCGCATGTGCGAACGGCAAATAGCGCTGTCACGTGATTTTTCAGAAATCTGATTTTAAAAAATACTGCGTTTGTAACGCAGTAAAATTTGCGTTAGGAAAAACTGCGAAAACGGCAATATCTCGGGATTTCTTAGATAATGTAAGTTATCAGTGGTCAGATTTCAATGCATCACATACAATTATAACATTGATTTTCTTGAAATTAGATTTTTTTTGTCATTTTAGCATCTGTAGGGCACACCCGTTAAAAGCAAACTGAACTTATTTACTTATTTAATCAGTCTACAGTTATCACTAATTGCTAACTCTCGCCGAGAACACTTTGGAGACGGAGTAGAGCAAGGCGCAGAAAGATGTCTCTTCCTCGTCGTCGAAATTTTGAGAATAAATATACAACAACAGAGTGTGAAAAAATGTAGTAATATATATTTATTCCGACTTAATTATACTTACCAATTATCGTGTAATTCAATTGTATTGTATTGTATTGGAGTTTACCGTCGCTGCGATAGTATTTCAATCATATAGCGACGTCCAGCTAATTACAGGTGGAGGAAGACCCCGGGTACACAGAGGTACCTGGGTAGAACCACCGACCTACCGAAAGCCAGCTGGAAGGCTTCCTCACATGAAAAATCCAAAGTCCCTACCGGGATTCGAACCCACAGCGGTGAGAGGTTGAGAGATTTGTAGTCCACGAATGTAACCGCTCGGCCACTGCGGCCCCTGTAATTCAATACACACTCACCAATAATACAAATCAGCAATCAGTATTGATCAGTTATCTGTTACCATTCAGTTAGTGTATTTGACCTAACCTTTTAGTTAGTTGGTTTCAAGGCGACGATTTTTTACACCTTGACCGACCAGTATTGTTAGAATTTTAAAAGGTTTATGAGAGTGTGTTTTCTCAGTATGTATAATGTTATATCATTTATATGTGTATTTTATGCTGCAAATAGAAAAAAAAAAACATGTCCTAATATGCAAATTATACGCACTTTTCTGGAGAAACAATTGACATATAACTTTAGAATGAATATATTAAATCGATTGACTTTAATTTCGAGATAAATACATGAATAAATTTTTGCCATACATGTTTTGTGACCAAAATAAAGATCATAGTTATATTGATTTACATTCCTGACGTACGTTTTTTGTTAAACTGTGTCTTGTTTAATATTGCCTAACCATGGACCAACACGCTAAAGAAACAATTCGTATATTGAACACAAAAAGGAATCATTAATTGATCCTTTTTCAAATATATTTTTTTTCCTTTGAATTGCAATTTAGAAAGTGTAAAATCGTTTTGTCTAAAAATTTTATATGTTGTTTCACTTATTACGAATCGTGCGGTTGATCATTTAAATCTAATTCTATCATTCTAGTATATTTAATTAGTCACGAAATAAACGTATATATATATATATATATATATATATATATATATATATATATATATATATATAGTCAAGCATGTCTTAAGCAGTAAGTCAAAGGGACAAGAGAATGTGACTGCTTAACGGAGATGGTCGCTAAATAAAGGTTAACTATATAACAAACTGCTAGTAGAGTAATATTAATACTGAACTCTTAATACAGGTTGGCCGATTAATACAGGTGACCGCTAATACAGGTTCAACGAACTGATATGAGTTGATGGTACGTAGTTATTTATAAAAATTGCACTGAGAATTATAAGGTTATCAATATATCAATTTTACAAACATTTTTTTTTTCAAACTCAAATACAAATAAGTGAAGGTTCATATGAGTCCATATATGAAAAATATTTACGTCAACATGCAAATTGATGTTACCGATATTACCTTTGGTTTTCACATGTTTCTTTATCAAATTTGATTTAGACAAAGTGATCAGAATGATTTTTTTTTTTTTTTTTGTGATTCAAACTAAATCCCTGTGATTCGATGAAAAGTATGCTACTTATACATATTTTAAGATAATCTACACTCGTTTGTATTCCAACATTTCACAGTAAAGTGTGGTACCCTTTTTCCCATACGGAAATAATGGTTGCTCAAACATAAAACGCAAATGCATTAAGAAATACAATATCACAAGTACCCCGTCACAAAACATTGGTTAAATTTTGCAGAAATCATACCATCCCCTTATACTTCTGTGTGCTGAAATGAATATTTCTTTGGTTGATTGACATGTATTTTGGCATCCACTTGATCCTTGTGTGTATAAGACGTAAACTGTCCGTTTTTAACTTCAATTACTATATATTTTCAACATAACTAAATGTTTATTAAATTTATATCAACACACACATCAGGATCTGTATGTAGCCTAACGTTGTTCCTGATATTCCAATTCGGCTTTATTTTACTGGCATTTTATAATTACTTTGAAACTTAAACATGCTGCTCAGCAATATATCCAGAATTGATTTTAGATTTAAGATAAAATGAGGCTATAATATCATTTGATTTAATAATTTATTTAAAACAATATATACAAAAAATATAAACGATTCTCAAAAGGACATAGATTGACACAAATATCGTTATATGACACAAATAGAACATGGATACATTTCACATTAATGTTAATGTCTACGGTTGAGATACTGAATGAAAATCGAAAATTATACGATCTACTGGAAATAATTTCCAGTATTTTGCCATTTATATAGTTAGGTATGTGATGTTATTAGATCACCTGAGCAGGAAATGCTCAAGGGGAGCTATTGTGGTCGGTCAATGTCCGTCCTACGTCCGTCCATCCCACCGGACGTCCTTTGACATTTTCTTGTGTACACACTAGCATCTTCATTTCTTTAGCAATCTTCTTGAAACTTAATGAAAATATTAGTAGCAAATAATGTTCGACCTTTTTTGTTAATGGCTGATATATTTTTATTAGATCTGGAGTTGACATTTCAATTACAGAAAAAATGACAGCTCTCACTCTGTGTACACTCTAGCATCTTCAGTTCTTAATTTTTAAAACGGAATGATAATAAATATATAAAAACTAGTCATATGTGCGATACAGGTCCATCATGACCCTCTTGTTTACTTTTACGAATTGATCATCAACACTTAATTAAATCTAAACACATATTCTCGACATAGCAGTTTCTCGCCATACCTTGAAATACAATACGTTTTGGTAACCACGAATTTTGCGAAACCCTCTTCCCTTTAGCTTGCCGATCAATTTATCACCCTCGCATATACATATGAACAGATGAAAGTATAGAAACACGTACATGATCTGTAAATTATTCATTTTTTATTTCATGTTTTATTCATGAAATTAGGAAGAACATCTAAAATTAAATGAAACTATATAAATGTGTAATACATCACTTTCCATGAAGTATACGTTCATTGATAAATTGTTACGAGGGAGTAAAATGCAATGGCAATTCACATGAGTGCGCTTTGCGACCTGTGCTTCGTTGAGAATGTACACACATGTTCCCTTCTTTCTGAATAGAGTATAGAGACAAAGTTGCGAGTCGTGCTTGAATATTAAATATTTCACTATATATCATATCTGAAACATTCTGGCATGTTTAAATGAATCATATTTAGGTCTGTCTATGTGTTTTAAATAATGCGAATTGATTTTACATATGCGTTCTACATAAAAAAAATGTATGCGCATATCTTAATCATATACGGTTTTTCCATTACTCAACTTATAACAATAAAGGCACCTTCAAAATATCAATGAAGTAAGGTTTCTGATATGATGTAATATATGAAGAAATCATATTTCCATTTTGAATAATAAACCTATATACATATATCTGAGAGAAAGAGGGAGAGAGAGAGAGAGAGAGAGAGAGAGACATTAGAAATAGAAGTATCTTAAATCAAATGGAAATTTTCTAATCTAGTCTAAAGACATGACTGAGAATAACTTGCAGACTTGATAACATATACACAAATAAGAACAACCAAATTCGTCATTTGTAAGGCACTATTTACATCGATACCATTTTTCTCATTGCAAATGGGTTAAGAATAATTTCAGCAACATTGTCCAAAAGATTATCAGTTTGCTCTGTGCATGTACAAACAGAACCGGAATCACATAAGTAGGTTTGCCCATAAATATTCTTTACCTTTCAGTTGTATATAAATGAAACACGAATATCCAATATCTTCAGATTCCCAATATCTCCAGATTTCAATTTCAATTTTATTTCTAATGTCATATCGGCAAATGTTGCCAAGGGACATTAAATCCCTTTTAAAACGATATTATAAAATATAAAATGAAGATGAACAAAATTTGACACAGTTAAAGAAATCAGAATGCACTGACATGCAAAACCTTAAATTAAATTTAATATCTTAAAAAGGACCGTTTAATTTGTCTTAAACTAGGGTAACGGTTATAAAGCAACTGCTGTAAATTTATCAACTAGTAATGCGGTATTTGTTTTTATAAGTTTTATAATTTACTTATTAAATAGTATGTTTATTTATGAATTTAACGAAGGTATATCGTGCCATGTTTTTACATTTTTTGAGGACGCATACTTCACTTACTAAATTAAAAAAACAACAAAAAAACAGATGTATATCGGGGAATTCTAACATTGGTACTATCTTTTTTTTCGTATTATTTTCTTTTTAAAAATCTAGAAAGTGATTGCCACAACGATAGCAAGAAACACATACAATATCAATACATGGCAAGTCGCCAGTCGATTGAATTCCAATTTGACTTCCAATTTGATAGTTGGATTGGAAGTCAAATTGGAATTCAATCGACTGGCGACTTGCCATGTATTGATATTGTATGTATTATTGGCATACATGTTGTTACTTTAATAAGCATTTAAAAAAAGCACACCGCTTCGTCTGGTTCTCCATTCACATTAATCATTAATTCGAATCGTCCAGTTGAACCTTTTAATGCTAAATTGAACTATTGACTATACCATTACTATTCTCATATTCTAATATCTTAAATATTTTACAAAGCTGGGGTCAAATTATACTTCAATATGTGCCTGAATGAGCGAATTGAAATAAAATAAAACATACATTGTGTTAATTTTGTCAGACAAGATTCCGTTGAATTTCTTTAAGCAGTTAATATTATGAACATCGTTGTGTGGTGTGAAATTGTGGTCATCCTAAATAATTACCCTTACTCAGACTTTCTAAAAACGAAAACAACTGTATTTAGATGCTTCCTGAATTACATATTTAATGATATCGATCTTACAAATTCACAACAACGAAAACATAAGTGACAACATAACTATCAAATTATTGTTAGTTACGAAGTTCCACACAAGAAATATATTACCTATCCTGAAATAAAAAGAAAGAAAAAATAAGTCTAAATGAGACAAATTATATTACTGTAGCATACAACTTAAAACATATAAATACTTAAATTATCTCCTAAGTTCTGCATTCCAAAACCAAATTTAAATTTTAAGAAACCACGTGGTAAATAATGAGCAACATTCAGAAACACAATAGTGTCAATAAATTCCGTAATTAAAATTACCGTCTAATCAATTTTGAAAGCAACTAGATTTCCCTTTACATATACGTTCATAATAATATTCTATAATATATATTTTTATTGAGAAACACTGTATATATCGCTAATCATAAGAATGAATGTACTTTAAATTGAAAAAAAGCTACTTTTTACAAAATAATTCGCATGCGTTTACAAAAATCTACGGCATTTTTGTTTCTGAATTCATCTGTTTCATCCTGCAATGACGGTATATTGGCCAATCCAAATTGAAGTAAAATTGTTCTAAATAAATCCCAATTAAATAAATATTTTACATGTAGGTTTTATAACGTAATGTAAGGAAGTTCAAAACACAGTTAAACATTTTATAAGCAATTATTATTCAATAATAGTGTGAAGAAAAAAAATGTTTATAACAAAAACGATGATTATTATATGTATTTGTTTTTTTCTCTGAATACCATATGTTGCATATGCATCCTAATAATAAATAAAAAATCAAATATTAATTTAATATATATCAACTCGATATATAAAATCTACCATTGTCCAGTCAGTTCCGAAGCGGAACACAGAGGTCCACGGGGGAAATATTTCGCACGGGCATTCGTCACCAGGTTGTTATAAAACTAATTAACTAACTATAAAACTAACTATAATTTCTACGTCATCAATATACGAATGCTACTTGGGGAACTTTATCTATTTCCTCGGCTGGGGTTCATGTCGTCGATTTCAGGCGTAATGTGATCACTGATGATTAAACAAGAAAAAAGAATCAGGGAGATAAGGAGAACAGTTGTTAGTTTAAAATAGATTCGATTTATGTAAGAAAATCACGCATTTGCTATAACTACACACTTCAGAAGGAACATTGAATGTGCATCAGAAAACTCCTGCCAGATTTGAATCTTATTCTTCACGTTTAGTTCGTATTGCCCAATACTATTGTTATAAGTGTATCTGTGTTAACACCAGAAATGGGTTAAATTATAATATTGCTTCCCTTGTTTTTAGTTTTTACATATTTTTAGAATTTTCTTTCATCAAAATATGTGTTTGGTGTTATGCAAGAATGAGCCATATTTATATAAATATCATTAAGGAGATGATACCACATATAGAGTGTATTACTACCAATTAATTTAACAATTACAGACCTGATAAAAATCATAATCTATGTATATAAATGATTAATGTAGTTCAGAGGAAGAAATCATAAAAATGGTATATACATGTAATGGAAAGTTAATGTAGTTCAGCGAAAAAAAGACAATACATCATTGAAAAATTATCAATCAGATACGTGATTAACTGATCCACAAAAAGTTTTGATAAAAACAGGTGACTGCACTGTTCTTAATTTTCAAGTAACAAATACCGTAGGTATCCTCAGAAACGTTGCTCAAGAATGTAATTCATGTATAAATGTATACAAAAAGGTACATATGTAGATTGTCCTGAATCGCATTTTCCGTTAAATGTAGATATGTTTACTTTTTTACATATTTATGTAATACAAGTAAATTGCCTTTATTCAAAATCTGGACTAAAATATGCTTAACTTTAGTACAGTCCGACCAATTCATTTGTATTTTCTTTTATGCAATGCTTGCATCGTTTTTTTTTTTTGTTTTTTTTCATGATTAAGTTTATAAATCGGTTTCTTACTTATTTACCCATAAAATTACTTGGTTAAAACTGCATTAACAAACTCGTTAACTAAGTTGGTCTTTTTTTTAAGCGAATACGGAAGAATAGTAAATTTGTTAGACAACGAATCTCCATTTCATACTTTACTCTCGTATATATATTGCATATTATTAAAGTCTTATCAGTTCAAAAATGTCCTCTTGAACGAGTTTATGGTATGAGTGTTTTCCATGTGTACTTGTAAGATAGTTATGACCAACTTTACATTTAAACTTGGCTATCATTTGTTAGTATTTTATTTATTTTTTATTTTATTTTAGCATTTTGTTCTAGTCTTCGAATTGGCGTTTTTCAGGTGAACTATTATGAAAAGTCTGATTCTTGTCAGGGATACCGTGTCAGAGGATGGTAGTTAATCATTTATAAAACTATTATGCATTTGTTTTTTTTTTTTGAAATTTTTTTTTCATTTGTATTTCATGATTTACCAATGATGAACGCGATATGTTGTGTTTCTAGTGAGTTATTCAGTTTATTCCCGTTGATATGTACATCTAAAATTGATTGTAATTATTATATAATTGAGAAAATCAGTTGGATTTAGCACATTCAGCATTATGTATTATCAAAATATACTTCATGTATTCAAACGTTGTCCTACTCATTTATTAAATGTACCTATTCAACCCATGTTGTGTTCACAGAGGATTGAAGGATAACAGTGAAACGAATGGTTTGGCTTTTCAAATACCTGTCACAGCCCGACTAAGATGACACTTGCCAATATTGGTATTCCATTAAAAAGAGGAAAACACAATTACAAATAAGAGGGCCATATGGCCCTAGATCGCTCACCAGAGTACATCTCCTTATATTAAATAATTATTGACGACGGACGACGACGGCGGACGGATACAGGATGATCCTAATAGCTCACCTTGAGCACGTTGTGCTCTGGTGAGCTAAAAACAAAAGCCAATTGTGATAAATGCGGAGAAATTACGACTGTATCAAATAGTATCAATGAAATGAAATATACGTATAAATTGTTTATAATAATACCGATAATATTAATGATAATGCTGTTATATATGCAATTCCTTGTTTAACATAATGTAAGATTTTTATGATACAGTTTACAGATATATCAATGTGGCCATACGTGAATAAATAAGAGTCTAATTAAAGCAATAATTGAATATATAAAAAGAAGCTTTCGTAGTTTTCAGTTGGAAATTCAACAGAATGATTACGGGTGAGAAGAGCTGATTGATTAAACTTAACTTAGTCACATCATCTTGTTTTTATTAAATAAAAACCAAAGAGATGTAAAAGTATTATATCTCTTTATTGCATTTTAGAATATCATTGGAAATCAATATCACCCTTACGAAATACAAAAAAAAAACTTCAAAAGAGAATAGCATAAAATATCTAATTTACTTTATGCTTCATGTAAAAATACTTTTCATATCATTATTATACGTTATGTACTGAGCATTTATTTAAGGCATGTACAACAATGTGTATATTATGAAGATATAATTTATAATTTTAATTTAATTGTTTTACATATTCCCAGAATTTAACAAAGTATCATAAGATAATGGTAATGTATATGCATATTCGATACATAACGTGACTGGATGACTTTCATTATCATAATTTCAGATTTGAAATACTAATATTATCAACAGCCGTTTACTTAAACCCAATTCTGATGACACTATATAATAGGCTTTTTGCTTAAAATCATATACAAAAAAAAATATCAAGTTTTTATAAGATAAGACGCAAACATTTTCTATTAATTTCTACAGTCCGTTGTTGCCGAATTGAATTTATGTCAGCCCCGGGAGCGGTATTCCAAAGTTATTTGTTGCTGTCTGTTTTGCTCTCAGAATGTTTTTTTCATCGACCGCAACTAATTCATATTCTGTATTTTAATATACTTACTAAGTTATAATTCTTGTAATTAAATTTGTAAAATGAGCTTTATTTGGTGATATTTATTAAATTTGTATACTGTTCTATTGATGCAGAATGGGGAGATTTCAATTATCACCCTGTGAAAACATATATGAAGAAATCCTTTAGATATATATCTTCAAGGTCAATGCATGAATTGAATAAGAAATATATATACATGACCCTGAGAGACAGAGAGAGAGACGGTATGAAGAGAATATCAGGCAGCTCTGTACATGTACCCCCGTCCCCTAAAACTAGAGAAGTAAATACTCTTTTCCCTTTCAGCTGAAAATACAGAAGAATATTTGACCGTAAATACTCTGTACCTTTCAGCTCAATATTAATATAAAGATTTTTATCAAGAGGATGTATTAAATTCTTAACACGAATATTCAATATCTTAATCTCCATGAATTAAAGACGACATTCATATTATTTTATATCGTTGAACCGATTCAGATCGTTTCCATATCCTTATTTCAAAGTCAAGTTCACTTTCAAATCATATTGGCATATGATGCCAAAAGTTATACAAACTTATATTTTAAAACGCTATTGTAAACCGTATAATGATCATGAACACAATTTTGAAACAGTTTAATTAATCAAATGAAAAGACATGCACTACATTAATTCAATTTGAATTTTTTACAAAACGACTATTTAATACGTCGTAAACAGGGGTAATGTTTATAAAGCAACTGTTGTACATGTATCAACTACTGGCAACTAAATGTGTACTGTGGAATAGGATGGTGTCATTAAATAAAATAAATGATATATATATATATATATATATATATAAATTTGCAAACAGAGCAGATCCAGACTAAATTTGTAGAGAAACCTGACCTTTCAGGATAAGATAAGGGATGTTCGCCGCAATTATTTAATACAGTTACGAATCAAAATAGTGTTATTAATTATAATGAAATCGTCGGGATAAACAAAATCGGCCACTTATAAAAACGGTCTCCTATTAGGGTGAAGCAAAATAGTTCATCGTTGTATTAATTTGTTTAAAACAAAAATATATGAATGAAACTGTATATAATTACCCATGTGTGAAAGCTTTGAGAAAAATGAGCACCCAGTCCTACATATAAATGATTTGATTTGTCTTTTATATTTTTGAAACGAGCAATTTATATATGAAACGATATTTCTTAAGGTTATGATCGTTGAGAAATATCACAGGACACATTCGTTTTTATTAAAATGGTTCGAAATAGCACCATCCATATGTAACTAAACTCATGTTTTGATTTAATCTGCTTAAGGTGTCAACTTAAAGTTGACATGTCCTTCACAAAATATTGTATCCTAGCCGTATTTCTAGACATATCAAATGCAAACAGAGTTACACATTTCAGTGTAAATATCTTACTTAATTCAATACTTCTCTCCTTGGTGAATGAAAACGTATGTAATTTTTAGAGTTGTGTCAAGTATTTATACAGTATGGTTATGAACGACATAATTACTTATATTTTTATACTGAGCTAAAAGTAAAAAGAAAAAGACAAGAAAATTCGTATTCATGCAATATTTGTTTTTACAAGTGCCGTGGATTGTAGTTATACAATGCGATTTCTGTGTTTCGTCCATTAGAGGATATTTCGTTGATATTCAATCATTGTACTTTATCAGATGATCTTTCACATGCAATGTCTAATTGGAACACGTGGCAAGAAGCCAGTCCTGAGATATGCATTATTGAGACAATTGTCAAATACTCAAAAGTGGCATACACAAAAACGGCAATAATTATCATTGAACACGATGAATACCCGCAGATACCGCCGTGTCAAAGTCACCGTGATCAGATAAGGGATACATATAAAAACAAACCAAAATTAAGTTGAGGTCTGATACACCTATCGCAGGAAAACGGGCTCTTCGCTTTCCTCCCATAGTAATGACCACACACGCCGCCACCAGAGCCATCGATAATTATTAATACAAGTTGTGATATCTTGTTTCGTAATTGATTTAAAAAAAAAAGTGAAAACTAAAGAAAAATGAACCAATCATAAAATACCTAGAATATTGCAAGTAGGCTTGTTATCTATAAATTTTGTGAAGTTAATGAAACTCTGAAAGATGGTAGCTCGGAAATAGTGTGGACAAAATATCTTCATTAAATTACATATTTTGGGGATCGTAATTAATAAAGTCAAGACTTTACTTTGGCCTAGAAGTATGTGTTTCGCATTTATTGCCATACAATTGACTAAAATTGTTCGAGATTTATATCGGCATCTTCTTATTATTACATATGCAATCTATGAATATAAAGTTCTTGTTTGATTTGCTTTTAATAAATTATATATATTTTAAAATTGCACTCGTAAAAATAACATATCGTTCATTGAAAGTCAGAAGGGGTTACCAGGATATTTGTGTAAAGAAGGCTGATAGCCCCTTCTGGCTATCAATGGACGATATTATAAAAGAACAAAACTTTATCTGGATTGCTAGAATAATGTAGTTATTTAAGTATTGGAATGTCCATTCACGTTCAATGGCGCCATTCCTTTGTGGTGTTTGCCATGATATGGTTTGAGTATTTCGGACATTTGTTGAATTTTATTATAAATATTTCAAGTAACCTTTCGATAAAACTAAAAGTATTCTAAGTATAGTTCCTTCGTTTCATTTCTTGATTGAAACTCGGTATTTAGCACTGACATCAACAGTAATCCTACTTAACCATCTCCTCCAACATAAATCAAAAGTTAAATATTTAAAAAAAGAGCTTGAAGAAGTCTAGACATATGTAAAGGAACGGGAACTATGTGATTGTAACGAATGGTTATGCTTGTCTGATTATAAACTGTTCATTTCATGTGTAACAGAACTGGCAATTTTAAATACTCTCCACGACATAGCTGATGGCTTCAATATATTTAAGTACAGGGGATCTCGAAAGATTTGGATCATACAATCGCTTTAAAAATAAATTTTGTACTGAAGTTTCCCAGGAATTTTTTGTCTTTCCATAGTCTTAACATTGCATCTTTTTTTTTCCTCCTTAAAACGATACTTTATCATTTATTGCTAAGAGGAGATATAAAAAAAAACACTTTTAACACTGACATGTCTTTTTGGAGGTCAGATAAATCAGGATGTTTATATACTGCTGGCGGTGTCAACGATAAATAATGCCGCTCGTCTGTTTGGCTGCTTCAGACAGACTATTTATATCTTGATAGGTTGATAGGTTGTTAAAACACCACCTGATCTACAGGGGAATGTCCAAGTACAAACAAAAATAAACTGTCTGAGACCGGATCATCTTTCTATTCGAACCCATCATCCATGTTCAGGGCAGGTTTAACAGCTCGTCATCGAGCCTCTGCAAATCACCATCAAAATATGATTTTTGGAGAAGTGTGGAGAACAAATTCATAAGAAAAATATATATATTTTTACGTTCATCTTTCTGACTGGTAAATGTTTAAAAAGTGAATTTTATATGTTTCTGAAACCCCGTGATACTCTTCATGCAGTATAACGAACCTGTGGAAAAACAGCGCAAGGCCTAACACTGCACTTATAATCAGATAATATGTGGCTAAAATAAACGTTAACATCTTGACTTCGCCTACTATATCTTCGGACATGAACCTTTCAGGACATATACATATATTGTTCCAGACTGCTAAGTCAAATAAATATCTAAACCTCCGAAATGCAATCCTGTCGGAATCGCATGGTATTACAAACGCACTCATACAACGTCACGTCGATTCAGCGATGCGACGTTTCGTGCGCTCAGTTATTTTTTTAAATTACGTTATAAATATTGGAATTGTTTTTTATTTAACTCCTCTCCATTATAAAAGTTTCGTAACAATTGATGATGTTGTCATGAAAAAAAAAATATTGTAAAATCATTAATTTTCGTTGATATTGAATTTCGCTAATATACGTAAGAGAATTTCGTGGGTACATTTATTCGTGAATAGGCATTCTAGAAAACGTTAGGTCTATATAAGGGACAAGTTTTCTTAGCGATTAATGTTCGCGAATAAAATAGTCCACGAAGTCGACGAAAATTAGTGTCCAACGAAAATTAATGATTTCAGACTAATCAGTTGGTTTATATTAAAACATTAATGAAAAAATAAGGCTTGTTATAAAACATAATATATAAGTTTGAATCAGGTGAATATCAATCTGTTTGGGGTTTGTGTACCTATTATAATTTCAGATTATAGGTAATGAAATGCAGTGTAAATGCATTATAAAACTATTTTGTATTGAACGTATTGCATCAATATACTGCTTTTGTAAAGGTCGCACGGAAATTTTTTTTTCCTGATCCTTTCTATATAAAAAACTAACAATCAACAACAAAAAGTAGTTAAGGAAAGAATAAAGAAAAGTATAAATTAAACCTAAAGGTAATCGCTGAAAGGAAAAAATATTTATAAGTTACAACATATGGCTAATAAATACGAATCTAAATGAAAATGATGAAACGGACGATAAAAAATGTGCATGATTTAGTAAGGCCAGTTCAACTGTGTAATGTGGATTCAAGGACCACTGTGTAAACTGTAGAGAGATCTATTATTTTAATTCACTTATATATTTAATGACAATCCATTAGGATTAAATGAAAGTTTAATATAATAACTTTAACGGAGATTTATGTAGGAGTGTTGTACCTACTTTTCTTCTTGTTATTTTTCAAGAAATGGAAGTCGAGAAAATCATATGGTTTTCTTTGGATCTTGACCAACTATGTCAACATATCTTTTACATCGAAATTTGAAATTGAACATACCATGAAGATTATACATGTGTACAATATATATATATATATATATATATATATATATATATATATATATATATATATATTACTAATACCCAATAAATAAAATAAACATTACTAATTATTTTGATATAAATCACAGATAAATTTGAGAACAGCATATTATGTTGTTATCATGCAGAAAAATTACTTCAAATGCATTAAAATTAAAAATTTATGTGACTGTACTTTAATTATTTAACTAAAAAATGAATTTGCAAGATATCGTAACTTGCATATTTAATTAACTTAATATTGGCATGCCGGGAATTAATCTGTACCGATTGAAAATAGAATGAGAAACTGTTCAAACCTAGATAAATCTATCTATTTAAGGCGTTTTGAATTGTCAATATTCAAAATTTCATATAGATTCTAAGCATGGTTTCTTTTCTTATTTTAATAGTTATTATTTTATTTTTTTCAAAAACATACAGCAAAATGTAAGAGATTTAGAAACAATATAATAGGTCTAGATAACATGTCACCTCTAGGTTACAAGACAGGGGCTTTATCAAAGGTAAATTTGTAAGGTTATGTTAAAATCAACTTAATCCTACATCTTAATGACGTCATTTACGTTAATAATTATTGTATTATTATTATACTGACATATATACAACAATCAATTTAATACGATTTTGTTTTACAGCCCTCTTTAGTAATGCGGTATTTGATTTTATAAGTTATATAATTTACTAATGAGATAGTATGTTTATTTATGAATTTAACGAATGTATATCGTCGCCATGTTTTTACATTTTTGAAGACACATACTTCACTTACTCTCAAAATCTAAAACAAATCAGATGTATATCGGGGAATTCTAACATTGGTACTATTTTTTCGTAATATTTTCTTTTTAATAAACTAGAAAGCGATTGTCACAACGCTAGAAAGATACACATACAATATCAATACATGGCAAGTCGCCAGTCGATTGACTTCCAATTTAACTTCCAATTTGATATATTTATACATATTTTTTGCATACATGATGTTTGTCAAATACATAAAGGTAACAGTTTAACTAATTAACATTTCTGACAAACGTTTTTTGTTGAATTATCTCTTGATCTAGGCTGCCTTACCATTGAACAACATTTCTAAGGCACACCATTTAAAATGAACATAAAATGTGTCATTATTTTCATCTTTATAAATCGAGTCATTATTTTTATAAGAAAAAAAAAGAAAGTGTAGTGTATTCAGTATACTTCACTGGGCTTATCAGCAAGATATAAAGTGTCTCTATAATAGCAGTATAGGGAGTCAGCATATGCCAGCACAAGAGTGTAGACATATAGAGTAACCTGTAGCCACTGTGAATAAATGTGTTTAAATGTGTATTTTCTTTAGAATTGTATTTACTGGACCAGAATTATAAAAGACAAACACAACATGGTGTCAGAAGTTTATTGGAACTAGGTTCATAATAGTAAATAAACATGGCCAAGAATCTTCGTCCACCAGGGTGGTTATCTTTGGATGGTAATTTAAAGGAGAACTTCAGGAGATTCAAACAGCAGTTTGAGCTGTATATGACAGCAACTGGACTGAATGAAAAGCGAAATGAGGTGAAGTCATCAACACTATTAAGTGTTATAGGACCAGAAACGCTTGAGATATTTAACACATTTAACTGGAATGAACCAGGTGATGCGGAGGGAGATAACATAAAAGTGGACAAAATTTTGAATAAGTTCCAAAGTTACTGCACTCCTCGCCAAAATGTGGCATTCAATTTACGTGCACAAAAGGAGTTGGAAAGTTTTGATACTTTCGTGACTGCTCTGAAAATTCTATCAAACTCGTGTGAGTTTGAAGGGCTGAGAGATTCTTTGATTCGGGACAGAATCGTGTGCGGAGTAAAAAGTGAAACAGTAAGACATCGTCTTTTGAAAGAAACCTGATTTGACACTGCAGAAAGCAATGGATATTTGCAAAGCTGCAGAGGTGTCAGAAAAGCAGGAATGAGGAAATGACGAAGAAAATCACAGAAAAATCTTTAAATGCTGTAAAGAGCAGCAAAGGCAAATTTAACATAAAGAATAATGAAACAAGGAAGCAGGAAAGCTGCAAGTATTGTGGTTTGAAACATGAACGAAGAAACTGTCTGGCATATGGTAAAAAATGTTACAGTTGTGGTATGAAGAGTCACTTTAAGAAAATGTGCAGAAACAAGAAGAAAACTGTACGCTCAGTGGAAGATGATTCATGTGATAGTGATAATTATGATTACATGAGTCTTCTATATGATACAGTCAATGCATTGGATAGCAACTGGTCTATAGACTGCAACATTGAGAACAAATCTGTAACAGTTTTGGCAGACACTGAGGCAAAATGCAACGTTATTAGCAGTAAGCTCATCAAGAAAATGAAAATAAATCCAAAATTTAAGGATTTAAAAACAAAGGTGAGAACATACAGTGGTCATTCAATAAAACCGATGGGATCCGTTATTTTAAACTGTACGGTGTTTGGTAAAATATACAGATTGAAATTCCAAGTTATACAAGAAAAGAAACCTACCATATTTGGTGGAAACACATGTGAGAAGATGGGACTTGTAAAAAAATGTTTCAATGTAGAAAGGTCAGAAGATCAAGACATTTTAGAGGAATACTCTGATGTTTTTCAAGAAATTGGTTGTTTGACTGGAAAACATAAAATTGAAATTAACAAAACTGTCAAACCAGTTGCACATCCTCCAAGAAAGGTGCCTATGAAATTACAAGACAAAGTAAGGAGTGAATTGAAGCGCATGGAAAAGGAAAATATTATCATTCGTCAAACAGAACCAACCAAAAGGGTTAATAGCATGGTGACAGTTGTGAAACCTGATTGTTACGTTCCGATATGCTTAGATCCAAAGGACTTGAATACAGCTGTAAAGCGTCAGCATTGAAAACAGTTGAAGAGGTGATTTTAAAAAATGCCAGGTGCTACATACTTCAGCAAATTAGATGCTACCTCATCCTTCTGGCAAATTGAACTTGAAGAAGAAAGTTCAAAGTTGTGTACATTTAATTCCCCTTTTGGAAAGTATAGATACTTGAGATTACCATTTGGTATTCATTCAGCTCCTGAGGTAATGCAATGTGCAATGTCACAGATGTTTGAAGATATTAATTGATTTGAAGTTGTTATGGATGATATCCATGTTACAGGAAAAAACATTACAAGAACATGATCAGCGTCTTGAGAAAGTGATAATGAAAGCAAGAGAAAATACCCTTAAGCTGAACAAAAGTAAGTGTCAGTTTAAGAAAACTGAAGTTTGATATGTAGGTCATTTGTTGACTAAAGATGGAATCAAGCCAGATCCTGAAAAGGTCAAGGCAGTAGAACAAATGACAACTCCTGCAAATAAGAAGGAACTGATGACATTCCTAGGATTTATACAATATATGGCCAAATTTTTACCAAATTTGTCTGAGAAATCAGCAAATGTGACGAGACTGTTAAAACAGGAAGTATTGTTTGATTGGGGACATTCTGAGCAAAGTTGTTTTGATGAACTCAAGAGATTGGTGATCAAAAGTCCAGTCTTACAGTATTTGATATTGAAACGACTGTCATGTTGACGGTTGACAGTAGTTTCAAGGCTGTTGGAGCAGCGTTGTTACAAGATTGAAGACCTGTAGCATTTGCTTTGCAAGCATTAACAGAAACACAGCAAAGGTATTCACAAAAAGAAAAGGAAACACTAGCAATATTATTTGCAGTGAGGACATTTCGACAGTATATTTTTGGTCAAAAAGTTTATGTGGAATCTGATCACAAGCCAGAGGAAACAATCTTTAAACGAGGGATACATGCAAATCCTCTACGTCTACAGAGAATGTTGCTTGAACTGTCAGAATATGAACTTGATGTAAAATTCAAGCCTGGAAAGGAGATGTTTGTTGCTGACACATTGTCACAAAATTATCTGAAAAATAATACAGAACCGCTTCTGACAGAGGAATACAAAATTGCTGGAATTGAGGAATACATAGCCATGTCTTCAACACAATTAAAACAGATCAAAGAAACAACGCAGAATGATGCAGAAATGAAAATGCTTATGGAATGTGTAACAAATGGCTGGTCAGAATATAAAAGAAATGTTCCAGATCAAATAAAGGCATACTAGAATTTTAGAGACGGAATATCAGTTATTGATGATGTGCTAATGAAAGGAAATAAACTGATAATTCCTAGAACAATGAGAAAGAAGATATTGGATTATATACATGAATCACATCTTGGAATTGTTAAATGCAAAGCTCTTGCTAGAGAAAGCATGTACTGGCCGACTATGAACAATGCAATAGAAAAAAAGAGGCATATGAGAAAATATGTGTGGATATTTTTGAGCTGAGAAATATTCAGTGTCTCATATCTGTTGATTTTTATTCTAAATGGCCAGAAATTTCTAAATTGGACAATCTGACGAGTAAAAATGTGATTGCTTACTTGAAATAACATATAACGAGATATAATATACCAGACGACATTGTCAGTGATAATGGGAGACAGTTCACAAGTGCTGAATTTCAGGAATTCGCGGAAGAGTATGGGATCATGCACACAACTTCAAGCCCATATTTCTACCAGTCACATGGACAGGTGGAGCGTGCAATACGGACAGTAAAGCATTTGCTGATAAAGGCGAAAGATCCTTACTTAGCAATACTGGATTACAGATATAGCCCTGTTGAAGGTATAGGGTTATTACAGTGGCGTTAACGTATCAGTTGTCAAAAATAGCGTATATCGTTCGTATCGCATCGCATCGTATCGTATAGTATACCCAATCGCATCGTAACGCATCGAATCGTATCCTATCGCATTCAATCGTATTACACATGATGATCAGGATCTTATCGCATCGTATCGTAAAGCAATGGTATATCGTAAATCGTAAATCGCATAAAGTATATCGTATCGAATCACTCTAAGACTTTTGTCAGTCTATGTTTCGGGACACCCTTTTTTTTTTTTTTTTAATAGGAAATAATTATTCTTCATGTCTCTAAATTCAACATTTTGCGTATATGTATTTTTTTTTATCATAAATTATATTATGTAGTATAATCTTATTATTTGATTAGTTAAAATAACATTTTTTACTTTTTATGTACCGGTATATACATGTGTAGTGGCCTACGTGACTTTCTGCAGTAGACGCCGTGCGTCGTTAAGCAATTTAATGCACGTGAGAAAAATATGTACATGTATTCGAAAGCATTAAATAGGAATTGAAGTTAACGTTGGGCTACATACATTCCTATAAGTTTATTTGATGTGTCTGATCAAAATTTCATGATTAGCAAGTCTGAAAATTAACAATTTAAATCTGACCTAATTATGAATAATCAAACTCCGATTTTGTCCAAGAGGTTGCTTCCTTTGAATAACTTATTTTCCGGGACCTTTTTCCTCTGCAGTGTTCGCTCGCGTGCTCTTATTTAAGACATTGAAAGAGATGATCGTAACTTATGCCCATAGTTCTAATTATTTTTTTACCGCAACAAATTCGCACAGAACATATTTCGTTTTCTTCTCTCCTTCTCTTTCAGTTTGAATAAGCAATATAATATCAGGAGGTCTTGGATTCAAAACCCAACCGGGGGAACATTTCTCCGGTGATAGCGTCAAGACGTATAAAATTTGTACTAGATTTGCCCTTGTCTTGCACTCGGCAAATTGGGGTTGCTATGGGAACTCGGAGAACTCAGTACTGGTTCTAAGCAGGAACTTCTCTCCCGTGTATCGGTCGGTGCTATTCCCCTGACACGTATAGTAACCAATATGTCTTTTCGCGAAATGAGCTAGGGTATCGCACCCGGACTCACTTGTATCCAACCATCCTCTGTCTTTTCCGATGTTTTTTTTTTTTCTTCAGCAAAATAAAAAAAATAAAAAAGAAAGAAAAAGAAAGAAAAAAAAAGCAGGACCCCTACAATAGAAGATTAACATACTGCCTTTTATAATAGAGGCATACGGTTTTAGTTAAATTACCGATCTCTCCTTGTCCGTGAAAACACAAATTCACAACATGATAAAAGTTAAATGGGAAAAAAATCTATAAATTCCATATTATTACATGTATAGTTCGCTTAAGATAAATCTGATTTTTTTTCTCATGTATGTACATTTATGCATGAATGTGTATATTTAACCAACGTAATTGTATTTTACCAGACGCGTGTCATACCTTCTTATCAACGGGCACATCATGTGTTAATTTTGACCGGATATGTCACCTTTATGTAATGCCGATACCGATATACCGTCACTCACCCCCCACCCCGAATCACACCCCAAGGCGTGGGAGGGACTATCAACCTTTATACAACATGAATGTTATAACCGAACTTATTAACGTGACAGAAAACATGAAAGATGGTCGCAGGCCTATTGTGAGAACATTATCACAGAAAGAACCAGGGTGTTATGTACGTAGTGTCACTGGGTAGCTTAGTCAAAAACTGTTCCTCTATTATAATAAATATTATACAATAATTTACATGTAACTTAGAATAAGTATGTGTATATACATACATACACTATTGAACACTTACGTAATATAAACTGTACCGACTAAATAAATACCGTATGACTAAAAGCTCTGCCGTCTACGCGTTATTAAGTATATATTCACAATGTTGCGATTGTACATAATGAAGTGTGACCTTTAATACAGAAAACTCAAAATTCTTCATCCTACCAAGGAGTGTTCCGAAGACAATGGAGGAATCTACTAGACAACAACAACATCACTACAAGTTTCTTCCATTATTTGATTTGATTCATATTGTTTATTCATTTTGATGTATATCATTATTACTTTATTATTTTAAAATTGTCATCATAGAAATATTATATTCCGAACGGAAGACATTCTATATATCAGTATATTACCATAGCGAATCTTGTTGATGATGATATTAATAATAAAAATCGCTCTCTCTCTCTCTCTCTCTCTCTTTCGAGGGGGTGGGGTTCTTTACATATTAAAGACTAATGGACTTTTAAAAATATAGAAATCACATATGAGTAAGTCTTAGAGTATTCTTATGATTGATAAAACAAATAAAACTATTTTTATAGTTAAAACAGCGAGTAAAATATAGCAACAGTTCTTTTATAGGCATGGACCAGTTATAATTATAATTTTTTAATAAAAGACGTTGTGTTAATTAACACAAGTAGCAGAGTACTAGATATCAGGTAAGTACTGTTATCATTTTTTATTGTGATTTTTATTATTACACGTAATCATAAAAATATATTTATAAATAATCTTCATTAAAAAAAGCTTAACTTTCTCTCATTACGTAAACCGTTAACAGTGGTCTCGATGGAGATCGCAGAGTCCGTCGCTTTTTCAGGGGGACCGCAATTTAGTATGTCCCCGTTTCCTGTCGCTCGCTATGTTTATTTCTGAGGAACACACGGATTACCAGTTATATGTAACGATAAATATTGTTAACAACATGAAGTTTTTGCATATTTCTGGACTTGTAGTCAAATCAAGCTTGCAGGTACATGTATAAAAATGTCATGTAAACCGTGCTTACCGTGTATCGTATATCGCATAACGTAAATCGCAGATCGTGGATCGTATATCGTATGGTATAAGATTATACCGTTTTTTACAACTGATACGATAGCGCCACTGTACCGGCACAAATGATGATGGGCAGAAGCCTGAAAACAAAGCTTCCTATGGAGAAAAATAGGTTAAAGCATAAGAATTCTGGTGATGTAAAGAAAAGACTGGAAAATAAATAAGATGTCGCAAAGAAAAATTATGACAAGCATGCAGGAAAGGTGTTAAAACCTTTGCATGAGGGTGACTTTTTTGTGTTCAGACGCAATAATGCATGGAAAAATGGTAAGGTAGACAAATACCATGAACTACCCAGATCTTATATTTTGAAATCACCAGAGGGAAAATATTATCGCAGGAACAGACGGCAGATAAGGAAAACTTCTGTTCCACCAGGAGACAAAACACCAGATGAAATCCTTCCTTCTACATGTACCTCTGGAGTGAGCCAGTTCAATGACCCTGAACTGCAGCATCATCAGCAGCAGCAGGATGCTGATAGTAATCAATACGTAACAAGATATGGGAGAACTGTAAAACCACCGGATAGATTCAATTGAATTTGGATTTCAGTGTTGATGTGTTAAATCAAAGTTTTAAATTTATAAGTAATTAATTTCGCATTTATTTGGATATAATGAAAATCTACTAGTGCTTATACCAGTGAGATACAGAGTTGCTTTAAAAAAATGTTCAGAAAATAGGTCAAAGGCAATTATATTCTTTGGATTATCAAGGGAAGAGATTTATGTGTAAATAGCTTTCGTCTGTTTGTGGAAGAGTGTGAGAACAAATATCATATAACCGTAACCATTTACTGATATCACAGACAGTTTTATGGAAGAACAATGGACAAATTAACTGTTTAGTTGTACTTTCTTAGCCATGGAACTGAAAATTAATAAGATATTTCACATATGCTAAATACATTTATTTCTATATATTAGGATCAACTGATGACTGTTTTATGTCTGTTTACTGATAAATGCAATTATTGCAGGACATTAACATTATCCGAGGCAAAAAGCAACACAGGTGTTACTGATGCTGTAATCATTCTGAAAGATGAATATTGGTTTCTTATTGCATGTTGTATCTTAGTATGCTTACAACAATGATGTTATTCAAAGAAATATTATTGATTGATTTTATCCGTTTAAAAGAAGGGAAATGTAGTGTATTCAGTATACTTCACTGGGCTTATCAGCCAGATATAAAGTGTCTCTATAATAGCAGTATAGGGAGTCAGCATGTGCCAGCACAAGAGTGTAGACATATAGAGTAACCTGTAGCCACTGTGAATAAATGTGTTTAAATGTGTATTGACTTGTATTTACTGGACCAGAATTATAAAAGACAAACACAACAGAAAGTAAATAAAAACAGCACACATACTAAGTCTGGTTATCCATACACATTAATCATTAATTCGAATCGTGCAGTTGAACTTTTTAATGCTAAATTGAACTACAGTCGACATTGTATTAAGAGACCGCTCAAGGGACTGCCAAAAAGTGGTCGCTTAATGAAATGGTCTCTTAATAGATTTTGTTTGGAAATCCAGGCAAACAAGTCATAAATATACAAACTGTAAGCTAAATTGTATCATAACGTTAGATTATATTACAACATAAATACGATGTAAACTACACAATGTTTTGTTATTTTATACCAATAAACATCATCATGTTTATTTTTGTCATATCTTACGATTTTTTAGCTGTTATGTTGGAATAATACCTTGGATCATTGGCTGAGGTTTGCATTTGGTATCGGGGGGAAAACACAACATTTGACATCGAATTCATGTATTGATTCGGACAATTTCAAGAAAAATATTATTTAGCAATGAGCTTTCTTTATGTCTCTGTCTAACATAAATCCAGAAACCCCCGATAAATTTATTTCAACCGTGCGCCCTCGTCGAGTATCATAAAACGCAAAGTATATACTTATAGTTACGAATTATTGATGGTACGCATTGCATCCGGAAGTATTAATTTACCTTATTCCCAAATTTTCTTTTACCTAAATCCGAAGCATTCGGCATTTGGAGGGATGGTTTCACCTATGTTATGCATAGTAACTTTTAAAACGGGAACCAGAAACTATATTTAGAATTTAGTTGCACATGGTGCAGTCATTCGTGGTCAAAACAAATTGGTTTCAGGTGAGCACTTATGATCGGGATAATTATTTGTTTGTTCGGATGTGTTAAAGATGAATATGTACACATGCTCCAGCGTACACGATAATTAGCAACGGAATCAAACACGGTCGCTCAATAAAGTTGATTTTGTGCATAATCTTACGTGCTGGGACTTGGTTTATGTGGTCGCTGGTCGCATAATAAAAAAGTCGCTTAATGGGATAAATTGATATAGTAAAAACGTTCGGGCGGGATTTATAACGGTCGTTTAATAAAAAAAAGTCGTTTAATACAGGTGGTCGCATGTACGATGTTGACTGTATTGTTCAACATGTGTCTGAATGAGTGAAATGGAATAGAATAAAATATAACATACATGGTGTCAATTTTGTCAGACCAGATTCCGTTGAATCACTATTTTTTAAGAGGTTAATATTATGAACATAGTTAAGTGGTGTGAAAATGTGATCGTCCTAAATAATTACCTTTACCCAAACCTTCTTAAAACGAAAACAACCGTATTTAGATGCTTCCTGAATTACATAGTTTAATTATATCGGTCTTACAAATTCACAACAACGAAAACATAAGTGGCAACATAACTATCAAATTATTGTTACTTTCGAAGTTCCAAACAATAAATATATAAACTATACTTACAACATGCTGAAATAAAAAGAAAGAAAAATTAAGTTAGTATATATGAGATAAATTATATTACTGTATCATGAAACTTAAAACATATAAAGACTTAATTTATCTCCTACGTTCTGTTAAATTAAAAAAACTTTTAAATCAATTCAGTATAAAAACACGTGGTAAATAATAGGAGCAACATTCAGAAACACAATATTGTCAATAAATACAATAATTACATATCTTCTTACAATTCAATTCAGTCCAAGCAACGTTCTTATGTGTCCATAAAATACACGAACAGCATTCACACCAACGTGTTAATTGTTGCTATCGATATAACCTTAATTTTTCAGGATATTTTATATATACAATGACGTTAAAATGGTTATTATTTTGATGTGGATTAAACGAAACTCCGTAATTAAAATTACCGTCTTAACAATTTTGAAAGCAACTAGATTTCCCTTTACATATACGTTCATAATAATATTCTATAATATATATTTTTATCGAGATACACTGTATATGTCGCTAATCATGATAATGAATGCACTTTCAACTGAAAAAATGCTACATTTTACAAAATAATTCGCATACGTTTACAACAATCTACAGCATTTTTGTTTCTGAATTTATCTGTTTATCATCTCACAATGACGGTATATTGGCCAATCCAAAATTGAAGTAAAATTGTTTTTTTTGTAAGGAGTTCAAACACATTAACATTTTATAAACAATTATTATTCAATAATAGTATGAAGAAAAAAAAAACCCAAATGTTTATAACGAAAACGACGATTATATATGATTTGTTTTTCTATTTTTAAATATATAAACACAATATATAAAATCTACCATTGTCCAGTCTGTTTCGAAGCGGAACATAGAGGTCCACTGGAGAAATATTTTGCAAGGGCATCCGTTACAAGATTGTTATGAAACTCAATATAATTTCTGCGTCATCAAAATATGAATGCGACTTGGGGAACTTTATTTATTTCCTCGGTTAGGGTCTATGTCGACTGTTTCAGGCGGGATGTGATTACTGGTGATTAAACAAGAAAAAACAATCAGGGAGATAAGGAGAACAGTCATTAGTTTAAAAAAAGATTCAATTTATATACAGGAAATCACGCATTTGCTATTACTACACACATCAGAATGAACATTGAACGTGCATCAGAAAACTACTGCCAGATTTGCTTCTAATTCTTCATGTTTAGTTAGTATTTTCAAATATTTTTTTTAAACGTGTGTCTGTAATGACACGAGAAATGGGTCTTATTATAATATTGCTTCCCTTGATTTTAGTTTTTAGATTTTTTTTTTTTAATTGTCTTTCATCAAATATTTTTGAGAAAAAAAAAATCGGCAAACACCTTAATTTATAATCGAGTTGCTGTTTTGTTGAACCTATCCCTGCTTCTCAGTTTTGTTCTATTTAACACGTGTTTCGGGTTATGCAAGAATGATCCATATTTATATAAATATCATTAAGGAGATGATGCCACATATAGAGTGTATTGTTACCAATTAATTTAACAATTACAGACCTGATAAAATAATAATCTACGTATATAGATGATTAATGTAGTAGTTCAGAGGAAAAAATATGAAAATGGTATATACATGAAATGGAAAGTTATTGTAGTTCAGCGAAAAAAAGACAATACATCATTGAAACAGTATCAATCAGATACTTGATTAAATGATCCACAAAATGGTTTTATACCAACAGGTGACTGTACTGTTCTTAATTATCAAGTAAGAAACACCGTTAGTATCAGAAACGTTGCTCAATAATGTAATTCATGTATATATGTATACAAATAGGTACATATATAGAATGTCCTGAATCGCATTCCGTTAAATGTAGATATGTTCACTTTTTTCATTTTTATTTTATACAAGGATATTGCATTTATTTAGTTTAAGGGAAACCAATTATTTGTATTTTCTCTTATGCAATGCTTGCAGCGGATTGTTTTTCTATTATTAAGTTTATGAATTGGTTTCTTACTTATTTACACATATAATTACTAGGTAAAAACTGCATTAACAAACTCGTTAACTAAGTTGCTCTTCTTTTTAAGCGAATTTGGAACATTAGTAAAATTGGTAGACAACGAATCTCCATTACATAGATTACGATGTATATTGCATATTATTCAGTCTTATAAGTTCAAAAATGTGTCCTCTTGAACGGGTTTGTGGTATGAGTGTTTTTAAAGTTATATATATATAGTTATGACCAACTTTACATTTAATCTTGGATTCAATTTGTTAGTCTTTTATTTTTTTTTTATTTTATTTTAACATTTTTTTCTAGTCTCCGAATTGGCGCCTTTCTGGTGAAAAATTTATAAAAAGTCTTGATTCTTGTCAGGGATACCGTGTCGGAGGATGGTAGTTAATCATTTAAAAAACTATAATGCATTTGTTGACTTTTTTTCGTTTGCATAATTAATGAATTTGAAATTCACATGTTTTTATGCATTGGAATAAGATCTTTGGAAATATTTCATGTATTTTCTCACAGATTTGCATTTGCATTTAATGATATTACCAATGATGTACGCGATATGTTGTGTTGCTAGCGAGCGAATCAGTTTAAGGATCTGTCCTGTTGAAATGTACATCTAAAATTTGTTGTAATTATTATATGATGATATGTGTTAAATAAGTGGGATTTAGCACATTCAGCATTATGTATTATCAATCAAAATATACTTCATGTATTCAAGAGCTTTCCTACTAACTTATAACATGTACTTACAATTCAACACATTTTGTTTTCACAGAGGATTGAAGGATAATAGTGAAACGAATGGTTTGTCTTTTCAAATACCTGTCACAGCCTAAGATGACACTTACGAATATTGATATTCCATTAAAAAAAAGGAAAACACAATTACAATCAAGAGGGCCATATGGCCCTAAATCCCTCACCATCATTTTATTTATAATAATTCAAGTCGTTTCTATAAGTAAACTACACGACCCCCTTGGGACCTCATTTGTCAAGGGATCAACTTCATTTTAGCAATTATGGTAAACATTCATGGGGTGACCATTTGTGCCAAATTTATTCAAAGTCTGACCATAGCTTTAACAAAAGATTTTTGAAATGTTCTATAAAGAATGTTAAAAGGAAACTAGCTGACCGCCAGGGTCTCATTTTTCGGAGGAGCCACTTTATTTTAGGAATTAAAGAAAACATTTATGGTGTGACCATTTTTGCCAAACGGAATTGAAATCTGGCAATAAGCTTCATAGAGAATGATTAACAAAGTTTCTATAAAGAGTATATTAGGAAATTCACCTTTGAGCACGTTGTGCTCTTGTGAGCTAAAAAACAAAAGCCACTTGTGATAAATGCGAGAAGTTAAGACTGTCTCAAATAGTATCAATGAAATGAAATATACGATAAAGTGTTTATAATACTAATGATAATAATAATGATAATGCTGTAATATATGCAATTCCTTGTTTAACATATAGTACGACTTTTATGGTACAGTTCACATATATATCAATTTGTTCATTCGTGAAATAAAAGAGTCTAATTAAAACAAAAATTTAATAAATAAAAAAAGAAAACTTTCGTAGTTTCCAGTTGTTAATTCAACAGAAGGAATACGGGTGAGAAGAGCTGATTGATTTCAATTAACTTAGTCACATCATCTTGTTTTCATAAAAAAATAAGGAAAAGCCGGCCTATCTATCTGTCAACGTAGGATATTTTTTCTCAAAAATACAAATTGTGTTCGAAATCTATGGCCGCTTCTTGTTTTCAAAATGATCACAGAAAAACACGCGATCTCTGTCGTCAGGTCTTGTTAAATAAAATGAATAGGTCCTTTTATAATTGTCGTGACATAACATTGTTCTACTTTGATATTGTAATGCTCTGTAATACAAAATCTCTCTTTATCAACTAAAGTAAGTTCCAAACAACGTTGCACTTATTATAACTAGAACCCCTCTTTGCGATGTATCACTCCAGTATTATTAGAACGTCACTGGTTACCGTCGCAGTGTAAACATACCTATGATATTTGTCATCAATACTTAAAGCAAAGCCATCTAGTTCGGGACAGCATCAAAAGCATGATAGAGTTTCATAAATATTTTAGGATATTCATGAATATTCCTAGTGTTTTAAGACGCTTAGTATATAGCAATTAATTATTTTACTTATGTAAATATATATTTTGTGCAAAGTTTTATGTGTTATATCCCTTTATGGCATTTTAGAATATTATTGGTAAACAAAAACACCCTCACAAAATACAACAACATCAAAAGAGAATAGCATAAAACATTCAATTTACTTTATACTGCATGTAAAAATACTTTTCATGTTATTAATATACGTCTTTGATTTAAGGCATGTACAACTCCTTGCCATTTTCATATATGTAACGAGTATTTCTGTGTGAGGATTGTGCCCATTAATATGCAAATATAAGAACAAACCATGTTCTTAATTATTTTTCTTCTTAAAGGAATATTCGTTTGATGTATCAGGGGAAAACCGGTTCATCGCTTTGTTAATGATATGGTTAATTTTCAGGTTCAACAAAACTCAGCAAGTATTAAATTGAATTTCAACATGATAGTGTTAGTTTCCGTACATGTAAACAAGCACTTCAGAAACATTTTTTTTATAGATATGTGTAAATAATGGAAATATAATTTATAATCTTTATTTCATTGTTTTACAAATTCACAGATTTTTTACAAAGTATTATAAGATAAGGGTAATGTATATGCACATTCGATACATAACGTGACTGACTGACTTTCAAAATCATAATTTTAGATTTGCAATACTAACATTGTCAACAGCCGTTTACTTAAACCCAATTCTGATGACACTATATAGCACGCTCTTTGCTTAATATCATATACAAAAATAAGTTTTTATAAGATAAGACGCAAACATATTCTATTAATTTTTACAGTCCGTTGTTGCCGAATTGAAAAAAAATGTCAGCCCCGGGAGCGGTGTTCCAAAGTAATTTGTTGCTGTCTGTTTTGCACTCAGTAAGATTTTTCATCGACTGTGACTAATTCATATTCCGTTTTTTTTAATATACGTACTTAGTAAAAATTCTTATAATTAAATAATACTGACGTATGTAAAATGAGCTTTATTTTATGATATTAATTAAATATGTATACTGTCCTATTTATGCAGAGTGGGAAGATTTCAATTATCACCCTAACAAAACATATATGAAGAAATCATTTAGATATACATTTTCAAAGTCAATGAATGAACTGAATAAGAAACATATATGCATATCCCTGTGAGATAGAGAGACGGTAGGAAGAGAATATCAGGCAGCTCTTTACATGTAAAAAAACACACACTAAAAATACAGAAGAAACTACTCTGTACATTTCAGCTCAATATACAGAAATAGGTTTGACCGTAAATTCTCTGTAACTTTCAGCTCAATATTAATATAATTTTTTTATCAAAAGGAAGTAGTAAAATTCTTAACACGAATATTCAATATCTTAACCTCCATGAATAAAATACGCTATTTAGGTTATTTTATATCGTTGAACCGATTCAGATCGTTTTCATATCCTTATTTCAAAGGCAAATTCACTTTCAAAATATATTGGCATATGATGCCAAGGGTAATACAAACTTATATTTTAAAACACTATTGTAAACTATATAATGATCATGAACACAATTTTGAAACAGTTTAATTAATCAAATGAAATGACATTCACTACCTAAATTCAATTTAAATTTATTACAAAACGACTACTTAATACGTCGTAAACAGGGGTAATGGTCATAAAGCAACTGTTGTACATGTATCAACTACTGACAATTACTGCGTATTGTGGAAAAGGATGTTGTCATTAAATAAACTAATACAGAGCAGATCCAGACCAGACAAAGTTATTACATCAATTACGTCGATTATCTATATGGCAGAAATTGTTGATTTTTAAATCTAATTAAGTTGCGTTACCTTTATATATCAATTACAAATCAGAATGCGTTTTTTGGGGGGTTTTTTCGCATGCCATATAAAATCAAAGAACGTTCCTTAACGTCTCTAGACATACTTTAAGCCTATCGATTCGCCAATCACAATGAATGAATGATCATAGATCATCATACTTACCAAACCCATATTGCCTTTTTTCTTATATTTAATGAATTAATTCATTGACAATCCATTCGGATGTATTGAAAATTTAGTTGAATAATATCAACGGATATTTGTGTAAGAACGTTGTTTCTACTTTTCTTCTATAGTATGTTTTCGAGAAATGGAGGTCGATAGAAAATCACATGGTTATTTCGGGATCAAAATCTACTATGTGAACATTTCTTAATCATCAGACTTTTCATAATAGATTTCATACATTTTATACATAGCAATAACATGGCATTTGTTACAATATTTCGGTATAATGAATGGTCCGTTTCTCTTGGATAAATTTCCTTTACTATTTCTAAATTTGTAAAGAAACCTGACGTTTCAGGATAAGATAAGTGATGTTCGCCGCAATAATTTAATACAGTTACGAATCAAAATAGTGTTATCAATTATAATGAAATCGTCGGGATAAACAAAATCGGCCATTTATAAAAAAATAGTTTCCTATTTGGGTAGAGCAAAATATTTCATCTTTGTAATAGTTTGTTTATATGATTATCTATGTGTGATAGTTTTGAAAAAAAATGAGCAGCCATTCCTACATATAAATGATTTGATTTGTCTTTTATATTATTGAAACGAGCAATTTATATATGAAACGATAGTTCTAAAGACCATGATCTTTGTAAAGTATTACAGGACACATCCGTTTTAATTAAAATGGCTTGAAATAGCACTATCCATATGTGATAAAACTCATGTTTTGATTTAATCTGCTTAAGATGTCAACTTTAAGTTGATATGACCTTCACAAAATAGTGTAGCCGTCTTTCTAGACATATCAAATGCAAACAGCTTTACACAATTCAGTGTTAATATCTTACTTAATTCAATACTTCCCTCCTTGGTGAATGTAAACGTGCGTAAGTTTTAGAGTTGTGTCAAGTATTAATACATTATGGTTATGAACGACATACCTACTTCCGATATTTTTATATTGAGCTAAAAGTTAAGAAAAGGGACAAGAAAATTCGTATTCATACAATATTTGTTTGTATAAGTGACGTGGGTTGTAGTTAAACAATTCGATCTCTGTGTTTCATGTAGGAGAGGATATTTCGTAGTTATTCTCATATAATTACATAACCAATGTATGAATATAAAGTTATTGTATGATTTGCTTTTAATAAATCCTATATATTTTAAAATTGCATCAGTAGAATGTTCATATTATAGCAGAACAAATGTTAATCTTGGGGATATAATAATGTAGTTATAAAAGTAATGGAAAATGAATTCAAGTTCAATGGCGCCATTCCTTTGTGGTGTTTTTCATGATACGTTTTGAGTATTTCGGACATTTGAATTTTTTATTATAAATATTCCAATTTAATATTCGATAAAATTAATGCTATTGTAAGTAAAGCTCCTTCGTTTAATTTCTTGATTGAAACTCGAGACTAAGCATTGCAATCAACAGTTATCCGACTTAATGATCTCGACAAAAAATAATCAACATTTATATTTAATAAGAGGTTATACAAGTCTAGATGTATGTAAAAGATCGGGAACTAGGTGGTTGTAACCCATGGTAATGCTAGTCTGATTATAAACCGCTCATTTCATTTGTTACAGAAAAGGCAATTTTAGGTACGCTAAACGGCAAAGTTGATTGCGTCAAACTATTTAAGTACAAGTGATCTCGAACTATTTGGATTATTCAATCGCTTTCAAAATGAATTATGTACTGAAGTTTCCTAGGATTTCTTTTGTTTTTCCACAGTCTCAACATTGCATTATTTTCCCTTACACCGATACTTTGTCATTAATTGCTAAGAAGAGATAAAAAATGCACTGACGTGTCTTTCTGGAGGTCAGGTAAATCAGGGTGTTTATATACTGCTGGCGGTGTCAACTATAAATAATGTCGCTCGACAGATTGGCTGCTTAAGACAGACTATCTATAACGTGATAGGTAGGTTCAACACCACCTGGTCTACAGGAGAACGTCTTCGTATAAATAAAATTAACTGTCTGAGACAGGATCATCGTCCTATTCGAACCCGTTATCCATGTACAGGGCAGGTTAAACAGCTCGTCAATGAGCCTCTGCAAATCGCCATAAAAATACGACTTGTTCATAGTGTGGGGATTCATTTCGTAAAAAGTCATCTTTTTTAAGCCCGTTTTTCTGACTGGTAAATGTTTCATCAGTGACGGTTTTATGTTTCTGAGGTCATGATTCTCTTCATGCAGTATAAAGGACCTGGGACATAACAGCGCAAGGCCTAACACTGCACTTATAATGTGAC
>CM037791.1:26773466-26823466 GCA_021229015.1 Solen grandis | reverse complement strand
TTATTTATTATAAGTTCATACATATTTTGCATAAGTTTTGCGAATTATTTTAATTATTAACGTCAAATTTCATTTGTCAGGGATTTTTGGCACAACCCTTATATAAATATATATATATATATATATATATATATATATATATATAGCGGTGATGCAACATGTGGCTATGTTATTTGTTAAATGTGTTTAACATATCGGAAGTTAGTTGTTTGTTTCAAATCTTTTCAACAAATTAAACATTTTCAATGTTGATATTGTTTTGCTTTTAAGGGACGCCAAGGTTTAATGAAATGTATCAATTCGGACATAAATTTTGCGCTTCAGAAAAAGTATGTACGCATATTTTTGAACATATCCATACTTGAAAATGTCTCATTTGATAAAATATGATGTAACTTAAATTAGAATGTTATTTATTTTCCGAATTATTATTAACGAATAAATCTGGAATGTTTGCGTTTTGCAATTTGGAGGTGTTCAGAAAGACAATTGTAATGAATGAAGAAAAAGAAGTTACCGTTTGTCATTAAACAAGTTTACAAGTTTATGTATACATGTCCTGCATGAAAATATAAATTATTAATTAACCATGTATATAGCTTTGATCATTATTTGTATAACAAACATTCCCAAACATAATAACATATAAAAAAATTATGGGTTTTTTTGTTTTGTTTTTTAATTTACTTTACATTTCAAAAGGTGTTGTATGAAATAATATCACTGATGACCAAAATCTCAAAGAAAATAGTTCATATCCATTTAAATAATCCGACTAAATGCCTCATGTTGAAATGTATTTGATAAACTTATATAATAGATAAGTGCGCATGCGTACTTATCTGCGGACATGTTCCATATTTGTTCCTCAGTAGATAATGAATCCTTAAATAAGCCTTTTCCAAAAACATTAAGTGGGTAGACACGCAGCTGATACTCTACATCTGATATGAATGTTTGCTACTATATGTCTACAACAATGAACATATTTCAGGAAAAATAAATTCCCAACTTTATTCCTGTCCATGTCTTGTTCTTACCATACATGTTTTTTCCTTCGTTTCCTATGTAACCGATAGTCCGAGGGTTATATATCCAAAATATCACCATGCTACAGTATAACTAATGTTCGCATCTGTTTTCTATTTACGCAAAGAGATGACGAAGGCGGATTTTATAAATGAATGAGGTGAATGAATCACTTTCAAAGTCTTTTGTCGGTACCCCTCATATATATATGAGCCAGCTTAAAACCAAACAAGTCGCATATGCTCTTTACAGAATATGAAATGCAGCTTAGGTATTCCATAAAAAAATAGATAATCGTACATGTATAAGGACATGAGCCAGAATAAAAACAAATCAGCAATTTAGCCACTCGAACTTTTGGCACCAGACAGCGAGAGCATATGGATGATACTATTGCTTTAGAGTTTTATGTTGTAATCATGGTCATTACCTGTTATATATTTCATTCTTTTATTCTTTAATTGTCATTCTTAATTGCTATGATAATTTTATAATTTCTAGCAGTAGTGAAAGCAATACTAGTAGTTGTAGATCCAGTTTTGTTTTAAGTTGAACTCTTCCTCCGATGATCAGCAATTGCCAAATCTGCAAATTGAGCATATCTGGTCTTCAGATGAGTATAAAGAATTTTATTATACATGTCACTGCATTACCTTTATGTGACTTATGTATAGTTTTATTGTTGTTGCTATTTATTTACATGAGTACAAAGTCCCGCTGTCAGTATTTTAGGCATTTGTGGATTTTCTTCTACAGCAGACATATATAGACATATCTCACTGAGATATCACGCAATAGACAACTGCATTGATACCACAACCAGTCAGACTATTTAGACACTGGGCCAACAAGTCCACGAAGCTTAAGATTTTATAAGCGCAAAGCTCACGGGTAATACGCCAGTGTCATTTTAATGAATTTGTTATGTAGTGGTAGAAGATCGAACCCGCGACCTTGCGTTAGTTCACGGAAGTTATAATCGCTCTGCTACCAGGATTCCTGAAAAAATATTTTTTTCTTTTTTTTTCTCCCTCTCTCTATTAATCAAGATCATTGCATATGTTGAATGACTGACTCCCATCTCTGCTCACGTTAAAGCGAAATATCCAGCATACTGGAATGAAAACAACTCAATTGCTCATTTGTTATTATTCTTTTGTGAAAAAGGACTTTATTTCGGTCTTATCTGTATAACATTTCAACGATGGCAATTTTTACCAGTGTTTAACTTAAATATAAAAATGCATGCGCGCTGCTTATGTGGAGATACGTTCAATACAAATAAAAATATCTATTACCGTCATTTATTCTCATCGGCAATGATTTTAGTACAGTTCTTAACTAAGGAATATCAAGTTATAAAATGCTAATAAAATACAGTAGCAAATTTTTTTTAAAACTGTAATTCAGATTAACAAGAATATATATTCAAAATACAGATATTAATTAGAGTGTGCATATTAAAATCAGAATAAAATATTACATATAAACACATGAATAGAACCCGTACTTCAATAAAGAGTTGATTCACACTGTATAACATCGTTTTTATCTATTTATTTAGTCTGATCTAAGATCCAATGGTAAACTAATTAACCATATTTTTGAATTCAGAATAAATTCTTGAGATTGATAAGACACGGCTTACTGATAATGAAAATAAGAGAACATCTAAACTAAACTGATAATATCTGATCAACTTTTCTCTTGCTACTCTTTATAATTTATACAGATATTTCACCGTGCATGATATATCATAATTACAGCTTTTACTCTCCATATCAGGCTTAAGTCAGTAAAAATCATAAACGATTTAACCAAATACATGTAAAACTAATTAAAATATATATATTTCAATTAAATCATAAACGATTTAACCAAATACATGTAAAACTAATTAAAATATATATATTTCAATTAAGTTAACTTATCCAACAGAGAGTGAATGTATACCTAATAATATAAGTAAACATTCAACTTTTTTTTTATTATGGTTTGCTTCAAAATAAAGTAGATATTTTTTTTTTTAGCCAGATCTACTACAGCATTTATCGGTTCAACATTTTTCTTGATAATCAAGATGGAATATGCATGTGACTTTCATCAATTATTGAATTCACATTTTTGCACAACTTTACATAGGTTTTCAAAGTACCCGTACATTCTTATATTTCAATTGATTATCACTACAGCCAATCATGACACCGACGTAACGAGTCCTGGAACCAATCTGAGCTTTATTTTAAATGACTTTGGTAAGTCGAGTGTGGGGATAAAATCTCATCGGTAACCTGATTAAAATAGTATTGAAGCAGAAATGTCCGGTTGTCAGGTAAAGATATATCCGCGATGTCGCTGAAACGGGGGAGTATAAAATACTCTCAAGTCTACTTTGTTTAAGGAGAGTATATTCCATTATAGATATGTATTCACAAATATATATAAAGAATTGTGTGCTATGAAATTGGTTGTATTTTTGTGTTGATATTTAAAATGAATTTAATTCATACGTATATAAATCTGGCAATCAATTCAAGCTATCTTCAAATGTTTTTAGGAACAGTGGTGCTACAAATCATGATAGCTGTTTTAGTTTGAACCAGATCAGAGTTGGTTTATCAGTATTCCAGTGAAGAATATTCCACAATAAGTATCTGTAAACAGCCTTTCACCACCATAGTAAATATTCCGGACAAGGGCCGTATCTCCAGACTGCATGACCACTGTGGCTTGACACGAACTGCAGGTTTGATAGTCAGCATCAGCTGAAAAACACCTGGCATATTCTTTCCCTCCTACTATAACACTTGCAGAAAAGTAATGGCCGGACTTAGCACACAGCTGGACAGTAAACATATAAAGGCCGGACACTGGGGCCGTGAATATACCCGTACTGTTGTCGTAGGCGTTCCCTTCGTTCAGCAGATTAGTTGTGAAGATGATCGTGTCGCCTTTAGCAGGATTTAAGTGTTTCACATCACGAGCGTTGAAAGCCACTACTGTGGTTGTTCCGAAATCTAGATTAATCAATAATTATAAAGAAAATAAGGATTGAAAATTTATATGTATTTGGTTGATGTTTAAGATTTTAACACCACTGTGACAGATATCTTGTCCATTCGTTGCTCACAATTCATTAATTTACTAAGCTAACTTTGATTTACATGCGTATTACAAAATAAAACATCAAATAGCAATAAAAAGGGAAGTGAAAAAGGTGCATATATATTGCTTGATATTTATGATTTTAATAACTGAAGAAATATATCTCTGTAAAAGATATCGTATCTATTTGCTTCAAGCAGTTTATCTGTTAAGTTTAACGTCAATTTAAATGACTTTGATATTTTTTTCACATTGTTTTGCATTAGACATATACATAAATAGTACAAAACTAATGCTATCTTAATCCGTAGAAATACAGTGATAATTTGCACTCAATTATCTTGATACCGAATTTACTAGTCATGGACCTGAAATTACTTCGTAATAGATAATTTACTCATATAACTATTTGTCGTTTTGCGACCAAGAGCAATGACATCATCATTGCCATTGACGTTCAAACAATATTATTTAACAACAACATTATTATTTTTGCAATATATCTAAATTATGTATCATAATCAAATATGATGAAAAATATTAATCGTCATTTTTTTTTCAAAATCAGCATATGCAAGGACTAAAACACGTATTTTATCATACGTTTGATTTGAATGAATTACACACATTGTTGTTACATAATTATAAGTACAGCCTAGCTGAAAGATTTTTATATACAAAAATATTTGGAAAATGTACCGAAATCTCGTATACGTTTTTAAAATAGCCATTAAACCAATTTGCATTGATGACGTTTACTTTCCTCAAATTTTCAGTTTAATAGTATTTAAGAAAAAAAAGTGCAAAGTGAATCTTCTTACCTGACAAATTTCGGTTGATCAGTTGCATAAAATCAATGAAACTATGACGTAGTTCAGTAATCTGTCCTTCTTGACCACGGACAATACCCAAAGTGTCGTCCTTCTGTTGTTCTACTAAGTTGGTGATTTTAGCCCGCTCGGTCTCTGTATCCTTCAAAATGTTCTTAACATCTATAACAGTACCACTGATTTCCTGTCTCGCGTTTGATAGTTCCGTTTTCATATTTGCAAGTGAAGTCTTAACGTCGTCTTGTAGCGCACGCCACTCAAATTCCATTTTGATCAGCTTATTTAAAAGTTTTTCTTCGTAATCATACCTTGAGCACGCAGGCTCCATAACCACACAGCCAAGCAGCATACAAAATGTAAACACGTAGAAAAGAGCCATGATTTTTATCTGTAAAGCGGCTCTTTCAGAATAGCTTTTATATCATTAAAAATTGTGTGAATATTTTGAGCTATTGGTATGGTGACATATTACAGCCACCAATCAAATCTCTTGAAATAAAATGAGTGGATTATTGAGGATTTCATATGCTATTAATTAAGAAGAAAAGAGCAAGATATAGGTTAGAATTTAATCTAGTACGTTGTCCGGCGTTTAATATATATATTTATACATAGTTTACATATAGGACGGAAGATCCAGATCGCGTTATCGGGACTTTATATTAAGCATACCAATTTATTTGAATGATGTTTTAATATTTATGGCAAATATGTTATTTCCTAATGCAGAAATAGAACAGTGTGTATTTCAGTACGGCGCCTTTTATCCTGCGTGTTGCTATAGCAACTCAACGTTGTAAGAGTGGACTGTGTCATGGTCCCTCGACCTTTAACGGATGGTTATGAACAGTGTCATGATTAAGCAATTAATGTTTTGACCGAATAGTAATTGCAAGTGACACTTGGCTGTCTTTGTTCGACCTGGAAACCATAGAACAGCCCAAGCATTCGAAAACGACCGAATCTCCGGCACCAAAAAAGGCAATTTATACCAAGCAGATTTATATCTGCTTCGCCTATCGGCATAGAATGATTCCACAACACGCTCTTTCGATTGTGCAGAATATTATGATGCCAACTAAAATAACTAAATCATATATTTTATCGCTTTTTTTTCTTTAATTTAGATATAATTCCAGGATAACTGTATGAAACTAATAGAAATACTATAAATTCAATGTTATTTACTGCATTCGCTAAATTATTTCATTTATTATTATATTTTGGAACAAATGTGACAGACAGATAGACAGACCGACGGACAGAAGACAAAAAAGTGATTCCTATTACAGCAGGTGAGTCACCACTGCTTACAGCAGGTGACACAATAAACATACTATAAGGTCAGTGTTTATTTTTCCCGAAATCACTGAATTCATTTTCGAAACATGCATACAAGAAATATAGGTCGTATAGTCGCATGGTCGTATATGACATAATTTGCAATCACATACAGCTGACGCAACTAGGATAGGGCTTCTTGGATTAGAACTGGTAGATTACCTTCGATACCCACCGGATCTCACCCGATGTACTTTCACGTGTTCAAACCGGCGATAAAAGGTACGAGGTGTGAGCCATTTGGAAACTTATCACGCACAGCCCAGAATGGCGTATCACAGTTATATGAAGTTTGGTATATAAATATGTATATACAGAGGCTTGAGCGCCATGAGAATTGCGAATTTTGAGCCATGGATTTTTTGGGGAAAAAAATGAAATTAACATGCGACGTCACTGTGACGCACAGATACCGTCGTTAGCATTGAAGATTCATTGAAATGGAAAACTAATGTCAATAAAGTTATTTGACACGCTATTTATCTATTTATGATGGCTGTGAAATGCAGTTTATTTTGCATTGCATATGACATTTTGAGTGAAACATACATATATTACACAATGTGACAGCGTTTTCCAAAAGATATGTAAAAGTTAAAGTAGGTTGGTTATTCTTATTTAAATGGATTACTTAATCTACAATAGATGTGTTGAAATTATAATAGAATGGGTCGACAATGATGAAAAAACTATATATATATCTAGGCTTGCTAATGTTATTAACATTTGATCATATTCATATATAAACTGGTTTTACTACCTTGGTTAATTTGTTATTGTCAATTTATTATGCCTGTAAAATGTATTATTTGCGTTGTAAATGCAATTTAGAGAGAACAATACTTATATTACGAATACAGGACAATTTATTTTCCAATAATTTATAGAAGTTAAAGTAGGGGTTTAACACAATAATAAAAACACATATTTAGCAATACATAGGCACTAATATTTTATCATATTCATACACTGGTTTTACTTTGGTTTATTTGCGCGGTAAATACAGTCATTCATTTTATCTTGAGGATTTAAATTTGAAGAGCATGCACAAAAACATCTTGTTCTCATTTAAAAGGTCATTTATCGCAGGAAACTAATGAAGCAAAACATGTTAATATCTTTTTGATAGCTTTCTTTGTTTCAAATAAACTTGAATTTATTTCAGTGGGCAAAGCGTGAAATCAAATTATCTACATCAGTCAAGTCTTACGAACTTTGCTGGCTACATAGACAAACAGAAATGGCATAATAATTATTAAAGTATTAAGGTAATTTGCTAGATTCTTAAAGTAATATCCCATATACTATGTTCCCTTTTTTCTGTTAAGTAACAGACTGCTTTGACTCGTTCTAAAGAAAATTGCATGGTAATTAGAAAGAGAACAGAAACATAACAAGCATAGGAAGACGGTGTATCTGCTTGTTTACGCCGTCAATGTTTCAAAACCGTATCAGCATATTAAATCATGTAAGATTTAAACTGACATGGCATGACATAGATTTGATAGTAGCAATTGGAAGATTAGATGAAAGTCCTGTAATTGAATGAATCATCTGTAATTTACACAGACACACATACACTTTACTCATTCTGATCTTGTCAGTGTATGAATTTAATTACAATTAAATCATGTAAAGGAATAAGATAAATGTAATGAGACAAATTCATTTCGTCTGGTGAGTGGTTTACATTGGGAACGGTGGATCGCTGGTTCCAAAACATATAAGTGTTTTAAATTTATTTTCGTAGCTACCGATATGTTCCTCGGCAAAAAAAAGAGGATTGTTCCGAGACTGGTTAGTTCGGTGTCCAAATAAACCGACAGTATGTAGTATAATTCAAATTGCCTATGGTGCTTTATCGCAGTTTTGCAAAGCTATACCTGTCACTTCCCATCCTTTGCCCTTGGTTGAGAATTCATTTCATTGTCCAAATTGTCAATCAGATTAAACCCATATCAATTATCAGCGGAAAAATGCAACAATAGATCCGGGATATAGGAACACCGTCTCTGAACAAATATACAATATGTTTGTCTCTCTCTATCTTAAGATGGATTTTAAGAGAATTATTGATTTATAAAATATTCTTAGTTAATAATTTATCCAATATCATATCAGTGAGGTCGGAATTTTATTTTATTTTTATAGAAATACGCTTTGGATTATTGCATTACTCTGGTAATATAATTCCGTTTTTATATTTTATAATTAATTATGAATTGCTTCTCTCTCTCTCTCTCTCTCTGTTAATAAGAATTTGCTACTGATTACATGGCTTAAGTTTATTATAGTGATTGAAAAATGGCGTCTTTGTCCATATCTAATCAACGGGATTGTGTTCGAGGCAATGTATTTGATTACACTTCTGTTATACAGGAGAACATTAACTGGAAACCCCGATACCTCATAAGTCAAAGATCCGTTGATAACAAAGCAAAACAATTTAAATTAAAATCATTGCCTAATATCATCCCAACAAATTCCTTTTTACATAAAGCTTAAAAAACCTCCATTATATGTACCAATTGAAAAAGAAATCGGAAATTGTGAACATTTCTCCTTTCAATGCCTGTAATTGTTCTTAAATAATCGGGAAGCATTTTGAGCGACCCACACAGGAAATGTCATACCAATAGCGGGGTGTGGGGTGATAAGTGATCTTAGGAGAAATATCTAATCCATTGTTATGCCTCTAAAATGAGGATGGCTTTGTGATATATGCTTAACACAAACCACAAACGCAATAAAGGAAATATGTTTCTTCTGTGACAAAAGTAATATTTTCTCTAGAAATCCGTATATTGATCATCCCTCACTATAACCGAATGAAAATAGGACATTAGAAACTTGGTGTCAGCCATGAGTAGGTGAAATATGATTCACATACACCCTAGGTCTAATATATTCGTATAAACTCATTTACAGATCTTACATTTTAAACAACCCACATCCGACCCTATCAGAACATAGTGTTTTAGCGTGGAAAAAGATAGAGTTCGTAGGAGATAACTAATTATTTCATTATGCAGCTATGTCTGTGTGTACTTGTGTAGCTGTGTACTAATGTAGTTGTGTAGCTGTGTAGTAATGTAGTTGTGTATCTGTGTACTAATATAGTTGTGTAGCTTTGTACTAATGTAGTTGTGTAGCTGTGTGTAGCTGTGTACTAATATAGTTGTGAAGATGTGTAGTAATATATTTGTGTAGCTGTGAAGTAATGTACTTGTGTAGCTGTTTACTAATATAGTTGTGTAGCTGTGTACTAATGTAGTTGTTTAGCTGTGTGATTATTTGGAATACGACTGAAATACATTATACCTCTTCTTTGTTCACCTCTTTCTTTAGAAATACGGTTTTATAGCGCCGTAAATGAAAGCTGCAGTTAAAACAAAATCAGATTTTTTTACTCATATTTCTGCATTTATTTATTCATGATAATTATTTATTGATGTCTTAGTAAAATGAATTTCACTTTCAGTAGAATTAAATATATCTTTGACTTTTTGTCGATAAAAATGACAATAGGTGACAATAGTAAGGTTAAAAGTAATAAAACAATACTATTTAAAGAAATACTAATAATGATTACAATAAGAACATAATGATTACATTAGTAAAAGTAATAATGAAAAGCTCCGCATGTACAATAAGAACACTCAAACCAGACACAATACGTTACAGCAACTACAAGCATGGGTAAGTTTCAGTAAGTTTGTTCGCTTTGTTTTATCGTTCCAGTTTATACGAAGTCTGTATACTACCCAAAGATAGCAATCTTACAAAATTCCGTAAGATATTTTAGATAAAGCCATAGCCAATCATCTATTGAAAAGGGGTACTTTTATTTAAATTATTCATATTTACAGAATATCCTTTATTCATTGCTGATATGGAGCTATTCATCAGTATTGAATTTTAATATTGTCCGAAATAAACAATTAGTTTCCTCGCTATTCCATGGCATTTTAAACATGTTTGATTTTGATATAAGCCAAAAAATAAGGGAATGTATTAATTAGAGTTATTATTATTATTAATTATTATTAAAAAAATATAGCTCATTGAAACAGTAATTTCTTAGATATAATGGCAGTAAATACATCAAATTATATTACTCAAAGTTTTCTAAGCACCAATAGTATACTTAACAAAAAGAAGCTATACAATCTTTATTTGGAAGTACTCTTTATGTACTAAAATGGATATTTCTTTGCTATTTAAAGGTAATGAATATTTAAAATATAATAAGTATAACAGCAGGTTTTTTTTTTCTTTATATTTTTTCTTTGTAATTGGATCTTGTCTTTTAATCGATAAGAATGGAAATTGTCAAAATTGGAAGTTACAGAACAGAAAACGCTTTCCTTTCGTTTTTGTTGTTTAGAAATTTCAAAATTAAAATCTCATATTTTAAAATGTTTGCAATAAATCAAACATATGTGATTGTGAAGGATAGTAGTGAAACTTCAAGAATTATGAACAAATATAACAGAATTTATATCTATTTAAATAAGTGACACAGGATGTGTTGTGCTTAGCAAACTTTGAGTTGTATATATAATCAAGGAAATAAGATATTTTTTAAAACATAGATATGAATATATTTCTGAAATAATTACACTCAATAAACTATCCAGAAATACAAAAGCATATCCAATGATATTTATCCTTATCAAATATTAGATCTGGACTAGTAGCAAATCTAAATAATGTCATTCTAGTTAAACATTAAATCATATTTTTTTCCAGAAGTCATATGTTTCATGAAAAGAATTAAATAACCTAATAGTAAACGGAATTTTACCTCCGGGTATGCACACAGTATGTAATTGTATCAAATAAAAAACAGCAGTTATAATGTCTTAAAAACAACCATTTTGAAACAACGTTAACTTTAACCTTACTAAACGTTGTACATGTGTAATTTTGCTGCTTTATATTCTATTTGTTGTATTAATTTGAGGCCTCAGCAATCTTGTGTATCAATGTTCCAGTGAAGAAGAGTCCTCGATATTCAGTCGCATAGAGCCTCTCAACATCGCTGTATATGTCAACCCTTCGGACATGGGCCGTGTCATCGGGCTTCCTGACCGCTATAGCTTGGCACGATTTACATGGACCTGTGCCATCATCATATAAATACAACCTGCCATATTCTTTTCCCCAACTAAAACACTGGTAGCAAACGAATGTGATTGCTTGGCACACAGTTGTACGGTAAAGAAGTATAGGCCGGATAAAGGGCCCGTGAAAAGCCCTGTTCTATTGTCATAAGCGTTCCCTCGTTCAGTAGGTTTGTTGTAAAGATGACAGTCTCGCCGGTAGCCGGGTTAAGGTGTTTCACATCACGAGCATTGAATGCCACCATCGATGTCCTTCCGATATCTATAGGATATATATAACAAAACATAACTAATCAAATTGCAAACAAAGAAATGAACACGAATAAATATTCACTTGGTATTTAAGATATTTACATCAAACTCATATATATTCAGGAGGCTTTACTTATTATTATAATTGTTATTTAGATTTTTCAAGCAACTTGTTCACAGATGGTCATTGATTATGATTGTTGTTAATTATATGTGTACACTATGTATATTAATACCCATCTACAGACGCATGGTCACCCATGCAACATTTCGTGACAGTAAAAACTAGGGGTTTCTCCAGTACGGGCAATAGCGTTACGAACGGTATTGAACCTATTTTTAGAATCACAAACCTTTTTTTAGAAATGCTTTTTGTGTGACTGATCACATTCGTTCTGTGCGCATGCGCTCTCTCCACAGGCTTAACAATTTATAACATCTACGAAGCCACCTCCCGGAACTGGTGAAGAAGATCGAGTCAATTGGTACCGTAAACACCTGCTTCGGAGGGGGTGTATACCGTATTCTATATTAAACTGATTTCCCTGAAGTGGGTGTTTACGGAAATGGCGTTTACCCATGCAGAATGACAAACCCTTGCAAAGTGTATTTGTTAGGAAACAAAGACTTCATCAACATTGGCCAGGGAAAGAAGACGTACATTTTACAGATCATCTGCGAACATGTTGTTTTAAATTGAATAGGTATACAGTAACAAAGATGTATGGTGTTGTCCTTTGGACACAGTAAAGCTTTCACATCACGCTCACACTACCTCAGCATCTTCGTGATAATGAATTGTTTAACTTTTATGGTTCGAATATTGGTAAGTACATATACACGAAATTTTACATATTAATTCATTCTACTTGAAATATTCTTATATATAAAGGTTACATTAATATACTTCTGGCCTAGAAGAGTTCTTTAAGAAAATGTTAAGTGAATTTGGTTAACAATATTGAAATATTTACCTGACGCAATCCGGTTGACTTGTTGAATGAAATCAAGGAGATTATGGCGCAGTTGACTTGCTTGTTCTTCTTCAGCACAGAACTTGTCCAAAGTGTCCTTCTTTTGTAGTGCTACTATGTTCATAATTTTATTCTGTTCAACCTCTGTATTTTCTACCCGGTTCCTTATGTTTTCCACTTTGCTATCGATTTCTGCTACGATTTCTTTAAATGAGGATCTCATAACTTTTTGTAGTTCTTTCCAGTCCATTTCCATCTTTAAAATTTTGTATAAAAGTTTTTCTTCGTAATCATACTTCGAACACTCAGGTTCCATAAACACAAGGCCGAAAAGCAAACATACCGCAAATATGCACACACAGAGAAGAGTCATGACTGTAATTTGAAAAGCGGTTCTGCATGGATTGCTTTTTTATTTGAAATATATGTGACACTATTTGAACATGTTTATTTTTGGGTAAACAGTATGGTGATATATAAGTGCCACCAATCACATTTATGAAAACATATTTGCGTAGATTATTTAGCATTCCATGATAATTTTCAGAACATACATCTTGTAACTTAACGTGAAGAACACCTTAACAATTCTTGAAGTAATACATTCACCACTCCATACATAGATAAAAAAAACTAGTTATCATTATAATAGTGTTAAGATATGCGCATAAAAAGACGGATGATGAATAATAACACAGCAAAGTCTGCATTTGTGATTTTCTTTATGTATCAATTTCGGGCTTTCTAATAATGCAAAATTTCATATAATTATACTTTTATTTCAGAAACACTTTTATCTCATACGATCTGGAAAGATTGTTCTTAGCAAGACAGACTTGAAGATGTATAGGGCATGTTATTTCCTCCAAAATTATATGGACATAGACTACATAACCGGCGCCCTTTCAATCTCACTGATAATGATGATTATTTGTAATAGATGTTGAGGAATAAAAATGTGCATTGATGTATAATGGTTGAATAGAACTATCATTGCAAACAATAACTAAATAACAATAAGGGAAATGATGGCCTCACATTTGAAAGTAACATTTATGCGATAATATAGATGAATAGGCTCTGGGTGCGATCCCTAGTCGTACCAAAGTCGTGTAAATGTTATCGGTATATTACTCATGTGATTGCTACTGAACACAGTATATTGGTATTGTATCAGAATAATGTGGCCGGATATGGTGTTATTCCTCATGTTTATGGCGTAATATCACAGTGAGAACCTTCTTTTTTCTTCTTCATTTCTTTTCTACAACGAAAAGAATTAAAAAAATAAAGTTCCTGTTTTCTTTTTTCTCAAATATATATAATATTGCGATGGCCGAAACATGTCACCATACTCGTGTCCACTGAAGTTAGTGATGTTTGAACATGAGAAAATCTTTGTTTAAAATTTCACATGAACTCACAAGACACATAATGCAAATTTTCATATAAATGTATTATCTTCTCAGAATCATTTTTATGTCTGTACTTTTATGTTTGTCATACAATGTAAATTATGTTTTATTCCACGTTTATGTCGAAAATAACAACGCATTAACTTTATATCTAAGACTTCGTGGTTTCCAGAGCACGGGGAAATTATCTCAGGTAACAGATAGTCAAATTGGCATATTCATTCGAGTTCCCAATGTTCTGTTAATAAACTAGTTCCCGTGTCTCTTTCTATTGAATATTGCACGATAATAAGAAGATGAAAACATTGTGCTGTGGACATGTATGTTATGTATATAAATGGCGCAGACACGAGTATTATCAGTTTCATAATAAGCCCAAAATGACTGCATATCTGCTTGTATGCCCATTTAATGTTTCAAAGCCGTATCAGCACATTGTACCATATAAGCTACAAACAGACATGGTCTAAGATATATATCTTTAAAAGTAGCTCCAAGATGACACGTTTACAGTCCTGCAAAATATAACGGTGTCTAAATCTCCGTAATATAGGCTGGTCGTTGGTTGGATTCACCTCATTATCCATGCCGATAAAACTATTTTCCTTCAAAACACATTAGCCTCCGTACGAATACCAAATCAACTTGTTTAATTTTTTATTTCATAAGCCAATTTAATTACCGATCTTTCTTCTTATATGATTTGAATAGAATCAACAAGTGTTAAGAACATCATACAACCAACAGATTTAGCGAAAGCTCATCATACTTTAAATGGATATTTACTTCATAGATAGCTTTAAATCATTCCATTGCGACAGAGATGTTATAATTCAAACCAGGTAAAGAGGTAATAGGACATCCAGAATGTTTCCTGATACGTTAAACCTCTTCGCCGGAAAAAGAAAAACAAAAACATTGGCACGTGCATTAAATGATGACCTGATAACCCTTTCCCTCATAGAAGAAACCATGAAAAGACCTATGCGAACAACATAAAACCAGATCAGCCTACGATTAACTCGCAGGCTGATCAGGTTTTATGGAGTTCGCTGCTCCTCAGTGGTCTGGAAATGAGGTCCTTATAATTAAATTTGGTACGGTTTAACTGTGGTTTTCTGCAGATCAGGCTTTATGTGGTACCTGTTGAGGGCGTCAAAATGAGTCTATATGAGGGAAAGGGATAATTGAACATTAAAGAATACTAAACTATAGGTTGGTTGTCATAAAAATGTTTCGTAATCCACTATCTTTAATCTATTTTGATACTATATTAATGATTTTTTTTTTTTTTAACATTTACACAGTGAAATGAATTTGTTTGCCGAATTTCTATTATCATGTAAAATCGAATGGAAGACAACCCTTCGCTGTTATTTATCATTTTCCGTACGCAGCGATCTCCCCTTATATATGGTACGTTTACCAGTCAAAGGTGTAAACGCTTGTATCAATGCAGATCTCTTCATTGTTATCTGAATGATATAAACACACATTTATAATATACACATATAATACTGTATGTGTGCATCCTTTTAATTCTACCCCCCCCCCTCTCTCTCTTTCTCTCTCTCACCAACTTTCTCTACTTCTACTTGTACTCGTACTACGCATTATTCAATTACAAAGACTATAGTTTTTATATAGAAGAATATATACCGGACAGGTCAATCCCAGAAATTTGAAATTAATATGTTTACACATTTCAAAGTATAGTTATAAATTATACCACATATGTTGATGATGATCAAGGACGGCACATTTACAAAGTACAACGAAAGAATGGAATGTTGAAATTAAATAAAAGGTATTCATATGTATAAATCAAGTATATCGATAGAAATATATTTTAACCTAAATAATGAATGCTGACAACTATAATGAAATAAAGACAATAATGATATCAGGAATATTATTCATAATGATAATAATAATACCAATTATCATATCAATATTGATAAATATAAAATTAGCACTACCAATAATGACACTGTTCATAGCAATAACACAAATAGTTAGGTGGAGAATAAAATAACAATGGTATCATATTAAGAATAAAACCGATGTTGATAAAAATAATCAAATATTAATTATAGAATAAATAATACTAACAATATAGATATTCATCAGTGCAATACTCACACCTAAGACCAAACATATTGCATGTATGTAAAAAAAACACACAAATATGTGTATATTTTAGTAAAACTTTTTTTATACAGGCGATGTAGTCTCGATAGCGTTGTGGGACGTTCATTGACCAATTGTACACGGGATTTGCGTGCACGATATGATTGTGGTTCATTCAGCGTTGAGATACCGATGAGTGCTGGCGGTTAAATTTTTGGATTGGTAATATTAGTTATTGACCCCTGAGTCACCAAAGAAAGGTCACTTTTGTTTTTATAGCTAAAGCGGATGGTTTCATTATTTTAATACACTCATAACCGTCTCTTAATATTGAAATACTACTTAGCTCGGTAAGACTGTGTGAGATAGAGAGGTTATGACACTTTTATAATCCAGTGATGAGAGTTCGATACTCAACGGGAGCACTATCACATTTTTTTTCTAATTTTTGTCTTTTAAGTCTATGTTTTATTATTTTACTCATTTTAACTTATATCAAATTATAGGCGTATTAAAAATGACATTAGACATTTGCCGGCTGCGCCTGTCTCTGATCCAGACTTTTCAGTGACTCTGTAATGACTTAATAAAGGGATATTTACATTTATTTTGTAAAAAACACTGCCTAATATTATTTTCTATGAATTATGTTTAATTGTTCCCAATTAATACATATATATAAGGATTGTCCCAAAACTCGTGACAAATTTTAAAACAACAGCATTTAAACGTAAGCCTTTTTTCAACTATCTATCCATCAATTACATAGTATATTCTAATATTTAAAAATATAATTGTGTTCTCGGTAACAAAATAAATGTGTGTATTTTTTTTTTTGCATTTATTCAAACCAGCATGCATTTAAGCGGCGCAAGGCGAAATTCTTATTCTAAATTTTATAGCTCATTACATAATCTGGTACTTTCCCGACTTAACATAACCAAAACTGTCTGAAACCTGTCGCGCACGCTAACGTCATTCCTTTACAATTTTGCGAATAAGCTGGAATACGGCTTTGTAGTATATAAAGCATATAACGAGCACAGACCGCTATAAAAATGTTTCAAGGTCGCTGGTTTACTAATGGCACGGAAAACCAACGAACAAAAGTAAAGAATCGGACACGACCGGGCGACCGCGGGCTGTCACGGCAGATGTTATTGAGCGTGTTGAAAACTGCATTCGTGAATAGTGTTGCCGAAAAGTACGTGATGAAACAGAAATAACGGACATTGGTAAATCAACTTTACGCAGGATTCTAAATGATGATTTAAACATTTCGCTCGTATGTGCCCGCTGGGTTCCAAGGTTGTTGAAACAAGAAGATAAAGCACGAAGAGTGTCGGCTTCGGTTCCTTTTAGCGCCGCCTGGAAAAAGAGGACAGGTTTCTAGACCGAGCCATTACATCAAGCGTCTGGAAGACACCGGCCACTACCCCTCCAAAGAAAGCCAGGGTGGTGAAATCTCTTGGTAAGGTGATATCCATCGTTTTCCACAATAGTGTGATCCTAACGCATACTGGACCTGAGGGACGTAGCGTGAATGCAGCTTATTTCTCGAAGGTAATTTAACAAAATATTTCCTGAGATTATTTTGAAAAATAATTTTTTTTTTATCTAATATGTTTGATAAATAAGATAGTATTTGAATAAATAAATACAACAATAAACAATTTTAAAAGATAACATTCTATCAGCAATTAATCGATATTGTTTTAAATGTTTCTTCAGTCTTTAGGTTATTCGCCTCGACGTGATGAACGTTTTACGGAAGAAACCACCGGCCCTTTATTGAAGCCCCTGATATTGTCGTATGGAATCGAGACAACGAACCCGCCCACACTGCAATCATTACGCAACTTGAGATCGATGTGCTCGGGTTCAAGCAGGTTCGCCATCCGCCGTACTCGCTAGACTTCGCGCCTCTTGACTTTGCCTATTTCCCGCAGCTCAATGAGCAGTTACGCGGCAATTACGATAGACTCATAAATGCCACATTGACATTCAACAAAAGTTTGAACAAAGACTGCTTTGTAAATGTATTTGATGCTTGAGTAAGCCGACACCACAAGTGCGAAGATTCACGGGGAGAGTATTTTGACAAAGGCGTTTAAAAAGTCGTTACGTTGCGTAAATGACGTTGATCGTGCGCCGGTCGTATAGCACGTAGTCTGTTTGACAATGACATTTGTAATGACAGTGTTGTTTTTGTATTTGTAAAATGAGTTTTGCATCTTTTTTGATATGTTTTCATACATAATTTGCAAAAGTTTTGCGAATTATTTCAATTATTATCGTCACTATTTAACATGTCAGGGAATTTTGGGACAACCCTATATATATATATATATATATATATATATATATATATATTATTTATATAGCGGTGATGCAACATGCGGGAAAGTTATTTGTTAAATGTGTTTAACATATCGGCAGTTACTTGTTTGTTTCAAACACTTTCAGCATATTAAACATTTTGAAAGTTTATTTGGTTTTGTTTTTAAGAGGCGCCAAGGTTAAATGAAATGTATCAATTCGGAAATAAATTGTGCGCTTCAAAAAAGCATGTACGCATATTTTTTAACATATCCATACTTGTAAATGTCTAATTTGATTAAGTATGATATAACGCAAGCTAGAATGTTATTTTCCTCATTATTATTAACGAATAAATCTGAAATGTTCCCGTATTGCATCTTCTAGGTGTTCAGAAAGAGAATTGTAATGAAAGGAAAAAATGAATGTACCATTTGTCGTTAGGTCTATTACAAGTTTATGTATAAATGTCCTGCATGAACATATAAATTATTAATTTTTGGGATGACGATGATAAAGAGGTCACAGAACAAACATTCTATTGATGGTGTACTTAGCGAAATATGAAAAAAATAACCAAACAATGTATCTAGCTTTGAACATTATTTGTATCACATTCCCAAACATAATAACATTTCAATATTTTACTTTTTTAATTTACCTAAAATCTCAGAAATTGCTGTATGAAATATTATTACTGATGATCAGTATCACAGAGAAAATAATTCATATCCACTTAAGAAAATACGACTAAATGCCTTAAGTTGAATTGTTTAACCTTGAGAAACTTTTATTGTAGATAAGTGCGCATGCGTTCTTATTTGCTGACTTGTTCCAAATTTGTTCCTCAGGAGATAATGTATCCTTAAAGAAGCTTATTCAAAACACATTTAGTGGGTAGACACGCTGATTAGTTCATCTGTTATGAATGTTTGCTACTATATTTTTACAACAATGAATTTATTTCAGGGAAAAAAGTTCCAACTTTATTCTTGCTCGTGTCTTGTTCTTACCATCCATGTTTTTTCCTTCGTTTCTTATGTACCCGATAGTCCGAGAGTTATATATATCCAAAATACCACCATGCAACAGTATAACTTTTATTCGCATCTGTTTTCTATTTATGCAAAGAGATAACGAAGGGGGGGGGTATAAATGAATGAGATGTGACATTAAATGATTAAATTCAGAGAAATGGTATGTTGGGATTACATTTTGTTTACATTTCAAAAAAGACTAAAGCACAAGCTTATTGTATATGAATAATTGCATGTTTATTGCAAACTGAAGACATTTTTTATCATTTACAACGGTACACATACGGATAATGTTTCATATATAACAGCATATGCTCTTTACAGAATATGAAATGCAGTTTAAGTATTCATAAAAAAAAGTAAAAAATCATACCCCAAAGACATGAGCCAGAATAAAAATAAATCAGCCGTTTAGCCATTGGAACATTTGGCGCCATACAGCGAGAGCATATGGATGATGCTATTGCTTTAGATTTTTTATGTTGTAATCATGGTCATTACCTGTTATATGTTTCATTCTTTTATTCTTTAGTTGTAATTCTTAATTACTATGATCATTTTATAAATTCTAGCAGTAGAGGAAGTAATACTAGTAGTTGTAGATCCAGTCATGTATTCCGTTGAACTCTTTCTCCGATGTTCAGCAATTGCCAAATCTGTAAATTGAGCATATCTGTTCTTTAGGTAAATATAAAGAATTTTATTATACATGTCACTGCATTACCTTTATGTGACTTGTGTATAGTTTATTCTTGTTGTTGTTTATTTACATGAGTTCAAGTTCCCACTGTCAGTATTTTAGTCATTTGAGGATTTATTCTACATCAGACATATATAGACATATTTCACTGAGATACCACCAAATAGACAACTTGATACAACACACAGTTACACTGGGCCTCGAACCTCAAAACTTAATTAGCGCCAAGCTCACGTGTAATACGCCAGTGTCATTTTAATGACTTGGGTATGTAGTGGAAGGAGATCGAAACCGGGACCTTGCGTTAGTTCCCGAACGTTATAATCATTCTTCTTCCAGGATTCGTGTTTTTTGTGTTTTTTTGGAGGGGGTGTTTTTTTGTTGTTTTGTTGTTTGTTTTTTGTTGTTGTTTTTTTTTTTTGGGGGGGGGGGCTGTAAACAAAGTATATAATATACATACCTGCTAAATGCATATATTATCATTATTTTAAATCATATTTATTTATTTAGATACACAACAAAATATTTTTAGTATAACATATCTAGAATATCTCACACAGATAACTTTGAATATGTAATATTTATTCTGAAATTTACATCATGCTTTGTTTCATGGTACAATAAGGATATCTCTCTCACTCTTCCTCTCTATTTCTCTTCCTTCTCCCTTTCTCTTTATCATTTTTTTCTTTTACAGTATCTCCCTTACTCTTTTAATCAAGATCATGGCATATGTTGAATGATTGATTCCTATCTCTGCTCAGCTTAAAACAAAACCCGATCGGGTGCTCGAAGCATACTGGACTGACAACAACTTAATTGCTCAATTGATTATTATTCGTATGTGATGCAAGAAAAAAGCATTTATATCAGTCTTATCTTTATAACTTTTCAACGACAGCAATTTTGACCAGTGTTAAACTTAAGCGTAAAAATACATGCGCGCTACCTATACGGAGATACGTTCAATACAAATAAAAGGTATCAATTACCGACATTTATGCTCACCGGCAATGAATTTAGTACAGTGCTTAACTTATGCATAGAAATACATGTATCGAGTTATATAATGCTAGTAAAATACACTAGTCAAACAATGATTTTAAAAAACTGTAATTCAGATTAACAATATTATATATTATATAATATTATATATATATATATATATATATATATATATTCTAATGAAGTTATCCAACAAAAAGTGAATGTTTACCTAATAATGTAAGTAAACATTCACATTCAAATGATTTTATAATGGTTTGCTATAAAATAATATAGTAAAACAGCATTTATCGATTCAACTTTTTTCTTGTTAATCAAAATAGAATATGCATGTGACTTTCATCAGCCGAATTATTGAATCCAATTTTTTTGCACAACTTTTGTTTTCAAGGTATTCGTACATTCTTATATTTCAATTGATAATCACTACATACAGTCATATTATCATGACACCTAGCTAACGAGTCCTGGAACCAATCTAAGCTTTATTTTAAATGACTTTGGTAAGGCTAGTGTAGGGAGTGAAGGGATAAAATCACATCGGTAACATGAATAAAATAGTTTTAAAATAGTTTTGAAGTAGAAATGTCCGGTTATCCCGTAAAGATATATCCGCGATGTCGCTTAAACGGGGGTGGGGGATATAAAACACTCGCAAGTCTCTACTTTGTTAAGGAGAGTACATTCCATTACAGATATGTGTTCACAAATATATGTACAGAATTCTGTGCTGTAAATTTGGTTGCATTTTTGTGTTAATATTTAAAATGAAGTTAATTTATACCTATATAAAATATGGAAATCAAAACAAGTTTTCTTTAAATGTTTTTAGGAACAGTGGTGCTACAAATCATGATTACTGTTTTAGTTTGAACCAGATCCGAGTTGGTTTATCAGTGTTCCGGTGAAGAATATTTCATGATATGCACCTGTAAACAGCCTTTTACCACCAGAGTAAATAGTCCGGACAAGGGCCGTATCTCCAGACTGCATGACCACTGTGGCTTGACACGAACTGCAGGTTTGATAGTCAGCATCAGCTGAAAAACACCTGCCATATTCTTTCCCTCCTACTATAACACTGGCAGAAAAGTAAAAGCCGGGCTCAGTACACAGCTGGACAGTAAACATATACAGGCCGGACACTGGGGCCGTGAATATACCCGTACTGTTGTCGTAGGCGTTCCCTTCGTTCAGCAGATTAGTTGTTAAGATGATCGTGTCGCCTTTAGCAAGATTTAAGTGTTTCACATCACGGGCGTTGAAAGCCACCATTGTGGTTGCTCCGAGATCTAGATTATATACATATAACAAAATAAAATATTAATAAACAAAACAATAAATATCAAGAAAATAAGGCTGGAAAATATAAATATATATTTGGTTGATATTTACGATTTTAACACCACTGTGACAGATATCTTGTCCATTCGTTGCTCATAATTCATTAATTTACTAAGTTAACTTTGATTAACGTATTGCGTATTACAAAATAAAACATTCAAAAGCAATAAAAATGGGAGTGAAAAAGGTACATATATATTGCTTGATATTTATAATTTTAATAACTGAAGAAATATATCTCTGTAAAAGATATCGCATATATTTGCCTCAAACAGTTTGTCTGTGAAGTTTAACGTCAATTTAAATGACTATGATATTTTTTTCACTTTGTGTTTGCATTGGACATATACACAAATAGTACAACAAAACTGCTATGTTATCCGTAGAAATGCAGTGATAATTTGCACTCAGTTATCTTGATACCGAATTTACTAGTCATGGACCTAAATAACTTCGTTTGTCGTTTTGCAAACGAGAGCAATTACATCATCATTGGCATTGACTTTCAAACAATATTATTTAACAACAACATTATTATTTTAGCAATATATTTAAATAATGTATCATAATAAAAAATGACGACAAATATTAATTGTCATGTTTTTTCCAACAGCAGCATATGCAAGGACTAGCACACATATTTTATCATACGTTTGATTTGAATGAAATACACACATTGTTGTTACATAATTATAAGTACAGCCTAGTTGAAATTTTTTTTATACAAAAACATTTGGAAAATGTACCGAAATCTCGTCGACGTTTTTAAAATAGCCTTTAAACCAATTTGCATTGATGACGTTTACTTTCTTCAAATTTTCATTTTAATATTATTTAAGAAAAAAAATCAATTTGTTTAGCAAAGTGAATCTACTTACCTGACAAATTTCGGCTGATCATTTGCGTAAAATCAACGAAACTATGACGTAGTTCAGTAATCTGTCCTTCTTGACCACGGACAATGCCCAAAGTTTCGTCCTTCTGTTGTTCTACTAAGTTGGTGATTTTAGCCCGCTCGGCCTCTGTATCATTTAAAATGTTCTTAACATCTATAACAGTACCACTGATTTCCTGTCTCGCGTTTGATAGTTCCGTTTTCAAATTTGCAAGTGAAGTCTTAACGTCATCTTGTAGCGCACGCCACTCAAATTCCATTTTGATCAGCTTATTTAAAAGTTTTTCTTCGTAATCATACCTGGAGCACGCCGGCTCCATAACCACACAGCCCAGCAGCATACAAAATGTGAACACGTAGAAAAGAGCCATGACATTTAATTTGAAAGCGGCTCTTTCAGAATAGCTTTTATATTAGTAAAAATTGTGTGAATATTTTGAGCTATTGGTATGGTGAAATATTAGAGCCACCAATTAAATTTATCGACAAAAAATGAGTGGATAATTGAGGTTTTATATGCTATTAATTATGAAAAACAAAGCGAAGATGTAGGTTTGAAATTAATCTAGAACGTTGCCCACGTTTAATTAATATATTAATACATAGTTTACATATAGGACGAATGATCCAGATCGAGTTACCCGGACTTTATTTTTAACAAGCCAATTTATTTGAATGATGTTTCAATAATTATGATAAATATGTTATTTCCTAATGCAGAAACAGAACAGTATGTATTTCAGTGCGGCGCCTTTTATCCTGCGTGTTGCTATAGCAACTCAACGTTGTAAGAGTGGACTGTGTCATGGTTCCTCGATTTTTAACGGATGGTTATGAACACTGTCGTGATTAAGAAATTAATGTTTTGACCGCATAGTAATTGCAAGTGACTCTTGGCTGTCTTTGTTTGACCCGGAAACCATAGAACAGCCAAAGCATTCGAAAACGCCCGAATCTCCGACACCAAAAAAGGCAAATGATACCAAGATATATACCAAGCAGATGTATATCTTCTTCGCCTATCGCCATAGAATGATTCCACAACATGCTGTTTCGATTGTGCAGAATATTATGACGCCAACTAAAATAACTAAATCATATATTTTATCTTTTTAATTTATATATAATTCCAGGATTACATTATAAAACTAACAGAAATACTATAAATTCAATGTCTTTTACTGCATTCACTGAATTCTTTCATTTATTATTATACTTTGGAACAAATGTGCCACCTGATGAAGGATGTCGAAAAAGTTGTGTGACGGACAGATAGACAGACCGACGGACAGAAGACGGAAAAGTGATTCCTATGTGTCACCTTTGTTTACAGCAGGTGAGTCACCTCTGCTTACAGCAGGTGACACAATAAAAATACTATAAAGTCAGTGTTTATTTTTCCCGCAATTACTGAATTCATTTGCGAAACATGCATAAAAGAAATATAGGACGTATAGTCGCATGGTCGTATATGACATCATTTTCAATCACATACAGTTGGCGCAACTAGGATAGGGCTTCTTGGATTAGAACTGGTAGATTACCTTCGATACCCACCGGACCTCACCCCGATGTACTTTCACGTGTTTCTTGTGGTCAAACCGGCGATAAAAGGTACGAGGTGTGAGCCATTTGGAAACTTATCACGCACAGCCCAGCATGGCATATAACATTAATATGAAGTTTGGTATATAAATATGTATAAACAGAGGATAGCGCGCCATGAGATTTGCGTATTTTGCGCCAGCAAATATTTGGAAAAAAATATAATTAACATGCGACGTCACTGAGACGCACAGATACCGTCGTTAGCATTGAAGATTCATTGAAAAGGAAAATTAATGTCAATAAAGTTATTTGATATGCAATTTATCGATTCATGATGGCTGTGAAATGCAGTTTATTTTGCATTGCATATGACATTTTGAGTGAAACATACATATATTACACAATGTGACAGCGTTTTCCAAAAGATATGTAAAAGTTAAAGTAGGTTGGTTATTCTTATTTAAATGGATTACTTAATCTACAATAGATGTGTTGAAATTATAATAGAATGGGTCGACAATGATGAAAAAACTATATATATATCTAGGCTTGCTAATGTTATTAACATTTGATCATATTCATATATAAACTGGTTTTACTACCTTGGTTAATTTGTTATTTTCAATTTATTATGCCTGTAAATTGTATTATTTGCGTTTATACTATTTAGAGAGAACAATACACATGTACTTATATTACGAATACAGGACAATTTATTTTCCAATAATTTATGTAGAAGATAAAGTAGGGTAGTAACAAAATAATGAAAACAAAAACATATTTAGCAATACAAAGGCACTAATATTTTATCATATTCATGAACTGGTTTTACTTTGGTTTATTTGCGCGGTTTCTGGGTGAATCCTACGGTCAAGCAAAGAGACTAATGTAAGCCAGTAACGTCACAGACTATTTATAGATTAGAATCAGAGAGGGAATGATACCATGCATTTATTATGAGTGCCGCTGTAAGTAACCGTTTTGTAGACTTTCAGTCCCCGTGACTAAGTGGTTAGAATGTTCGCTGCATAACCGGCAGGTCGGTGGTTTGAACACTGGTAAACAACTTCACGAAAATTGTAATTATATCCATTTGTTTGTGCGATGCCTGAAATTGTTGTTCTAGAATTTGCTGGCACAGTGTCAACATATTGTGACCGGGAATTGTATCATGTTACGCGTCTACGGCTTAAAATAGCATTGTGACAGCTCTAAAATTATCTCATGTAGACAAAGAGTACCTTATTGACTTATATATTGTTGGTGACGTTTAACGCATACAAACATTGATACGTTTATAAACATTACGTTTCTTTAATACACAATTTTTGTTTCCTCAAAATGTGATGACCAACAGATGCCACCATACTGTTGCTTTCTAAAGAACATGATGTCTAAACATGAGAAAATCTTAAACTTGACATCACATGGCATTTAAAACTCCATTTCTTATATGTAATTTGTTTTACTCAGAATAAGAAGTTATGTATGTAACTTTGCTTGCCACATCTGTATCCGGTTCAGTTCTACGCTTTTATAACAAATTACAACTCATGCAAGGCTTCTTGGCTTCCGGTGTTCAAAGAAATGACTACTTATCTCAAGTGACAGATGACCAACTTGGCATATTTATCAACTGTGAGTACGAAACGAGAATAAAGTCATTCATTTTATCTTGAGAATTTAAATTTGAAGAGCATGCACAGAAACATCTTGTTCTCATTTAAAAGGTCATTTATCGCAGGAAACTAATGAAGCAAAATATGTTAATATATTTTTGATAACTTTCTTTGTTTCAAATAAACTTGATTTAATTTCAGTTGGCAAAGCGTGAAATCAAATTATCTACATCAATCAAGTCTCAAGAACTTTGCTGGCTACATAGTCAAACAGAAACGGCATAATAATTATTAAAGTATTGAGGTAATTTGCTAGATGCTTAAAGTAATATCCCATTTACTATGTTCTCCTTTTTCTGTTAATAAACAGACTCCTGTGACTCGTTCTATAGAAAATTGCATGAAAGTTAGAAAGAGAACAGAAACATAACAAGCATAGAAAGACGGTGTATCTGTTTGTTTACGAAATCAATGTTTTAAAACCGGATCAGTTTATACAACCATGTAAGATTTAAACTGACATGGCATGACAAAGATTTGATAGTAGCAATTGGAAGATTAGATGAAAGTCCTGTAATTGAATGAATCATCTGTAATTTACACAGACACAAGTACACTTTACTTTATTCTGATCAGTGTATGAATTTAATTACAATTAAACCATGTAAAGGAATAAGATAAATGTAATGAGACAAATTTATTTCGTCTGGTGAGTGGTTTACATTGGGAACGGGGGATCGTTGGTTCCAAAATATATAAATGTTTTAAATTTGTTCTCGTAGCTACCGATATGTTCCTTGGCAAAAAAAGAGGATTGTTCCGTGACTGGTTAGTTCGGTGTCAAAATAAACTGACTGTATGTAGTATCACTCCAATTGCCTATGGTGCTTTATCGCAGTTTGGCAAAGCTATACCTGCCACTTCCCATCCTTTGCCCTTGGCTGAGAATTCATTTCATTGTCCGAATAGTCAATCAGAGAAAAACACATATCAATTATCAGCGGACTATAGATCCGGGATATATGAACACCGTCTCTGAACAAATATACAATATTTTTGTCTCTCTCTATCTTAAGATAGATTTTATGAAACTTATTGAATTACAAAATATTCTTAGTTAATATTTTATCCAATATCATACCAGTGAGGTCGGAATTTTATTTTATTTTATAGAAATAAGCTTTGGATTATTGCATTTCTCTGGTAATGAGTTTATACGAATATAATAGATCTAGGGTGTATGTGAATCCTATTTTACCTACACATGGCTGACATCAAGTTTTTGATGTCCTATTTTCATTTGGTTATAGTGAGGGATGATCAATATATACGGATTTCGAGAGAAAATATTACTTTTGTCACAGAAGAAACATATTTCCTTTATTGCGTTTGCGGTTTGTGTTAAGCATATATCACAAATAATAATATAATTCCGTTTTTATATTTTATAATTTATTATGAATTGCTTCTCTCTCTCTCTCTCTCTCTCTCTCTCGGTTAATAAGACTTTGCAACTTATTACATGCCTAGGTTTATTATAGTGATTGAGATTGATAAATGGCGTATTTGTCCATATCTAATCAACGGATTGTGTTCGATGCAATGTATTTGATTACGCTTCTGTTTTATCAAATAAAAAACAACAGTTATAATGTCTTAAAAACAACCATTTTGAAACAACGTTAACTTTAACATTACTAAACGTTGTACATGTGTATTTTTGCTATGGGCCGTGTCATCGGGCTGCATGACCGCTATAGCTTGGCACAATTTACAGGGACTTGAGCCCTCATCATATAAATACAACCTGCGATATTCTTTTCCCCCAACTAAGACACTGGCAGCAAACCAATGTGAATGCTTAGCACACAGTTGTACTGTGAACAAGTAAAGGCCGGATACAGGGGCTGTGAAAATCCCTGTTATATTGTCATAAGAGTTCCCTTCGTTCAGTAGGTTTATTGTAAAGATGACAGTCTCGCCGGTAGCCGGGTTAAAGTGTTTCACATCACATTGAATGCCACCATCGAGGTTCTTCCGATATCTATAGGAAATATATAACAAAACATAACTAATCAAATCGGAAACAAAGAAGAAATGAACACGAATAAATATTCACTTGGTATTTAAGATATTTACATCAAACACATATACCATTGTAACAAATATCTTGTCATTTTGCTTCGCTTAATTCATTTACACATTTACTAAGTTTAACGCCCAATTACATGCTTTCAATACGTCTAAAGTCAGAATATATGCTGCTGATATATAAATATTACTGCAGACATGCTTTCTTACTTCGAACGCCTGTGGCATTCCACCCATTGTCAGTTTCTTGATGCAGGTTAACAAGTAATGGAACTTACTTTAATTTGTCACGATAATTATTTTGTGTTTTGCGAATGAAAACATAGCGCCACCATTGGAACTGACGTTCAAACCATTCCTGGCATTAACATTAGTTTTGGTTGACAACATTATTACTATTATTATTAACAATTATTATATATCTCCATATTTTTTTCCTCCGCAAAATCAGTTTTAACCTAAAGAAAAGTAGTAGTAAAGACATACTATATTCACCGTTAATTCCATTCACGGGATCAGCAAAATGACCATTTTCGTCAAAATTTAATTTTACCATTTTGCGATTAAACTATATATTATTCGCCACGGGAAAAATATACTGTTTTTGCTATACAATAAATAATTTTGAAATAGATTTGAGACCGTGCAATTTCTAGCAAACGTTAATTCATGCAATTGCACTTTAAAACATATCTATATAGTAAAACCTCTTGAGAAAGAACATATGTAAAACCGTTATCTTTAAGGGGGTACACATTTATTTCAAGTTAATATTGGATGAAATTTGAAAGCAAAGCGCATGCGAGTAACTATAGTTCTATAACCAATTCTGTCTAGAATTTGATGTGTAAACACTAACTGGAATAAAATATGAACTGAAAGTTGAGACTATAAGTAAGATATAGGGAAGCTATATAATTATTTACATAACTGTATAATTTTATTGTATGAAGTGTAGAGTACTAGTAAATAAAAATATAATTTGTTAAGTTGTTTTTTTTTATTCAGGAGACTTTACTTATTAATATAATTGTTCTTTAGATTTTTCAAGCAGCTCGTTCACAGATGATCATTGATTAAGATTGTTGTTAATTATATGTATTACATTTCGTATATTAATACCCATCTATCAACGCATGGTCACCCCATGCAACAGTACGTGACAGTAAAAACTAGGGGTTTCTCCAGTACGGGCAATAGCGTTACGAACGGTATTGAACCTATATTTTGAATTATGAACCTATTTTTAGATATTCTTTTTGTGTGACTGATCACATTCCTTATGCGCGTATGCGCTCTCTCCACAGGCTTAACAATTTATAACATTTACGAAGCCACCTCCCGGAATCGGTGAAGATGATCGAGTCACTTGTTAACGTAAGCACCTGCTTCGGGGTAGGGGGTATACCGTATTCTATATTTAACCGATTTCCCTGAAGTGGATGTTTACGGAAATTGCGTTTACACGTGCAGAATGACATACACTTGCAGAGTGTATTTGTTAGGAAACAAAGACTTCATCAACATTGGCCAGAGAAAGAAGACGTATTTTTTTTTCTAATATTTACTGTGAAGATGCTGTTTTAAAGTGAATAGGTATACAGTAACAAAGTTGTATGGTGTTGTCCTTTGGACACAGTTTAGCTTTCATATCACGATCACACTACCTCAGCATCTTAGTGATAATGAATTGTTTAACTTTTATGGTTCGAAAAATGGTGAGTACATATACACGAAAAGTTCTACATATAAATTCTTTCTACTTGAAATATTCTTATATATAAATGATTATTTAAAATACCTTTGGCCTAGAAGAGTTCATTAAGAAAATGTTTAGTGAATTTGGTAAACAATATTGAAATTTTTACCTGAAACATTCCGGTTGACCTGTTGAATGATGTCAAGGAGATTATGACGCAGTTCACTTGTTTGTTCTTCTAGAACACGGAACTTGTCCAAAGTGTCCTTCTTTTGTAGTGCTACTATGTTCATAATTTTATTCTGTTCAGCTTCTGTATTTTCTACCTGGTTCCTTATGTTTTCCACTTTGCTATCGATTTCTGCTCCCATTTCTTTAAATGAGGATCTCATATCTTTTTGTAGTTTTTTTCCAATCCATTTCCATCTTTATAATTTTGTATAAAAGTTTCTCTTCGTAATCATACTTCGAACACTCGGGTTCCATAAACACAAGACCGAAAAGCAAACATACCGCAAATATGTACACACAGAGAAGAGTCATGACTGTAATTTGAAAAGCGGTTCTGTATGGATTGCTTTTTAATTTGAAATATATGTGCAACTATTTGAACATGTTTATCTTTGGGTAAACAGTATGGTGATATATAAGTGCCATCATAGTTTAAGAAAACATATTTGCGTAGATTATATAGCATTCCATGAAAATTTTCAAAACATATATATTGTAATTTATCTTAACAATTCTTGAATTAATACATTCACCACTCCATACATAGATAAAAAAATTATCATTATAATAGTGTTAAGATATGCGCACAAAAAGACGGATGATGAATAATAATACAGTAAAGTCTGCATTTGTGATTTTCTTTTTGTATCAGTTTCGGGCTTTCTAATAATGCAAATTTTCATATAATTATACTTTTATTTCAGAATCACGTATATTTCATACGATCTGGAAAGATTGGTCTTAGCAAGACAGACTTGCAGATGTATAGGTCATGTTATTTCCTCCAAAATCATATTGACATAAACTACATAAACGGCGCCCTTTCAATTTTACTGATAATGATGATTATTTGTAATAGATGTTGAGGAATAAAATTTGCATTGATGTATAATGGTTGAAGAGAACTAACATTGCAAACAAAAGCTATTTCTGCAGAAACCATAATTTGTATAGGGAATATATTCAGGACAAACTAAACTCATTCTGGATGTCAAGTCAGAAGGGAAATGATGGCCTCACATTTTAAGTGATAATATAGATGAAAATGCCCTGGGTGCAATCCCTAGTTGTACCAAAGTCGTGTGAATGATATTGGTATATTATCCATGTGATTGCTACTGAACACAGTGTAATGGTTTTGTATCAGAATTATGTGGCCGGATATGGTGTTATTCCTCATGTTTATGGCATAATATCACAGTGAGAACCTTCTTTTTTATTCTTTTACTTTTCTACAACATAAACAATTAAAAAAATAAAGTTTCTGCTTTCTTTTTTATCAAATATATATAATTTTGTGATGGCCGAAATATGTCACCATACAAGTGCCCACTGAAGTTAGTGATGTTTGAACATGAGAAAAACTTTGTCTAAAATTTCACATGAACTCTCAAGAAACATAATGCAACTTTTCATCTAAATATCTTATCTTCTCAGAATCATATCTATGTCTGTACTTTTATTTTTGCCATATACTGTAAATTATGTTTTATTCCACGTTTATGTCGCAATTAACAACGCATTAACTTTATATGTAAAACTCCGTGGTTTCCAGAGCATTGGGAAAAAGACTACCTATCTCAAGTAACAGGTGGTCAACTTGGAATATTAGTGTTCTGTAATTAAGATATGAAAATAAATTAAAGAGGTTCAAGACCATTTATTTTACATGTTAACATTTGAAGAATCAAAACAGACATCACGTTCTCATGCACAATATAATTTATCACAGGGAATTATTGGAGTAATATATGTTGTTTAAAAGCTTTTTCCTTTGCTTCAAATGTAATTATTTAATTATCAAGAGTCAGGCTGTGAAATTAGATTACTTGCATTTATCATACAATTTCTACATTTTTTTCTGGCTATACAGGATCAAGGACATAGGATAATGGTGACCAAAGTATTTAGATATTTTGCTAGATGCTTAAAGTAATATCCCTTAAATGAGGTATATATTAATTCGAGTTCCCAATGTTCTGTTAATAAACAAGTTCCCGTGTCTCTTTCTATTGAATATTGCACGATAATAAGAAGATGAAAACATCGCGCTGTGTATGTTATGTACATGTATATAAATCGCGCCGACACGAGTTTCATTATAAGCTCAAAAGGACTGCTTATCTGCTTGTTTGCCCATTTAATGTCTCAAAACCGTATCAGCACATTGTACCATATAAGCTACAAACAGACATGGCCTAAGATATATATTTTTTAAAGTAGCAACAAGATGACAAACAAGATGACAAGTTTACAGTCCTGCAAAATATTACGGTGTCTAAATCTCCGTAATATAGGCTGGTCGTTGGTTGGATCCACGTCCGAAATATATCAATGTTGTGAAACTGTTTTCCAAGCGTCCGATTTCAATTTCGTCCGAAAAATAGAGGGTAGTTCCGAGAATAATTTGATCGGTGTCAAAATAAGGCGACCGTATATTGTGTTTTGTCTTTCAAACCTCTTATGGTGTGCTATTGCAGAAAATGTGTTCCAGTATTGTTTCATTTAACTGGAACATCAAGATAAGCAATCAAACAGATACAAACTTAAATTCCTGGTGGCTATATACTTTTTTATCATCCCTTTGTATACTTCTTTAACGAGGGAGTGTATATATTAATAGGAATGAGTGATAAATCATGTATTAAATTAAACATGTTTCATTTTGTTTTGACAAGTGAACCGGCATCTTTATGTAAATTAGTTTAAAGTAGTTTATTAATAAATATTATGGAATTTCACAATATTACAAATATAGAAATCCTACGTGTTGTTTTCTTCAGTAACAATTACACGACATAAAACGGGAGACTTAATACAACAGAGGAAACATAATTGATGAACAAATGAAAGTTTGTCATTGGCATAATATGGACTTAATACTTATAAATAAATATGCATCAAGACAATGATAATTATTATTATCTTTTCTATTAAAACTTCCTCTACTATTCACCCGACTGAGTACTTATTGATAAAACTCGCTATATCACTTTTCCGTATCATAATATACACAAATGAGAGTGTTTTAAGTTTAAGTTCCCTCCTTCCCGATTCCCTGGGTCAAATAATATGTACATTGACATTGAAATCGGTTACAGAGGCAAGAATGAAGATCTGAAATCAAAAGGTGTGTTTTTTAGCTGCACATTTATATAAAATAGTTTATCCGATTGTATCTTTAGTTAATTCAACAATATCCAATAGTTTGGGTTTAGGTTGTTCCCATTGTTCGCTTTCAAAAAATCATCAATGCATCAATGACGATATCCCTATTACGAGATTGTTTATTGTTCATAATGTAGCATGTATTTGATTCCACCATTCAAATTGTTCTTATGATGAGTATTTTCATTCCAAAATAATTCTCTAGGAAATATTTCATATTTCCAATAGGTAACGTACCTGTATTAAAGCAGAACCAGTGGTTTGCAAATTCATAATTAATATTATATTTCGAAATCTAATTATAAAATTCACAACATTTAGCCGAATTATTTAGAGATTTTGACAATATTACAATTGTGTTCTAGGTTAAATCCATTATGTAAATTAATAGCACACCATTTTCAAATAACTTGGAATTTTACGGGTTAAAATTATTTTCAACCTGCAGTGCAAGCACAAACAGCTGGCACCCGAATTAAATGTGAGAATCGGCTCGATCTCTGATTTTTATGCCGGTGTTTAAACAGCTCATGATGACATAACAAGATCTGCTCTGAACACACACTTCCCACGCACTTGTTTTGCTAACCATAAACAGTGACATGGGAAATTAATTAAATCGTAAGGTACTTTAACATTTAATCTACTTCAAAATAAGTCAAGCGGTAAAGAAAACATAAAATGACATATAGTTTGTACTTTTAATATTACTTGTTTATTTACAAACAAATACACATACAAAACAAGGCAAAGCGTGGGATAAACTCAAAATATATTACGAAAATCAAAGTTTAACTAGTATACGCCAGTAATAATTTTCTCTTGTCTATAATATTCTTAACTGCTTTTTATTCGTTTGCTTGTTTAACGTCTGACTGACTGTATTTCAATTATTTGTAGACTTAAATAAAAACATATAAATAATGTACACATAGTAGACAAGCAGGATGATACCAAACCCAGACACATACTCTTGACACTGGACCAAACAGACCTGTAACTACCGTTTGTGCTGAGCGCCAGTCAGAATGGAGATATTCAAGTATCAGTTTAACGAATTGAGTAGGTTGCGGTTGGATAGTGTACCAAAGACCTCCAGGATACAAGACAGAAACTCTACTTCACCTGCTACCAAATGTTTAAAAAATGTGTAATAAAAAGATATGATTTTAAAACATGACAATTTTAATATACAACTCAGTTATGTTACTTGTACTAATCAGCAAATGTGGTACAAATAGCAATTGTTAGGTAAATATTCGATCTCTTTTTTTTTTCCGATACCAAAAACAAATTCTCATTTGATTATCAAATACTATAAATGTTTGCATAATTGTGTCCTTATTCTTTGAGAGATACTATAACATCTGAAATGAAATCCACGCCAATTATAAAATCACCTCATTATCCATGCCGATAAAACTATTTTCCTTCAAAACACATAAGCCTCCGTACGAACACCAAATCAATTTGTTTAAATTCATTTTATAGGCCAATTTAATTACCGATCTTTCTTTTTATATGATATGAATAGGATCTACAAGTGTTAAATAAATCATACAACCAACAGACTTAGCGAAAGCCCATCATAATTAAAATGGGTATTCATTTCATAGCTAGCTTTAAACCATTCCATTGCGACAGAGATGTTATAATTCAAACGAGGTAATAGAGGTAATAGGACATCCATAATGTTTCCTGAAACGTTAAACCTCTTCGCCGGAAAAAGCAAAACAAAAACATTGGCACGTGCATAAAATGATGACCTGATAATTGAACATTAAAGAATACTAAACTATAGGTTGGTTGTCATAAAAATGTTTCGTAACCCACTATCTTTAATCTCTTTTGATACTTTATTAAGGAATTTATTTATTTAATAATTTATACATTTACACAGTGAAATGAATTTAAGTGCCGAATTTCTATTATCATGTAAAATCGAATGGAAGACAACCCTTCGCTGTTATTTATCAATTTCCGTACGCAGCGATCTTCCCTTATATTTGGTACGTTTACCAGTCAAAGGTGTAAACGTTTGTATCAATGCAGTTCTCTTCATTAGTATCTGAATGAAATAAACACATATTTATATTATACACATATAATATTATATGTGTGTATCCTTTTAATTCTATCTCTCTCTCTCTCTTTCTCTCTCTCTCTCTCTCTCTTCCACTTTCTCTACTTCTACTTGTACTCATACTACGCATTATTCAATAACACAGACTATAGTTTATATATAGAAGAATATTTATCGGACAGGTCAATCCCAGAAATTGGAAGTTTATTTTTTTACACATTTCAAATTATGAAAATAAATTATACTAATCACATATTTTGATGATGATCATGGACAGCACATTTACAAAGTAAAAAGCCGGAAAAAGCAAACCAAAAACATTGGAACGTGCATTAAATGATGACCCGATAATTGAACATTAAAGAATACTAAACTATAGGTTGGTTGTCATAAAAATGTTTCGTAACCCACTATCTTTAATCTCTTTTGATACTATATTGTTTATTTTTTTTTACATTTACACAGTGAAATGAATCTATTTGCCGAATTTCTATTATCATGTAAAATCGAATGGAAGACAACCCTTCGCTGTTATTTATCAATTTCCGTACGCAGCGATCTCCCCTTATATTTGGTACGTTTACCAGTCAAAGGTATAAACGTTTGTATCAATGCAGATCTCTTCATTAGTATCTGAATGAAATAAACACATATTTTTATTATACACATATAATATTATATGTGTGTATCCTTTTAATTCTATCTCTCTATCTCTCTTTCTCTCTCTCTCTCTCTCTCTCTCTCTCTCTCTCCTTCTCTCTTCCACTTTCTCTACTTCTACTTGTACTCATACTACGCATTATTCAATAACACAGAATATAGTTTATATATAGAAGAATATTTATCGGACAGGTCAATCCCAGAAATTGGAAGTTTATTTGTTTACACATTTCAAATTATGTAAATAAATTATACTAACCACATATGTTGAAGATGATCATGGACAGCACATTTACAAAGTACAACGAAAGAATGGAATGTTGAAATTAAATAAAAGGTTTCCATATATATAAATCAAGTATATCGATAGAAATATATTCAACCTAAATAATGAATGCTGAAAACGATAATGAAATAAAGACAATAATGATATCAGGAATATTATTCATAATGATAATAATAATACCAATTATCATATCAATATTGATAAATATAAAATTAGCACTACCAATAATGACACTGTTAATAGCAATAACACAAATAGTTAGGTTGAGAATAAAATAACAATGGTATCATATTAAGAATAAAACCGATGTTGATAAAAATAATCAAATATTAATTATAGAATTAATAATACTAACAATATAGATATTCATCAGTGCAATACTCACACCTAAGACCAAACATATTGCATGTATGTAAAAAAAACACACAAATATGTGTATATTTTAGTAAAACTTTTTTTATACAGGCGATGTAGTCTCGATAGCGTTGTGGGACGTTTATTGACCAATTGTACACGGGATTTGCGTGCACTATATGATTGTGGTTCATTCAGCGTTGAGATAGCGATGAGTGCTGGCGGTTAAATTTTTGGATTGGTAATATTAGTTATTGACCCCTGAGTCACCAAAGAAAGGTCACTTTTGTTTTTATAGCTAAAGCGGATGGTTTCATTATTTTATTACACTCATAACCGTCTCTTAATATTGAAATACTACTTAGCTCGGTAAGACTGTGTGAGATAGAGAGGTTATGACACTTTTATAATCCAGTGATGAGAGTTCGATACTCAACGGGAGCACTATCACATTTTTTTTCTAATTTTTGTCTTTTAAGTCTATGTTTTATTATTTTACTCATTTTAACTTATATCAAATTATAGGCGTATTAAAAATGACATTAGACATTTGCCGGCTGCGCCTGTCTCTGATCCAGACTTTTCAGTGACTCTGTAATGACTTAATAAAGGGATATTTACATTTAATTTGTAAAAAACACTGCCTAATATTATTTTCTATGAATTATGTTTAATTGTTCCCAATTAATACATATATTTAAGGATTGTCCCAAAACTCGTGACAAATTTTAAAACAACAGCATTTAAACGTAAGCCTTTTTTCAACTATCTATCCATCAATTACATAGTATATTCTAATATTTAAAAATATAATTGTGTTCTCGGTAACAAAATAAATGTGTGTATTTTTTTTGCATTTATTCAAACCAGCATGCATTTAAGCGGCGCAAGGCGAAATTCTTATTCTAAATTTTATAGCTCATTACATAATCTGGTACTTTCCCGACTTAACATAACCAAAACTGTCTGAAACCTGTCGCGCACGCTAACGTCATTCCTTTACAATTTTGCGAATAAGCTGGAATGACGGCTTTGTAGTATATAAAGCATATAACGAGCACAGACCGCTATAAAAATGTTTCAAGTTCGCTGGTTTACTAATGGCACGGAAAACCAACGAACAAAAGTAAAGAATCGGACACGACCGGGCGACCGCGGGCTGTCACGGCAGATGTTATTGAGCGTGTTGAAAACTGCATTCGTGAATAGTGTTGCCAAAAAGTACGTGATGAAACAGAAATAACGGACATTGGTAAATCAACTTTACGCAGGATTCTAAATGATGATTTAAACATTTCGCTCGTATGTGCCCGCTGGGTTCCAAGGTTGTTGAAACAAGAAGATAAAGCACGAAGAGTGTCGGCTTCGGTTCCTTTTAGCGCCGCCTGGAAAAAGAGGACAGGTTTCTAGACCGAGCCATTACATCAAGCGTCTGGAAGACACCGGCCACTACCCCTCCAAAGAAAGCCAGGGTGGTGAAATCTCTTGGTAAGGTGATATCCATCGTTTTCCACAATAGTGTGATCCTAACGCATACTGGACCTGAGGGACGTAGCGTGAATGCAGCTTATTTCTCGAAGGAAATTTAACAAAATATTTCCTGAGATTATTTTGAAAAATAATTTTTTTTTTATCTAATATGTTTGATAAATAAGATAGTATTTGAATAAATAAATACAACAATAAACAATTTTAAAAGATAACATTCTATCAGCAATTAATCGATATTGTTTTAAATGTTTCTTCAGTCTTTAGGTTATTCGCCTCGACGTGATGAACGTTTTACGGAAGAAACCACCGGCCCTTTATTGAATCCCCTGATATTGTCGTATGGAATCGAGACAACGAACCCGCCCACACTGCAATCATTACGCAACTTGAGATCGATGTGCTCGGGTTCAAGCAGGTTCGCCATCCGCCGTACTCGCTAGACTTCGCGCCTCTTGACTTTGCCTATTTCCCGCAGCTCAATGAGCAGTTACGCGGCAATTACGATAGACTCATAAATGCCACATTGACATTCAACAAAAGTTTGAACAAAGACTGCTTTGTAAATGTATTTGATGCTTGAGTAAGCCGACACCACAAGTGCGAAGATTCACGGGGAGAGTATTTTGACAAAGGCGTTTAAAAAGTCGTTACGTTGCCTAAATGACGTTGATCGTGCGCCGGTCGTATAGCACGTAGTCTGTTTGACAATGACATTTGTAATGACAGTGTTGTTTTGTATTTGTAAAATGAGTTTTGCATCTTTTTTGATATGTTTTCATACATAATTTGCAAAAGTTTTGCGAATTATTTCAATTATTATCGTCACTATTTAACATGTCAGGGAATTTTGGGACAACCCTATATATATATATATATATATATATATATATATATATATATATTTATATAGCGGTGATGCAACATGCGGGTAAGTTATTTGTTAAATGTGTTTAACATATCGGCAGTTACTTGTTTGTTTCAAACACTTTCAGCATATTAAACATTTTGAAAGTTTATTTGGTTTTGTTTTTAAGAGGCGCGAAGGTTAAATGAAATGTATCAATTCGGAAATAAATTGTGCGCTTCAAAAAAGCATGTACGCATATTTTTTAACATATCCATACTTGTAAATGTCTAATTTGATTAAGTATGATATAACGCAAGCAAGAATGTTATTTTCCTCATTATTATTAACGAATAAATCTGAAATGTTCCCGTATTGCATCTTCTAGGTGTTCAGAAAGAGAATTGTAATGAAAGGAAAAAATGAATGTACCATTTGTCGTTAGGTCTATTACAAGTTTATGTATAAATGTCCTGCATGAACATATACATTATTAATTTTTGGGTTGACGATGATAAAGAGGTCACAGAACAAACATTCTATTGATGGTGTACTTAGCGAAATATGAAAAAAATAACCAAACAATGTATCTAGCTTTGAACATTATTTGTATCACATTCCCAAACATAATAACATTTCAATATTCTACTTTTTTTAATTTACCTAAAATTTCAGAAATTGCTGTATGAAATATTATCACTGATGATCAGTATCACAGAGAAAATAATTCATATCCACTTAAGAAAATACGACTAAATGCCTTAAGTTGAATTGTTTAACTTTGAGAATCTTCTATTATAGATAAGTGCGCATGCGTACTTATTTGCTGACTTGTTCCAAATTTGTTCCTCAGGAGATAATGTATCCTTAAAGAAGCTTATTCAAAACACATTTAGTGGGTAGACACGCTGATTAGTTCATCTGTTATGAATGTTTGCTACTATATTTTTACAACAATGAATTTATTTCAGGGAAAAAAGTTCCAACTTTATTCTTGCTCGTGTCTTGTTCTTACCATCCATGTTTTTTCCTTCGTTTCTTAGTACCCGATAGTCCGAGAGTTATATATATCCAAAATACCACCATGCAACAGTATAACTTTTATTCGCATCTGTTTTCTATTTATGCAAAGAGATAACGAAGGGGGGGTGGTATAAATGAATGAGATGTGACATTAAATGATTATATTCAGAGAAATGGTATGTTGGGATTACATTTTGTTTACATTTCAAAAAAGACTAAAGCACAAGCTTATTGTATATGAATAATTGCATGTTTATTGCAAACTGAAGACATTTTTTATCATTTACAACGGTACACATACGGATAATATTTCATAATATGAAATGCAGTTTAAGTATTCATAAAAAAAGTAAAAAATCATACCCCAAAGACATGAGCCAGAATAAAAATAAATCAGCCGTTTAGTCATTGGAACATTTGGCGCCATACAGCGAGAGCATATGGATGATGCTATTGCTTTAGATTTTTTATGTTGTAATCATGGTCATTACCTGTTATATGTTTCATTCTTTTATTCTTTAGTTGTAATTCTTAATTACTATGATCATTTTATAAATTCTAGCAGTAGAGGAAGTAATACTAGTAGTTGTAGATCCAGTCATGTATTCCGTTGAACTCTTTCTCCGATGTTCAGCAATTGCCAAATCTGTAAATTGAGCATATCTGTTCTTTAGGTAAATATAAAGAATTTTATTATACATGTCACTGCATTACCTTTATGTGACTTGTGTATAGTTTATTCTTGTTGTTGTTTATTTACATGAGTTCAAGTTCCCACTGTCAGTATTTTAGTCATTTGAGGATTTATTCTACATCAGACATATATAGACATATTTCACTGAGATACCACCAAATAGACAACTTGATACAACACACAGTTACACTGGGCCTCGAACCTCAAAACTTAATTAGCGCCAAGCTCACGTGTAATACGCCAGTGTCATTTTAATGACTTGGGTATGTAGTGGAAGGAGATCGAAACCGGGACCTTGCGTTAGTTCCCGAACGTTATAATCATTCTTCTTCCAGGATTCGTGTTTTTTGTGTTTTTTTTGGAGGGGGGTGTTTTTTTTGTTGTTTTGTTGTTGTTGTTGTTTTGGGGGGGGGGGCCTGTAAACAAAGTATATAATATACATACCTGCTAAATGCATATATTATCATTATTTTAAATCATATTTATTTATTTAGATACACAACAAAATATTTTTAGTATAACATATCTAGAATATCTCACACAGATAACTTTGAATATGTATATTGATAATGCTTTAGAATATTTAATATTTATTCTGAAATTTACATCATGCTTTGTTTCATGGTACAATAAGGATATCTCTCTCACTCTTCCTCTCTATTTCTCTTCCTTCTCCCTTTCTCTTTATCATTTTTTTCTTTTACAGTATCTCCCTTACTCTTTTAATCAAGATCATGGCATATGTTGAATGATTGATTCCTATCTCTGCTCAGCTTAAAACAAAACTTGATCGGGTGCTCGAAGCATACTGGACTGACAACAACTTAATTGCTCAATTGATTATTATTCGTATGTGATGCAAGAAAAAAGCATTTATATCAGTCTTATCTGTATAACTTTTCAACGACAGCAATTTTGACCAGTGTTAAACTTAAGCATAAAAATACATGCGCGCTACCTATACGGAGATACGTTCAATACAAATAAAAGGTATCAATTACCGACATTTATGCTCACCGGCAATGAATTTAGTACAGTGCTTAACTTATGCATAGAAATACATGTATCGAGTTATATAATGCTAGTAAAATACACTAGTCAAACAATGATTTTAAAAAACTGTAATTCAGATTAACAATAATATATATTAAAAACGTATATTATTTAGCGTTTGCATATTAAAACTAAAATAAAATATTACATATAAAGATGAGAATAACACATAAATAGAACCCGTACTTCAATAAAGGGTTGATTCACACTTTATGACGTATTTCTATCTGTTTTTATCTATTTTATTTAGAGAGTTTAAATCAATAAAAACCATAAACGATTTAAACAAATACATGTAAAACTAATATATATATATATATATATATATATATATATATATATATATATATATATATATTCTAATGAAGTTATCCAACAAAAAGTGAATGTTTACCTAATAATGTAAAAATTATAATTAAATTTTTTACAACTTTTTTCTTGTTAATCAAAATAGAATATGCATGTGACTTTCATCAGCCGAATTATTGAATCCAATTTTTTTGCACAACTTTTGTTTTCAAGGTATTCGTACATTCTTATATTTCAATTGATAATCACTACATACAGTCATATTATCATGACACCTAGCTAACGAGTCCTGGAACCAATCTAAGCTTTATTTTGAATGACTTTGGTAAGGCTAGTGTAGGGAGTGAAGGGATAAAATCACATCGGTAACATGAATAAAATAGTTTTAAAATAGTTTTGAAGTAGAAATGTCCGGTTATCCCGTAAAGATATATCCGCGATGTCGCTTAAACGGGGGTGGGGGATATAAAACACTCGCAAGTCTCTACTTTGTTAAGGAGAGTACATTCCATTACAGATATGTGTTCACAAATATATGTACAGAATTCTGTGCTGTAAATTTGGTTGCATTTTTGTGTTAATATTTAAAATGAAATTAATTTATACCTATATAAAATATGGAAATCAAAACAAGTTTTCTTTAAATGTTTTTAGGAACAGTGGTGCTACAAATCATGATTACTGTTTTAGTTTGAACCAGATCCGAGTTGGTTTATCAGTGTTCCGGTGAAGAATATTTCATGATATGCACCTGTAAACAGCCTTTTACCACCAGAGTAAATAGTCCGGACAAGGGCCGTATCTCCAGACTGCATGACCACTGTGGCTTGACACGAACTGCAGGTTTGATAGTCAGCATCAGCTGAAAAACACCTGCCATATTCTTTCCCTCCTACTATAACACTGGCAGAAAAGTAAAAGCCGGGCTCAGTACACAGCTGGACAGTAAACATATACAGGCCGGACACTGGGGCCGTGAATATACCCGTACTGTTGTCGTAGGCGTTCCCTTCGTTCAGCAGATTAGTTGTTAAGATGATCGTGTCGCCTTTAGCAAGATTTAAGTGTTTCACATCACGGGCGTTGAAAGCCACCATTGTGGTTGCTCCGAGATCTAGATTATATACATATAACAAAATAAAATATTAATAAACAAAACAATAAATATCAAGAAAATAAGGCTGGAAAATATAAATATATATTTGGTTGATAAATACGATTTTAACACCACTGTGACAGATATCTTGTCCATTTGTTGCTCATAATTCATTAATTTACTAAGTTAACTTTGATTAACGTATTGCGTATTACAAAATAAAACATCCAAAAGCAATAAAAAGGGGAGTGAAAAAGGTACATATATATTGCTTGATATTTATAATTTTAATAACTGAAGAAATATATCTCTGTAAAAGATATCGCATATATTTGCCTCAAACAGTTTGTCTGTGAAGTTTAACGTCAATTTAAATGACTATGATATTTTTTTCACTTTGTGTTTGCATTGGACATATACACAAATAGTACAACAAAACTGCTATGTTATCCGTAGAAATGCAGTGATAATTTGCACTCAGTTATCTTGATACCGAATTTACTAGTCATGGACCTAAATTACTTCGTTTGTCGTTTTGCAAACGAGAGCAATTACATCATCATTGGCATTGACTTTCAAACAATATTATTTAACAACAACATTATTATTTTAGCAATATATATTTAAATAATGTATCATAATAAAAAATGACGACAAATATTAATCGTCATCATTTTTCGAACAGCAGCATATGCAAGGACTAGCACACATATTTTATCATACGTTTGATTTGAATGAAATACACACATTGTTGTTACATAATTATAAGTACAGCCTAGTTGAAACATTTTTTATACAAAAACATTTGGAAAATGTACCGAAATCTCGTCGACGTTTCAAAAATAGCCTTTAAACCAATTTGCATTGATGACGTTTACTTTCTTCAAATTTTCATTTTAATATTATTTAAGAAAAAAAATCAATTTGTTTAGCAAAGTGAATCTACTTACCTGACAAATTTCGGCTGATCATTTGCGTAAAATCAACGAAACTATGACGTAGTTCAGTAATCTGTCCTTCTTGACCACGGACAATGCCCAAAGTTTCGTCCTTCTGTTGTTCTACTAAGTTGGTGATTTTTAGCCCGCTCGGCCTCTGTATCATTTAAAATGTTCTTAACATCTATAACAGTACCACTGATTTCCTGTCTCGCGTTTGATAGTTCCGTTTTCAAATTTGCAAGTGAAGTCTTAACGTCGTCTTGTAGCGCACGCCACTCAAATTCCATTTTGATCAGCTTATTTAAAAGTTTTTCTTCGTAATCATACCTGGAGCACGCCGGCTCCATAACCACACAGCCCAGCAGCATACAAAATGTGAACACGTAGAAAAGAGCCATGACATTTAATTTGAAAGCGGCTCTTTCAGAATAGCTTTTATATAAGTAAAAATTGTGTGAATATTTTGAGCTATTGGTATGGTGAAATATTAGAGCCACCAATTAAATTTATCGACAAAAAAAATGATTGGATAATTGAGGTTTTATATGCTATTAATTATGAAAAACAAAGCGAAGATGTAGGTTTGAAATTAATCTAGAACGTTGCCCACGTTTAATTAATATATTAATACATAGTTTACATACAGGACGAATGATCCAGATCGAGTTACCCGGACTTTATTTTTAACAAGCCAATTTATTTGAATGATGTTTCAATAATTATGATAAATATGTTATTTCCTAATGCAGAAACAGAACAGTGTGTATTTCAGTGCGGCGCCTTTTATCCTGCGTGTTGCTATAGCAACTCAACGATGTAAGAGTGACTGTGTTACGGTTCCTCACCTTTTACGGAAGGTTATGAACACTTCGGATAAAACAGTAATGTTTAGACCGCATAGTAATTGCAAGTGACACTTGGCTGTCTTTGTTCGATCCGAAAACCATAGAACAGCCAAAGCATTCGAAAACGCCCGAATCTCCGACACCAAAAAAGGCAAATGATACCAAGATATATACCAAGCAGATGTATATCTTCTTCGCCTATCGCCATAGAATGATTCCACAACACGCTGTTTCTATTGTGCAGAATATTATGACGCCATCTAAAATAACTAAATCATAAATTTTATCGCTTTTTTCTTTAATTTACATATAATTCCAGGAATAATTTATGAAACTAACAGAAATACTATAATTCAATGTTATTTACTGCATTCACTGGTTTATTTCAAATAACAAATGTGCCACCTGATGAAGCGTGTCGAAAAAGTTTGCGACGGACAGATAGACAGACAGACGGACAGAAGACGGAAAAGTGATTTCTATGTGTCACCTTAACTCACAGCAGGTGAGTCACCTCTGCTTACAGCAGGTGACACAATAAAAACACTATAAAGTCAGTGTTTATTTTTCCCGCAATCACTGAATTCATTTTCGAAACATGAATACAAGGAATATAGGTCGTATAGTCGCAGCGTCGTATATGACATCATTTTCAATCACATACAATTGACGCAACTAGAATAGGGCTTCTTGGATTAGAACTGGTAGATTACCTTCGATACCCACTGGACCTCACCCGATGTACTTTCACGTGTTTCTCGTGATCAAACCGGCGATAAAAGGTACGAGGTGTGAGTCATTTGGAAACTTATCACGCACAGCCCAGAATGGCGTATCACAGTTATATGATATTTGGTATATAAATATGTATATTCAGAGGATAGCACGCCATGAGAATTGCGTATTTTGCGCAAAGGATTATTTGGAAAAATGTAATTAACATGCGACTTCACTGTGACGCTCAGATACCGTCGATAGCCTTGAAGATTCATTGAAATGGAACACTAATGTCAATAAAGTTATTTGACACGCTATTTATCTATTTATGATGGCTGTGAAATGCAGTTTATTTTGCATTGCATATGTCAATTTGAGTGAAACATACTTATATTACACAATATGACAGCGTTTTCCAAAAGATATGTAAAAGTTAAAGTAGGGTGTTATTCTTATTTACATGGATTACTTAATCTACAATAGAAGAGTTGAAATTATAATAGAATGTGTCGTCAATGATGAAAAAAAATATATATTTAGACTTGCTAATGTTACTAACATTTGATCATATTCATTTATAAACTGGTTTTCCTACCTTGGTTAATTTGTTATTGTCAATTTATTATGCCTGTAAAATGTATTATTTGTGTTGTAAATGCCATTTAGAGAGAACAATACTTATATTACGAATACAGGACAATTTATTTTCCAATAATTTATGTAGAAGTTAAAGTAGGGTAGTAACACGATAATGAAAAAAACATATTTAGCAATACATAGGCACTAATATTTTATCATATTCACGTACTGGTTTTACTTTGGTTTATTTGCGCGGTTTCTGGGTGAATCCTACGGTCAAGTATAGATATTAGTGCAAACCAGTGACGTCACAGACTATTCACATTCACGAAAAATGTAATAATTTATATTGATTTGTTTGTGCGATGCCTAAAATTGTTGTTCTAGGATTTGCTGGCACAGTGTCAAAAGTCAACATATTGTGACCGGGAATGGTGCAAACCAGTGACGTCACAGACTATTCACATTCACGAAAAATGTAATAATTTATATTGATTTGTTTGTGCGATGCCTAAAATTGTTGTTCTAGGATTTGCTGGCACAGTGTCAAAAGTCAACATATTGTGACCGGGAATGGTATCATGTTACGTGTCTACGGCTTAAAATTGCATTGTGACAGCTCTAAAAATATCTCAAGTAGACAAAGCGTACCTTATTGACTTATATATTGTTGGTGACGTTTAACGCAAACAAACATTGATACATTATAAAAGTTATTTTTCTTTCATACGTAATTTTTGTTTCCTTAAAATGTGATAACCAACATATGACACCATACTGTTGCTTTTTAAAGAACGTGATGTCTAAGCATGAGAAAATCTAAAACTTGACTTCACATGACATTTAAACTCCATTTCTTATATGTAATTTGCTTTACTCAGAATAAGAAATTATGTTATGTAACTTTGTTTGCCACATCTTTTTCCGGTTCAGTTCTACGCTTTTATAACAAATTACAACTCATGAAAGGCTTTTTGGCTTCCAAAATTCAAAGAAATGACTACTTATCTCAAGTGACAGATGACCAACTTGGCATATGTATCAACTGTGAGTACGAACCGATAATAAATAAAGTCATTCATTTTATCTTAAGAATTTAAATTTAAAGAGCATGCACAGAAACATCTTGTTTTCATTTAAACGGTCATTTATTGCAGGAAACTAATGAAGCAAAACATGTTAATATCTTTTTGGTAGCTTTCTTTGTTTCAAATAAATTTGATTTTATTTCAGTGGGGAAAGCGTGAAATCAAATTATCTACATCAGTCAAGTCTTACGAACTTTGCTGGCTACATAGACAAACAGAAACGGCATAATAATTATTAAAGTAATAAGGTAATTTGCTAGATTCTTAAAGTAATATCCCATATACTATGTTCCCCTTTTTCTGTTAATTAACAGACTGCTTTGACTCGTTCTATAGAAAATTGCATGGTAATTAGAAAGAGAACGGAAACATAACAGGCATAGGAAGAAGGTGTATCTGCTTGTTTACGCCATCAATGTTTCAAAACCGTATCAGCATCTTAAAACATGTAAGATTTAAACTGACATGGCGTGACATAGATTTGATAGTAGCAATGGGAAGATTAGATGAAAGTCCTGTAAATGAATGAATCATCTGTAAATTACACATACTCATGTACACTTTACTCATTCTGATCAATGTATGAATTTAATTACAATTAAATCATGTAAAGGAATAAGATAAATGTAATGAGACAAATTCATTTCGTCTGGTGAGTGGTTTACATTGGGAACGGGGGATCGCTGGTTCCAAAATATATAAGTGTTTTAAATTTGTTTTCGTAGCTACCGATATGTTCCTCGGCAAAAAAAAAAAAAGAGGATTGTTCCGAGACTGGTTAGTTCGGTGTCAAAATAAACCGACTGTATGTAGTATAATTCCAATTGCCTCTGGTGCTTTATCGCAGCTTTGCAAAACTATACCTGTCACTACCCATCCTTTGCCCTTGGCTGTGAATTCATTTCTTTGTCCGAATTGTCAATCAGAGTAACACACATATCAATTATCAGCGGAAAAATGCAAAAATAGATCCGGGATATAGGAACACCGTCTTTGAACAAATATACAATATTTTTGTCTCTCTCTATCTTAAGATAGATTTTAAGAGAATTATTGGATTTTAAAATATGCTTAGTTAATAATTTATCTAATATCTTACCCGGAATTTTTTTTATTTTTATAAAATACGCTTTGGATTATTGCATTTCTCTGGTAATATAATTCCATTTTTATATTTTATAATTAATTATGAATTGCTTCTCTCTCTCTCTCTCTCTCTCTCTCTCTGTTAATAAGAATTTGCTACTAATTATATGCTTAAGTTTATTATAGTGATTGAAAAATGGCGTATTTGTCCATATCTAATCAACGGGATTGTGTTCGAGGCAATGTATTTGATTACGCTTCTGTTATACAGGAGAACATTAACTGGAAACCCTGATACCTCATAAGTCAAACATCCGTTGATAACAAAGCAAAAGAATTTAAATTAAAATCATTGCCTAATATCATCCCAACAAATTCCTTTTTACATAAAGCATAAAAAACCTCCATTATATGTACCAATTGAAAAAGAAATCGGAAATTGTGAACATTTCTCCTTTCAATGCCTGTAATTGTTCTGGAATAATCGGGAAGCATATTGAGCGACCCACACAGGGAATTTCATACCAATAGCGTGGTGTGCGGTGATAAGTGATCTTAGGAGAAATATCTAATCCATTGTTATGCCTCTAAAATGAGGATGGCTTTGTGATATATGCTTAACACAAACCGCAAACGCAATAAAGGAAATATGTTTCTTATGTGACAAAAGTAATATTTTCTCTGGAAATCTTTATATACTGATCATCCCCCACTATATCCCAATGAAAATAGGACATTAAAATCTTGGTGTCAGCCATGAGTAGGTGAAATATGATTCACATACACACTTGGTCTAATATACAAAATGTATTTGAATAAATTCATTTACAGATCTTACGTTTTAAACAACCCACATCCGACCCTATCAGAACATGGTGTTTCAGCGAGGAAAAAGATAGAGTTCGTAGGAGATAACTAATTATTTCATTATGCAGCTATGTCTTTGTGTACTTGTGTAGCTGTGTATTAATATAGTTGTGTAGCTGTGTACTA
>CM037791.1:26723366-26773366 GCA_021229015.1 Solen grandis | reverse complement strand
TAATAATAATAATAACAAAACCCGCTTTCCCGTGGCCACGAGTTAGTAACTAAGAAAAAATAATTAAAAAAAGTCTCGCTAACTCGTGGCCACGACTTACTAACTAAAAAGAATTAAGCTATCTAGCTGTTTGATTGGTCAGCTAACTCGTGGCAACGAGTTAGCAAGATGTGTTTTTTAATATAGTAACTCGTGGCTACGAGATAATAAAGAAAAGGCATCATGTCGCATCAGTGTTTCCGTAGATAAGTCATTGTAATGCATAATATAATGTACTCAAATAATTAAGAACCTTGTTTTACGAACAAGTCTTTCATTTTATCTAGTATGCAATGCTTCGAGGAAATCTGCCAAAGATTGATATCAAATAAATCGCAAAGTTGTTTAAGGTCGTCCTTAATTGTTATAATTGATTATACTTTGGATTACGAAGAAGTATAGGTAAAAATTTGCATGATTGTTAATTTTTAATTTCTAGGATTTCACATATGTAATACGTTTGAAGGACTGATCTTGTTCGAGCACTTCATAATAAAATTTTGATTAATATCTGTTAAAATTCCTATTTTAAGCAACTCGTTCACAGATGATTGGTAGAAATTTAAAAAAAAATCTACTTTCCCTCGTTAATGTTGGTGAAATCTTTATTTCCTGACAAATAAACTCGGCAAGTGTAGGGAAAGAGCTATTATCATGAACCCAACTTGTGCGAAATCGATTAAATATAGAATACGGTATCCACGAAGCAGGTGTTTATGAAAAATCTGGAATGCTGAATCAATAAGATAAATCTTTAAAAACAAAATGAAATGGGATGTCTCTTACAAGAATCAAATGAGAATGGAGTCCCCGCAACTTTACAGTGCGGAGCTTACATACTAACCGCTGCCCACCTTCCACGATGCTGGAAAACGACAGTCTCACCATTGCATCCAACTCAGAACTGATTGAATCCCGCATCTATGTGCAGCTGGTGGTTGCAGCAATGAGCTTGGGAAGGATTCTTCACCGTAGCTTTCATATTATTCATTGATTGATTGATTGATTAATTTTCAATTTACCATTGCTGCGACAGTATTTCAGTGATATGACAACGTCTAGCTAATAACAAGTGGAGGCATTCGGGTAGATCCACTGACTTACAGCAAGCCAGCTGGAAAGCTTCCTTACATGAAAATCCGAAGGACCCTGACAGGATTCGAACCCACACGGCGAGGGGCTGAGCGAGTGTTAAAATCGACGACTTTACCCTTTCGTCAATGGAGGTACCGCTTTCATCTTGTAATGGAGTAATAGCGAAAGAAAGTGAACACCTCTATAGCTATCCCAGTCAGCTTTGGTATTTTCGGCTCAGCGACTTCCGGAGCCCTTGATTTGCTAAGGCTGGTAATAATAGTTGGCCCTGGTTATTCTGAAGTCAAGATGCAAGCGACCCCGCTGGTACCTGCACTGTTGCATGTCCTGCTAAGATCATAGATGCTGCAGTCAGAGCCATTACGCGTGTTGCTGATGGAGGCATAATAGTTGTTGCTGTCGCCGGAGCAAGCAGAGTTGCTGCTACTGAAGCCATCACCGGTGCTGTCGTTGGAACTATCCCCTGATGATAAAGCCATTTGCGGTGTTCTAGCTAATGCATGGTGGCACAATCCAGCTGAAAACTAAGTTTAGGGGAGGTGGCGACGAATGCCTCCATGTTGACCTCGTTCTAGATAATGCCACTGGACACATAGTACAGGGGGTTCAACTAACTGAGTACCAGATTCACCTTATCTCATCTTTTACAGGAAAAATGGCCTGCGACTATTCTCGGACATTAGCTGCACGCCAGCCTCGCCAATTTTATGAGGTACGCGTTTTCTCGTTAAAAAATAACTTATTATGTTGCCCCCATTTCTGTCAACAACATCTGGTGTATCCGATACTTAGTCACGCGTCTCAGCAAGTGGCTGGCCCACCTCACTACAAAGTGTACAACAGTAACTGGTCCAGGGAATAATGGTATTTCAAGATATGGTCCACGCTCGGTACTATACACGTCAACAGTGGTAGAACCCGCCCTAAGACACCGGAAGTACTGGTAGGCTCAGGCCTTCCCTCTGGCTCTCTCTGCTTCTGACCTCATAGTCCAGTAATGGTTCTAAAACAGTCCAAGGGGGAGCATCCCATATAAGTCGAATGCATATTTAGCAGTGGATTATGATAGTTCGAGAGTCTTCCGTTTATACTTTATACTGTTAACAAGACCTGATCGTATGGACGTTTTTTTTTTTTTTTTTTTTTTTTTTTTTTTTTTTTTTTTTTTTTATCAAAAGTATGTCAAACGCCAGGGTCAACTACATAATGAAAAAGTCGATCTACTTAAGAAAATGTTCAATTATTTAAGCAATCCAATGAAGGACATAGAAGTTGTAGCAGATTTAAAAAAAATAAAAATAAAATTTGTTCGTCTTTTGTTTTTTGTTTGTTTTGTTTTTTTGAGGGGGGGGGGGGGGGGAGGGGGGTTAAGACGCCGTCTTTTTCATCAAACGTAGATCAAGGTCCCTCGGCCAGCTACATAATGTAAAGGTCTACCAATTTAAGCTACTATCCAAAACTTGAAACAATCTAATAAAGGACATAGACGTTATAGCAGATTAATTAAGTCTTAAGTCTTTTTCGTTTTTTTTCATCAAAAGTAGCTCAGAGGTTAGGGGCATGGTCAACTGCATAATGGGTTTCATTTACTTAAGTAACTGTCCAAATATTGATGCAATCCAATGAAGCACATAGAAGGATTACACTAAAGTTAAGTCTGTAAGTAACAGTAAGTCAAAGGTCAAAGTCATAAGGTCAACTGCATAATGTAAAGGTTCATCCACTTACATATCTATCCAAATATTGAGGCAATCCAATAGAGGACATAAAAGTTACAGTAGATTAAACAAAAAACCTCCGAGTTTCATGTACATCTTAAACTGACGATGGTATATGTATTTTTCTGCGTTTGAATAATATGATTGAGCAGATAAATAATTTCCCTTGTCATGAAATATATACGGGTATGTGTCGCTGTAACGCACGTGCTCTTCGTGCGACTTTCAAGCGGTTAAGTCATTCAGCTTTGGGCAGCCGATATTGCAACACCGTTAAATTTATATCAATTGATTTACATGTCTAGAAGTTTGTTTTCATTGAGAGTTTAATTTAAGATATGAAAATCGAATTAAGAGTTTCAGGATCATTGAGTTATATGTAATATGTCATTTTTATCATCATAACTATTCTATATGTGTTGCAAATTATTTGTAATTTACAATTTTTTTTAGCGCCATGCAAGGGAGATATACCTTACCATTTTTAACCACTTTTGTATGTCGATGCCTAATAAACATCTTACTTTATTTTGTATTTGATTTCAATAATGCATATTCTTACAGTTTTATATATGCACTTAAACAGGTGAACATTACTAACTGAAAAACTGAAGAAAGTGTTCATTATAAACTCAAATTGATGAGCTTTGCTCACTGAAAAACTGAAGAAAGTGTTCATTACAAACTCAGATTGATGAGCTTTGATCACTGAAAACCTGAAAAAGTTGTTCATTTTAAACTCAAATTGATTTATCTAAATAAAAAATAATTAAATGCTGGTAAAGGTATTCATTATTAAGGTGAGTATATCTTACTGCAATCATTGAACATTATTCGCTCAAATAGGTCAGTATAAGTCACTTAAATTATCGCTCATTATTTACTGAAATCAGTAAGCATTAGTCATTCAGTAAGAGTAAGTGGGCATTGCATACTGAATAAGGTGCGACTTTGAGGAAGAAGTGCTCACATATCTAAGAAACTAATCCGGCAAGAAGTACACACTGAATAGGTTGGGTACTGTTCATACAATCTGATGAACACTGAACAGTATACACTGAATAGAGTGAATACTGTTAATAAAACTGGGTGAACAGTACACAATGAATAGGGAAGTACTGCTCATAAAACTGGGAGCACAGTACATACTGAATAGAGTGAGTACCGTTCATCAAACTGGGTTGACAGTACACACTGAATATGGTGAGCACTGTTCATAAAAGTGGGTGAACAAAACACAGTAAATATGGTGAGAACTGTTCATCATTACTGAGAGAATAATGTGAGTAAAGTTCAAATAACACGTGAATATCACTCAATGAATATGGAAACTACTGTAAGTTTAGTATTATTCATATTATTTGTTGAACTTTAAACACTGAATATGGTGAGTAAAACTCACTTAATGCAATGAGTGATAATTATATGAATAGCGTTCACCTTATTTATTGGGTATAGTTCACACACAGTTATCACGCTATTCAGTGCACGAGTTGCGTACTAGTTAAATAAATGGATGAAAAGTATTCACTAAATAAGGTGAGCACTGTTCATATTTCTCACTAAGTAAAGGTGAGTATTATTCATATAACTGGGTGTACAGTTCTCACTAAATAAGGTTAGTACTCACTAAATAAGGTGAGTACTACTCATATCATTTAGTGAATAGTACTCACTAAATAAGACGAGTACTGTTCATGCAATTGGATAAATAGAACTCACTAAATAAGGTTAACGTTACTCACCATGTTAAGAGTAATTTTAACCTTTTTAAGTTCACCTCATCTTATGAGTTTACATTTTTTTCATTCACTTTTAATTTAAACAGTGTATGTTTTCTTTAAAACAAACAAATAATAACAAAAATTTAGCCATTGTTTACAAGAAAGAGCTTAATTTGTTGTCATTATTTTTTTCCATCGTAAGAAGAACGGTTTTCAAATAGCACGAAGATATTGTGATAGTTGTTGTTAATCGGATTACAATAAGGCTTAAAAGTGGTGAAGTAGTAGCGACACCAATTCAACAATGTATTTCAACTTCACCCCATATATATATATATATATATATATATATATATATATATATATACACACAAAATGTCTTACATATGCACTTTTACGCATATAGAATAACAAATTCCTTATTCTACTAACGTGAGAAAATACTATGAAAACCAGTGATAGATTATCAATGATTGTGTTAATTCATTACCAATATATAATGGCCTTTTCAAACAAAAATGCTAGAGTATGAATTATACAGATTTCAACTGTTTTCATTTTAGTAATACACGCAATGTCAATGGATAATAAAATGAAAATGTCAATCCAAGTATAGCGTATAACTTCCGCGTATCGCATCAAAAAATAAGTTAGTTTTGGTTCACAATATGGGCTTTGGAACCGGGATAGAGGAATCTTTTTTGCATGGTCAAACTATTTTTATTTCTCTTACTAAAAAAACATAGAACAAATTCTTAAAAGTGTTTCGTTTGTCATACAACGTGACAAATTAATTTAACACGACGTCACGCTGGAAAAACCATCCTCGAAATCCACGCTATATATTCGTCTATTATCTCCGTACATACACGGTAATGCTTCGTTTTTATGAATATCAATCAACTACTTGATGAACATTGAAACCACTTGTAGTAAGAAATAATTAATCGATTATTTAATTAATTAACGTTTCCTTCCATGAACGTGTTATAACGTGTGTATCTGTCATGAACATGTTTGACGAGTGTATCTTGAAATATAATATTATATCCGTGATACAGATAATCATGTATACTTGGTAAACGAAGGTCAGAAGGTCAATGGGTATTCTCCGATATCGATTGGATCTGGGGTATAACACCCTTTGATTTGGACTACTACATTAAAATATCAAATTTATATTATTATGAATATACTAAGTTTATCACACACACATACACAATGTTACCTCTTTCAGTTCTGTCTCACACCACTCTCTCTTTAAAACCCATCATCATTCTCCCGTGAGAAAGTAGTAATATTTTTACATCAATAGTTAATTTTCACCTTTACATCTTCGATGCAAATAGGGGTACAGCCTTGTATTTATTCAAATAATTTAGCCATTGTTCCTTTCTTAAATATCCCATCTAATTAGCATACCTCGAATAATTCTTGCAAGTTTCTCCTTTTTTCATTATCACGAAAATTAAAATGACATAATAAATGCCAGACACACATGCCAGACAAATGAATAAAATTGTGTCCCTGAAGTTACCACAAAATTACGTTACACAAGTGTCTCTATTAGAATTGTTTATTGAACGCTGCAATCCATTAAAACATTATCTGCTCATATTATCCAGATGTGGCATTTGCCTCGATATAATAGTCGTGAAAACTACCTATCATCTGCACATCTAATGCAATAAATATATCTATTGCCGTGAGAAGAACGTCAAAACTGCAGTCTTTAATGTCAGTAAAGAAATTGAAGTAAATATAGTGAATGCAACATTTAGCAAACGCTGATGTTTTCTTTTCCAAATATCAAAACAGAAAATTATGATAATGTTTATAAATTTCGCTTCTAATGTTATTCCAAATTTAAATTAAAGTCTTAATATTTCTAGATTTAATAAAATATTAAACAGGTTTTATTTTCTTTATTCTTTTTATATTAAAATAATTATATAAAAGTGTAATAATTACACTTAAAATAATAGTTTTTTCCAGCGTTGTTTTTCTTCTTTTTTTCCCTTTACTATGATACTTATACTTGTTTGTAAATAGGTAAGGTATTCTTTTTTCAATAGCTATACTCGAAGTTTTCCAAATAGATGCAAGTCAATTAATCTGTAAATCGCAGAATGATTTTTAAAAAATCGTTATTTTTCTTATATTTCTGATACAAAAACAATTTCTGACTAAAGATGTGTCATGTATTTTCAGATACTTATTAGAAATGACAATTTGAGAGTATACTTTCCTTTTTTAACAAAAAAATAAAAGACCTTATACTATACGCAGTGATATCTTATTACAAATAAGAGCATATATTACGACAATGATTTAATTATGTTTGTAAAACATAATGTGTATGTTTATATTATATGTTTTAAGTTTTACGTTTTCTCTACGTAAAGGGGTGGGGTCATTTGAAAACGTTTTTTTTAAGTTCCCGGGGGAGGAAAGTTAAATTATGAGAGGGAATTTGAAAATGTGTTTAGTTACCGGAGGGAAAACCTTGAATTGTGTGTGTGTGTGGGGGGGGGGGGGGGTGGGGGCTTGAAAAAGTTACATCATTTTGAATGTTATCTAAATGTAATGTATCTAAACTGATATGAAATACCCGAATCTAAAATTAAAAAAAATATGATAAACTCGTCAATCCACTTCCCGAATAAACTTGTGGTGGCAGTATTTACTGAAGTAGCTGTTGAGGGGGATTTGCAGATAAATGTGTTAGTCATGGCAATTATGGTTGTTGTGATGTTACCTAATGCCCCTTCATGCTTCACTGGATTTAGTTTCGTTATACAACCCCGAGCTAGATATGGCTTTTTTATTTAAATAAGTACTTCTTTCAGTAACAAGTGATCTCTCAACTTTGTTTGTGTCTTATTGAAACTGGGTTACCAGTGTGGCCATGCCCCGTGGTATATTACGTCATTTTAAGCTATCGCGTAAAGCATACTTTGCATCAATTCAGAAGGAAAAACTGTTCTAATTATTTCATTTCTTTATCAATTTTGATAGTATTTAGCTCATGCAAAGCGGAAAATTGTGCTCAACATTTATTTGTCAGATGTACAGTTTTTCCTAACATTCGGGAAAACATTTGAAATTTGTTTGCTAACACGTAAAGTACATCGCTAATAATATTTTTCCCGAATGTTGGAAATACTAAACATCTGACAAAAGGATTTTTGTGTAGCGCACAATTTTCCGCTTTGCGTTAAAATTGGTTGAAGAAATAATACAGCAGTTTTCTTTTTCGAATCGAGACAAATTCTACTGCTTGTCAATTCAAATCAATACATTATTTATATACAATTTACATGTACAACGACAGTAAAGACATGTGAACAAAAACAATTCAATTATAACATGGTTATTATTTATCCTAAGTTATCCGTACATATATACACACATAAGTAAATAAAAAGAGCATTGGAATGAGTATGATATTAAGTTTACACACACGAACAGACACATATACAATAGAACAATGTAAACACACTTTTAACCCTTTCCCTCATATAGACTCATTTTGACGCCCTCAGCAGGTGTCACATAAAGCCTGATCTGCAGAAACCCACAGTTAAACCTTACCAAGTTTAATTACAAAATCCTCATTTCCAGACCACTGAGGAGCAGCGAACAGCATAACACCTGATCAGCCTGCGAGTTACTCGCAGGCTGATCTGGTTTTATGCTGTTCGCATAGGTCTTTTCATGGTGTCCTCTATGAGGGAAAGGATTAACTCAGATCAAAAGAACAATATAACTTCAGTATTTTACATCAATAATGGACTTGTATTGCTTAGTCATTCTACATGAACTCCAGAGATATTGAAGAATGATTTTTCCAATGCACTTTACGTCAATTTCATTGATAAGTATGTACACCGCGAGAGCGGTGTTTTGAATGGCATTGGTAGAACAAAAATAATTGTGTTCCACGTTGAAATCGTAACTGAACTATTAAATTGGAGCAGCGTAGGATCGCTTCAGATATGTCTTTTTCATATTAAATAGAAATTACAAAATAATTCCAAATGCTCAATTTAAGAAGACTCAACAATGAATAGAAATCATTTACACCTTATGTTTTATCTGTGAAAAAACTGTGGTTTACCAATACCTTGATGAATTGTCCCAATTTGAATAATGCTTTATTATTTTTTGTGGACATTAAATCTTTTAACTTCATTGTGTTAGCTTGGGTAGTAAAATATTTAGATATAAACCTATCTCCATTTATTTAAAAAAATGGACATATGAGTAAATTGTGCATTTCATCTCCTAGATCATTGGTGGAACAAAGGCAACATTTCCTATCGTGATGCGGCACGTGATACTAGTAATTAAGCGCTGCCATTCTGAGACACCACCAAAATGAAAAACAAAATGAAGATATAATATATCGATCGGTATGTGTTATAGTATACATATTGATTAAAAGGAATATGTAAATCGTTTCCAGTACGAAATATTGCTTGAACAAGTCCAAACAGGTAAAATTGTCCGATGTCGTTGTTTTCCGTACAGCTGTTTGTTGTACGGAAAAACCCCACGATGCAAATATATTTTCTAAGCGCTCGGTTCAAATCGGGATGTACGAGCGTATTTTTTTTTTTTCATTACATAAATTTTAATCAGTTTCCACATAAAAGGAAATCATACATAAATGATGGACAAATTAGAAAATGTCAATAATATCTCTTCCGGTCTAATATATCAACTTTTGATTCTAACCGCCTAGAAATTCAGGAAAAAAAGCCAGTTCTACTGCCTGGCTCTGCCTGTTATGATGTTTATCTATTCTAGTAAGTAAAATAATATTGCTAACCTATTTGTACAATAAAAAGTGGCAAACTATCATCTTTTGCTAATTTTAGTCCAGCATTTAATTTACTAGTTCGAAATATCTGAACGGAGAACAGGCGCGGATCCAGGATTTTGGGTTGGGGGAGCGGGGGGTGGGGCGTAAATATAGCAACTACCGCTACCTACATTGTAAGAAAATAGTTATTCTATCGGCATGATATTTTTTGTTGTTGCATGGCTATTAAAATATTTTTACAACATTTAACTAGAAATTACTAGAAATCATTAAATAGTTCCACACAAAACAATCAGTGAATTCTGGTTTAATTCAACTCAACTCAAATAGATTATTTTCTAAGTCGACAGCGCAGATGTCTTTGGCAAATGCATCAATAATTACAATGAATTGATAATGCACGAACAATAAAATTACAAGATTATATGTGTACAATTTATGGCGCGTGTGTATATTAATTAGTTACAATATATTTAATATCAGTTACGGTAAATCAGTTATCATTATATGGGCAAAACATTTATACTATGTATATATTCAGTATACATACTTTATTTATGAACTTGTAATGATATTATTCAAAGTTGCATGATACTTACATTTTTACAATCCACATTCAATTTTTCATTCTTAGTCCTTTAATGCATTAATGAATTGTTTTCGCAGCTGGAATCTGTCTTTCAATCAGAGCACTACACTTTAAATGTCATTTTATTTTCACGTATACTTATCGAAAATATTTTTAGGTATTTGAGTCTTATATATCTATATTTTGGACACACAAGCAGGAAATTATATCCAGATTCAATCATACATTAGTTACAAGCACATAATCAATTTTTCTATCTGCTCCATCGTATCTCCCTACCTCAATATTTAGTTCATGGCTAGATAAACGAATTGCACTCAAAATCTTTGATAATCTTTTTTTTATTATTTCAAAACACGTTCCAAATCTAAATTCTGTTATGTATTTACAGTTAGTTTCAAGCTTTTGGACTATTATTTATACATTCATGCCATTTCTGTATAAACTTTGTTTTATCACTAGTACATAGTCAGTATCTACGTCAGAATTATCCCATATATTTCCAAAACCTAAGTTTTCTAAAAGCGATTGAATTGCAAAGACCCATTTTTTTTTTTTTGCTTGACTATTAAGCATTTTAAACATAAGCGAATCTTGTTTTTTCCTTATCTTAATATATATATGACGGTGATGCAACATGCGGGTAAATTATTTGTTAATGTCGTTTCAACGGGTTACAGCTGATTTTGATTTTGGTTTTTGAATTTCTGATTTATTTTAAGTAGAATGAGAGAAGAAAGCCCAAATTTTAAGATACAAGTATATTTGCCAAATTTGAAGGTACAAAAAGTTACATATTAGTGTTTTTATGCAAATTTGACTAAACTTTTAATAAAAAAGCAGTTTTAGTTAAAAAACAAACCTGGTGAGGTATGTCTTTTTTTACATTTTCAGAAAGCATTTATATCAAAGCACTGATTCTGAAAAAATAAAGGAATTCTGTCCGTTGAAAATATATATAAAAATTCACGATTTTGGGATATTGTTTGTATACATTTTCGTCCGGGCACAAATGAGATTTAGTGCCCGTTTTGTATTTTCAATGCATATTTTACAGTAATTTATCTGTAACTAATAGAATACATTATAAGTTACAAATGTTGATAAAAATATTTTAAAAATGTCATTTTCATATGACGCTATAGTATTTAGAATATAAATCTTTCTTACTTTTTAACGCCATGTTTTTTGTTGTTTTTTTTTCTTAACAAATTTATCAAGAAGTGATGCTCTACCATAAGCTGAATCTCTAAAACAAGCATGGTGACCCCCTATTTTTAATTCATATATTTTTTAGTTAAAGTCTAAATTATTAAAAATTGCATTTTTTTTTAAATCTGTCCGTTAGAATAAAAACGCTGAAACGCCCTTAAACATATGGGCAGTTACCTGTTTTTACTTTTTTTTAATTTACCTAAAATCTCAGCAATTGTTGTATGAAATATTATCACTGATGATCAGAATCTCAGAGAAAATAATTCATATCCACTTAAGAAAATACGACTAAATGCCTTAAGTTGAATTGTTTAACTTTGAGAAACTTCTATTATAGATAAGTGCGCATGCGTACTTATTTGCTGACCGGTTCCAAATTTGTTCCTCAGTAGATAATGAATCCTTAAAGGAGTTAATCCAAAACACATTTAGTGAGTAGAAACGCAGATGATAAGCTACATCTGATATGAATGTTTGCTACTATATTTCTACAACAATAACTTATTTCAGGGGAAAAAAGTCCCAACTTTATTCTTGTCTATGTCTTGTTTTTGCCATTCATGTTTCTCCTTCGTTTCCTAAATGTACCCTATAGTCCGAGAGTTATATATCCAAAATATCACCTTGCAACAGTATAATTATTTTTCGCATCTGTTTTCTATTTATGCAACGAGATGACGAAGGGGGATTTTAAAAATAAATGAGGTGGGACATAAAATGATTAAATTAAGAGAAATGGTATGTTGGAATACATTTTTTATTCAAGAAAATTAATGCACAAGCTTATTGTATATGTATATCTGTATGTGTATTGCAACCTGAAGACATTTTTATCATTTATGACGGTGCACATACGGATAAGATATTGATTCATATATAACAGAATCAAGATCCACCGGTCCACCGCACATATGTATGAGCCAACTTAAAACCAAACCAATCGCATATGCTCTTTACAGAATATGAAATGCAGCTTAAGTATTTCATAGAAAAAAAAAAAAAAAACATACACCAAAGACATGAGCCAGAATAAAAACAAATCAGCCATTTAGCCATTGGAACATTTGGCGCCATACAGCCAGAAAATATGGATGATAATATTGCTTTAGGGTTTTTACGTTGTAATCATGTTCATTACGTGTTATATGTTTCATTCTTTTATTCTTTAGTTGCCATTCTTAATTACTATGATCATTTTATAATTTGTTGCAGTAGAGGAAGTAATACTCAAAGTTGAAGATCCAGTCATGTCTTCAGTTGAACTCTTTCTCCGATGTTCAGCAATTGCCAAATCTGTAAATTGAGCATATCTGTTATTTAGGTAAATATAAAGAATTTTATTTTACATGTCACTGCATTACCTTTATTTGACTTGTGTATATTTGTATTGTTGTTGTTGTTGTTTATTTACATGAGATCAAGGCGCCACTGTCAGTATTTTAGTCATTTGGGGATTTTATTTTACATCAGACTTATGTAAACATACTCATTGAGATATCGCCAAAAAGACAACGGCATTGATACAATACTCAGTTACACTATCTAGACACTGGGCCACGAACCTCAAAATTTAATTAGCGCCAAGCTCACGTGTAATACGCCAGGGTCATTTTAATGACTTTGGTATGTAGTGGAAGGAGATCGAATATATATATAATAAAGTGAACTTATCTTACAAAAAGTGAATGTATACCTAATAAGGTAAGTAAACATTCACATACAACTTCTTTTATAATTGTTTGCTACAAAATAAAAAATAACATATTTTTTGGTTTGAGCCAGATCTACAACAACATTCATAGGTTCAACTTTTTCTTGTTAATCAAAATAGAATATGCATGTGACTTTCATCAACCGAATTATTGAGCACAAGTTTACATTGGTTTTCAAAGTATTCGTACATTCTTATATTTCAAATGATTATCACTACACCCAGTAACATTATCATGACATCGAGCTAACGAGTCCTGGAACCAATCTGTTCTTTATTTTAAATGACTCGGTAACCTGATTAAAATAGTATTAAAGCAGAAATGTCCGGTTGTCAGGTAAAGATATATCCGCGATGTCGCTTGAACGGGGGAATATAAAATACTCTCAAGTCTCTACTTTGTTTAAGGAGAGTATATTCCATTACGGATATGTATTCACAAATATAAATACAGAATTCTGTGCTGTGAAATTGGTTGTATTTTTGTGTTAATATTTAAAATGAAGTTAATTCATACCTATATAAAATTTGGCAATCAATACAAGTTATCTTTAAATGTTTTTAGGAACAGTAGTGCTACAAATCATGATTGCTGTTTTAGTTTGAACCAGATCAGAGCTGGTTTATCAGTGTTCCGGTGAAGAATATTCCATGATGATCATCTCTATACAGCCTTTCACCACCAGCGTAAATATTCCGGACAAGGGCCGTATCTCTAGACTGCATGACCACTGTGGCTTGACACGAACTGCAGGTTGGATAGTCAGCATCAGCTGAAAAACACCTGCCATATTCTTTCCTTCCTACTATAACACTGGCAGAAAAGTAATGGTTAATCTTAGTACACAGCTGGACAGTAAACATATACAGGCCAGACACTGGGGCCGTGAATATACCCGTACTGTTGTCGTAGGCGTTCCCTTCGTTCAGCAGATTAGTTGTGAAGATGATCGTGTCGCCTTAGAGGATTTAAGTGTTTCACATCACGGGCGTTGAAAGCCACTATTGTGGTTGTTCCGAAATCTAGATTATATACATATAACAAAATAAAATATTAATAAACAAAACAATAAATATCAAGAAAATAAGGATGGAAAAATATATATATTTGGTTGATATTTACGATTTTAACACCACTGTGACAGATATCTTGTCCATTCGTTGCTCATAATTCATTAATTTACTGAGTTAATTTTGATTTACATGCGTATTACAAAATAAAACATCAAATAGCAATAAAAAGGGGAGTGAAAAGGGTGCATATATATTGCTTGATATTTATGATTTTAATAACTGAAGAAATATATCTCTGTAAAAGATATCGCATCTATATGCCTCAAACAGTTTATCTGTTAAGTTTAACGTCAATTTAAAGGACTTTGATATTTTTTTCACATTGTGTTTGCATTAGACATTTATACAAATAGTACAAAATACTGCTATCTTAATCCGTAGAAATGCAGTGATAATTTGCACCAATTCAATTATCTTGATACCGAATTTGCTAGTCACGGATCTGAAATTACTTCGTAATAGATAACTTACTTATATAACTATTTGTCGTTTTGCGACGAAGGCAATGACATCATCATTGGCATTGACTTTCGAACAATATTATTACAACATTTTAACAACATTATTATTTTTAGCAGTATAGTTAAATTATGTATCATAATCAAATATAACGAAAAATATTAATCGCCATGTTGTTTTTTTCCAACATCAGAATATGCAAGGACTTAAACACATATTTTACCATACGTTTGATTTGAATGAAATACACACGTTGCTTTTACATAATTATAAGTACAGCCTAGTTGAAATATTTTTTACACAAATATATTTGGTAAGTGTACCGAAATCTCGTCGACGTTTCAAAAATAGCCTTTAAACCAAATTGCATCGCCGACCCTTACTTTCCTCACATTTTCATTTTAATATTATTTAAGGAGAAAAAAGTCATTTTGTTTAGCAAAGTGAATCTACTTACCTGACAAATTTCGGTTGATCAGTTGCATAAAATCAATGAAACTATGACGTAGTTCAGTTATCTGTCCTTCCTGACCACGGACAATGCCCAAAGTGTCGTCCTTCTGTTGTTCTACTAAGTTGGTGATTTTAGCCCGCTCGGCCTCTGTATCCTTTAAAATGTTCGTAACATCTCCAACAGTACCACTGATTTCCTGTCTCGCGTTTGATAGCTCCGTTTTCATATTTGCAAGTGAAGTTTTAACGTCGTCTTGTAGCGCTCGCCACTCAAATTCCATTTTGATCAGCTTATTTAAAAGTTTTTCTTCGTAATCATACCTGGAGCACGCCGGCTCCATAACCACACAGCCCAGCAGCATACAAAATGTGAACACGCAGAAAAGAGCCATGACTATTATCTGTAAGGCGGCTCTTTCAGAATAGCTTTTATATCAGTAAAATTTGTGTGAATATTTTGAGCTATGGGTATGGTGACATATTACAGCCACCAATCAATTCTATTGACAAAAAATGAGTGGATAATTGAGGATTTTATATGCTATTAATTCTGAAGAACAGATCGAAGATGTAGGTTAGAAATTAATCTAGTACGTTGCCCACGTTTAATAAATATATTAGTACATAGTTTACATATAGGACGGATGATCCAGATCGAGTTAACCGGACTTTATTTTTAACATGCCAATTTATTTGAATGATGTTTCAACAATTATGGTAAATATATTATTTCCTAATGCAGAAACCGAACAGTGTGTATTTCAGTGCGGCGCCTTTTATCCTGCGTGTTGCTATAGCAACTCAACGTTGTAAGAGTGGACTGTGTCATGGTTCCTTGACCTTTAACGGATGGTTATGAACAGTGTCATGATTAAGCAATTAATGTTTTGACCGCATATTAATTGCAAGTGACACTTAGCTGTCTTTGTTCGACCCGGAAACCATAGAACAGCCAAAGAATTCGAAAACGCCCGAATCTCTGACACCAAAAAAGGCAAATGATACCAAGATATATACCAAGCAGATGTATATCTTCTTCGCCTATCGCCATAGAATGATTCCACAACACGCTGTTTCGATTGTGCAGAATATTATTTCTTTAATTTACATTTAATTCCAGGAATACTTTATGAAACTAACAGAAATACTATAAATTCAATGTTATTTACTGCATTTACTGGTTTATTTCATTTATTATTATATTTTGGAACAAATGTGCCACCTGATGAAGCGTGTCGAAAAGGTTTGTGACAGACAGATAGACAGACCGACGGACAGAAGACGGAAAAGTGATTCCTGTGTGTCACCTTTGCTTACAACAGGTGAGTCACCTCTGCTTACAGCAGGTGACACAATAAAAATACTATAAAGTCAGTGTTTATTTTTTCCGCAATCACTGAATTCATTTTCGAAACATGCATACAAGAAATATAGGTCGAATAGTCGCAGGGTCGTATATGACATCATTTTCAATCACATACAGCTGACGCAACTAGGATAGGACTGGTAGATTACCTTCGATACCCACCGGACCTCACCCCGATGTACTTCCACGTGTTTCTTGTGGTCAAACAGGCGATAAAAGGTACGAGGTGTGAGCCATTTGGAAACTTATCAAGCACAGCCAGCATGGCGTATCACAGTTATATGAAGTTTGGTATATAAATATGTATATACAGAGGATAGCGCGCCATGAGAATTGCGTATTTTGCGCCAGGGATTATTTGGAAAAAATGTAATTAACATGCGACGTCACTGTGACGCACAGATACCGTCGTTAGCATTGAATATTCATTAAAATGGTAACTAATGTCAATAAAGTTATTTGACACGCTATTTATCTATTTATGATGGCTGTGAAATGCAGTTTATTTTGCACTGCTTGTGACATTTTGAGTGAAACATACTTATATTACACAATATGACAGCGTTTTCCAAAAGATATGTAAAAGTTAAAGTAGGGTGGTTATTCTTATTTACATGGATTACTTAATCTACAATAGAAGTGTTGAAATTATAATAGAATGTGTCGACAATGATGAAAATATATATATATAGCTTACTAATGTTACTATCATTTGATCATATTCATTTATAAACTGGTTTTCCTACCTTTGTTAATTTGTTATTGTCAATTTATTATGCCTGTAAAATGTATTATTTGCGTTGTAAATGCCATTTAGAGAGAACAATACTTATATTACGAATACAGGACAATTTATTTTCCAATAATGGGAAAAAAATATTAGCAATACATAGGCACTAATATTTTATCATATTCATAACTGGTTTACTTTGGTTTATTTGCACGGTTTCTGGGTGAATCCTACTGTCAAGCATAAAGACTAGTGTAAACCAGTGACGTCACAGACTATTTATAGATTGGAATCAGAGAGGGATTGATACCATGCATGTATTCATGAGTGCCGCTGTAAGTAACAGTTTTGTAGACTTTCAGTCCCCGTGACTAAGTGGTTAGAATGTCTGCTGCATAACCGGCAGGTCGAAGGTTTAACACTGGTAGATACATTCACGAAAATTGTAATTATATCCTTTTCTTTGTGCGATGCCTAAAATTGTTGTTCTAGGTTTTGCTGGCACAGTGTCAACATATTGTGACCGGGAATTGTATCATGTTACGTGTCTACGGCTTAAAATAGCATTGTGGCAGCTCTAAAAATATCTCATGTAGACAAAGCGTACATTATTGACTTATATATTGTTGGAGACGTTTAACACAAACAAACATTGATGCATTTATAAAAGTTACTTTTCTTAAATCGATAATTTTGGTTTCCTCAAAATTTGATAACCAACATATGACACCATAATGTTGCTTTCTAAAGAACATGATGTCTAAGCATGAGAAGATTTAAAACTTGACATCACATGACATTTAAAACTCCATTTCTTATATGTAATTTGTTTTACTCAGAATAAGAAATTATGTATGTAACTTTGTTTGCCACATCTGTATCCGGTTTAGTTCTACGTTTTTATAATAAATTACAACTCATGCAAGGCTTTATGACTTCCGGTGTTCAAAGAAATGACTACTTATCTCAAGTGACAGATGACCAACTTGGCATATTGCTGTGAGTACGAAAAGAGAATAAATAAAGTCATTCATTTTATCTTGAGAATTTAAATTTGAAGAGCATGCACAGAAACATCTTGTTCTCATTTAAAAGGTCATTTATCGCAGGAAACTAATGAAGCAAAACACGTTAATATCTTTTTGATAGCTTTCTTTGTTTCAAATAAACTTGATTTTGTTTCAGTGGGCAAAGCGTGAATTCAAATTATCTACATCAGTCAAGTCTTACGAACTTTGCTGTCTACATAGACAAACAGAAACGGCATAATAATTATTAAACTATTGAGGTGATTTGCTAGATTCTTAAAGTAATATCTCATATACTATGTCTCTTTTTCTGTTAATTAACAGACTGCTTTGACTCGTTCTATAGAAAATTGCATGGTATTTAGAAAGAGAACAGAAACATAACAAGCATAGGAAGACGGTGTATATGCTTGTTTACGCCATCAATGTTTCTAAACCGTATCAGCATCTTAAATCATGTAAGATTTAAACTGAAATGGCGTGACATAGATTTGATAGTAGCAATTGGAAGATTAGATGAAAGTCCTGTAATGGAATGAATCATCTGTAATTTACACAGACACAAGTACACTTTACTTATTCTGATCAGTGTATGAATATAATTACAATTAAATCATGTAAAGGAATAAGATAAATGTAATGAGACAAATTCATTTCGTCTGGTGAGTGGTTTACATTGGGAACGGTGGATCGCTGGTTCCAAAATATATAAGTGTTTTAAATTTGTTTTCGTAGCTACCGATATGTTCCTCGGCAAAAATAGAGGACTGTTCCGAGACTGGTTAGTTCGGTGTCAAAATAAACCGACTGTATGTGGTATCATTCCAATTGCCTGTGGTGCTTTATCGCAGTTTGGCAAAGCTATACCTGTCACTTCCCATCCTTTGCCCTTGGCTGAGAATTCATTTTGTTGTCCAAATTGTCAATCAGAGTAAAACACATATCAATTATCAGCGGAAAAATGCAACAATATATCCGGGATATAAGAACACCGTCTCTGAACAAATATACAATATTGTTGTCTCTCTCTATCTTAAGATAGATTTTAAGAGAATTATTAATTATAAAATATGCTTAGTTAATAATTTATCCAATATCAATTAGTGAGGTCGGAATTTTATTTTATTTTTATAGAAATACGCTTTGGATTATTGCATTTCTCTGGTAATATAATTCCGTTTTTATATTTTATAATTAATTATGAATTGCTTCTGTCTCTCTCTCTCTCTCTGTTAATAAGAATTTGCTACTAATTACATGCTTAAGTTTATTATAGTGATTGAAAAATGGCGTATTTTTCCATATATAATCATAGGGATTGTGTTCGAGGCAATGTATTTGATTACGCTTCTGTTATACAGGAGAACATTAACTGGAAACCCTGATACCTCATAAGTCAAACATCCGTTGATAACAATGCAAAACAATTTAAATTAAAATCATTGCCTAATATCATCCCAACAAATTCCTTTTTACATAAAGCATAAAAAACCTCCATTATATGTACCAATTGAAAAAGAAATCGGAAGTTGTGAACATTTCTCCTTTCAATGCCTGTAATTGTTCTGGAATAATCGGGAAGCATATTGAGCGACCCACACAGGGAATGTCATACCAATAGCGTCGTGTGCGGTGATAAGTGATCTTAGGAGAAATATCTAATCCATTGTTATGCCTGTAAAATGAGGATTGCTTTGTGATATATGCTTAACACAAACCGCAAACGCAATAAAGGAAATATGTTTCTTATGTGACAAAAGTAATATTTTCTCTAGAAATCCGTATATATTGATCATCCCCCACTATAACCCAATGAAAATAGGACATTAAAATCTTGGTGTCAGCCATGAGTAGGTGCAATATGATTCACATACACCCTTGGTCTAATATACAAAATGTATTTGAATAAACTCATTTACAGATCTTACATTTTAAACAACCCACATCCGACTCTATCGGAACATAGTGTTTCAGCGAGGAAAAAGATAGAGTTCGTAAAAGATAACTAATTATTTCATTATGCAGCTATGTCTTTGTGTACTTGTGTAGCTGTGTAGTAATATAGTTGTGTAGCTGTGTACTAATGTACTTGTGTAGCTGTGTAGTGATATAGCTGTGTAACTGTGTGATTATTTGGAATACGACAGAAATACATTATACCTCTTCTTTTTTCACATCTTTCTTTAAAAATACGGTTTTATAGCGCCGTAAATGAAAGCTGCAATTAAAACAAAATCAGATTTTTTTATTCATATTTCTGCATTTATTTATTCATAATAATTATTTATTGATGTATTAGTAAAATGAATTTCTCTTTGAGTAGAATTAATATATCTTTTTTGTCGATGAAAATGACAGTAGTTGACAATAGTAAGGATAGAAGTAATAAAATAATAATATTTAAAGAAATACTAATAATGATTACAATAAGAACATAATGATTACATTAGTAAAAGTAATAATGAAAAGCTCCGCATGTACAATAAGAACACTCAAACCAGACATAATACGTTACAGCAACTACAAGCATGTGTAAGTTTCAGTAAGTTTGTTCACTATGATTTATCGTCGAAGTTTCTTTGTTAAAGCTTATCCGAAGTTTGTATACTACCCAAAGATAGCAATTTTACAAAATTCCTTAAGATAGTTTAAATAAAAGCGAATTTAAATGAGGTACTTTTATTAAAATTATTCATATTTAAGAATATCCTTTAATCATTGTTGATAAATACCTATTCATCAGTATTTGATTTTAATATTTTGAAATAAGCAATTAGTTTCCTCTCTATTCTATGGCATTTTACACATGTTTGATTTTGATATAAACCAAAAATTAGGAAATATATAAATAAGATTATTATTATTATTATTTCCAAAAAATTTTTTGGAAGTACTCTTTTTGTACTAAAATGGATATTTCTTTATTATTTAAAGGTAATGAATAATTAAAATATTAATAATTATGACAGCCTTTTTTTCCTATGTAATTGGGTCTTGTTTTTTAATCGATTATAATAAATAATGTCAAAATAATAAGTTGCAGAACAGAACACGTTTTACTTTTTTAAAATGTTTGCAATAAATCAAACGTATGTGATTGTAAAGGGTAGTTGTGAAACTTCATGAGTAATGGACAAATATAACAGAAGATGTAGCTATTTAAATAAGTGACACAGGATATGTTGTGCTTAGCAACTTTGAGTTGTATTTATAATCAAGGAAATAAGATATTTCTTTAAAACATAGATATGAATATATTTCTGAAATAATTACACTCAATAGACTATCCAGAAATACAAGAGCATATCCAATGATTATATATATATCCTTAACACATATTAGATTTGGACTATCGAATATTTTTTAAATAATCTCTCCTGTAAAAGCAATTTAAGTAGCAAATCTAAATAATGTCATTCTAGTTAAACATTTAATCATATTTTTTTCCAGAATTCATATGTTTTATGAAAAGAATTAAATAACCTAATAGCAAACGGGTTTTTACCTCCGGGTATGCACACAGTATGTAATCTTATCAAACAAACAGTTATAATGTCTTAAAAACAACCTTTTTGAAACAACTTTAACCTTACTTAACGTTGTACATGTGTTATTTTGCTGTTTCATATTCTATTTATTGTATTAATTTGAGGCCTCAGCAATAGTGTGTATCAATGTTACAGTGAAGAAGAGTCCTTGATAATTAGACGTATAGAGCCTCTCAACATTACTGTGCGAGTCAAACCTTCGGACATGGGCCGTGTCATCGGGCTTCATGACTGCTATAGCTTGGCACGATTTACATGGACCTGTGCCATCATCATATAAATACAACCTGCCATATTCTTTTCCCCCAACTAAAACACTGGCAGCAAACGAATGTGATTGCTTAGAACACAGTTGTACGTTAAACAAGTATAGGCCGGATACAGGGGCCGTGAATATCCCTGTTCTATTGTCATAAGCGTTCCCTTCGTTCAGTAAGTTTGTAGTAAAGATGACAGTCTCGCCGGTAGCCGGGATAAGGTGTTTCACATCACGAGCATTGAATGCCACCATCGAGGTTCTTCCGATATCTATAGGATATATATAACAAAACATAACTAATCAAATCGCAAACAAAGAAATGAACACGAATAAATATTCACTTGGTATTTAAGATAATTACATCAAACTCATATATATTCAGGAGTCTTTACTTATTATTATAATTGTTATTTAGATTTTTCAAGCAGCTCGTTCACAGATGGTCATTGATTATGATTGTTGTTAATTATATGTGTACATTATGTATATTAATACCCATCTACAGACGCATGGTCACCCAATACAACAATTCGTGACAGTAAAAACTAGTGTTTTCTCCAGTACTTGGCAATAGCGTTACGAACGGTATTGAACCTATATTTAGAATTATAAACCTATTTTTAGAAATGCTTTTTGTGTGACTGATCACATTCGTTCTGTGCGCATGCGCTCTCTCTACAGGCTTAACAATTTATAACATTTACGAAGCCACCTCCCGGAACTGGTGAAGAAGATCGAGTCAATTGGTACCGTAAGCACCTGCTTCGGAGGGGGGTGTATACCGTATTCTATATTAAACCGATTTCCCTGAAGTGATTGTTTACGGAAATGGCGTTTACACGTGCAGAATGACATACACTTGCCGAGTGTATTTTTTAGGAAACAAAGACTTATTCAACATTGGCCAGGGAAAGAAGACGTACTTTTTTCTAATATTTACTGATCATCTGCGAACATGTTGTTTTAAATTAAATAGGTATACAGTAACAAAGATGTATGGTGTTGTCCTTTGGACACAGTTAAGCTTTCACATCACGCTCACACTACCTCAGCATCTTCGTGATAATGAATTGTTTAACTTTTATGGTTCGAATATTGGTAAGTACATATACAGGAAAATTTTACATATTAATTCATTCTACTTGAACTATTCTTATATATAAAGGTTATATTAATATACTTCTGGCCTAGAAGAGTTCTTTAAGAAAAATGTTTAGTGAATTTGGTTAACAATATTGAAATATTTACCTGACGCATTCCGGTTGACTTGTTGAATGAATTCAAGGAGATTATGACGCAGTTCACTTGTTTGTTCTTCTTGAGCACATAACTTGTCCAAAGTGTCCTTCTTTTGTAGTGCTACTATGTTCATAATTTTATTCCGTTCAGCCTCTGTATTTTCTACCCGGTTCCTTATGTTTTCCACTTTGCTATCGTTCCCTTTCTAATGAGGATCTCATATTTTCTTGTAGTTCTTTCCAGCCCATTTCCATCTTTATAATTTTGTATAAAAGTTTTTCTTCGTAATCATACTTCGAACACTCGGGTTCCATAAACACAAGACCGAAAAGCAAGCATACCGCAAATATGCACACACAGAGAAGAGTCATGACTGTATTTTGAAAAGCGGTTCTGCATGGATTGCTTTTTATTTGAAATATATGTGCAACTATTTGAACATGTTTATTTTTGGGTAAACAGTATGGTGACACATAAGTGCCACCAATCACATTTATGAAAACACATTTGCGTAGATTATTTAACATTCCATGATAATTTTCAGAACATACATCTTGTAACTTACCGCGAAGAACACCTTAACAATTCTTGAATTAATACATTCACCACTCCATACCATCCAACAAAATTAGTTATTATTATAATAGCGGTAAGATATGCGCATAAAAAGACGGATGATGAATAATAACACAGTTAAGTCTGCAATTGTGATTTTCTTTATGTATCAATTTCGGGCTTTCTAATTATGCAAAATTTCATATAATTATATTTTTATCTCAGAATCAGAATCAAGACAAACTTGCAGATGTATAGGTCATGTTATTTCTTCCAAAAACAAATTGACATAGACTACATAAACGGTGCCCTTTCAATCTTACTGATAATGATGATTATTTGTAATAGATGTTGAGGAATAAAAATGTGCATTGATGAATAATGGTTGCAAACAATAGCTATTTCTACAGAAACATTAATTTGTATAGGGAATATATTCAGGGCAAACTAAACTCAGTCTGGATGTCAAGTCAGAAGGGAAATGATGGCCTCGCATTTGGAAGTAATATTAATGCGATAATATAGATGAATAGGTCCTAGGTGCGATCCCTAGTCCTACCAAAGTCGTGTAAATGATATTGATATATTAACCAGGTGATTGCTACTGAGCACAGTGTATTGATATTGTATCAGAATAATGTGGCCGGATATTTTGTTATTCCTCATGTTTATGGCGTAATATCACAGTGGGGACCTTCTTTTTACTTCTTCATTTCTTTTCTACAACGTAAACAAATATAAAATAAAGTTTCTGCTTTCTTTTTTATCAAATAAATATAAATTTGTGATGGCCTAAACATGTCACCATACTCGTGCCCACTGAAGTTAGTGATATTTGAACATGAGAAAATCTTTGTCTTAAATTTCACATGAACTCACAAGACACATAATGCAACTTTTCATATAAATATCTTATCTTCTCAGAATCATATCTATGTCTGTACTTTTATGTTTGCCATATACTGTAAATTTTGTTTTATTCCACGTTTATGTCGCAAATAACAACGCATTAACTTTATATCTAAGACTTCGTGGTTTCCAGAGCAAGGGGAAAAACTACTTATCTCAGGTAACAGGTGGTCAACTTGGCATATTTATGTTCTGTAATTAAGATACAAAAATTAATAAAAGGGTTCAAATCAATTTATTTTACGTGTTTAAATTTGCAGAACAAAAACAGACATCATTTTCTCATGTACAATATAATTTATCACAGGGAATTATTGAAGCAATATATGTTGTTTTTCTTTTTCTTTGTTTCAAATATAATTATTTATTTATCAAGAGTCAGGCGGTGAAATTAAATTACTTGCATTTATCATACAAATTCTACGTTTTTTTTTCTTGCTGTACAGATCAAGGACATAGGATAATGATGACCAAAGTATTGAGATATTTTGCTAGATGCTGAAAGTAATATCCCTTAAATGAGATATATATTCTTTGAGTCACCAATGTTCTGTTAATAAATAAGTTCCTATGTCTCTTTCTATTGAATATTGCACGATAATAAGAAGATGAAAACATCGCGCTGAGGATAGGTATGTTATGTATATAAATCGCGTCGACACGAGCATTATCATTTTCAAAATAAGCCAAAAATGACTGCATATCTGCTTGTATGCCCATTTAACGTTCAAAACCGTATCAGCACATTGTACCATATAAGCTACAAACAGACATGACTAGATATATTTTTTAAAGTAGCAGTTTACAGTCCTGCAAAATATTACGGTGTCTAAATCTCCGTAATATAGGCTGGTCGTTGTTGATCCACGTCCGAAATATATCAATGTTGTAAAATTGTTTTTGTAGCGTCCGATTTCAATTTCGTCCGAAAAATAGAGGGTAGTTCCGAGAATAATTTGATCGGTGTCAAAATAAGGCGACCGTATAGTGTGTTTTGTCATTCAAACCTCTTATGGTGTGCTATTGCAGTAAAGCAAAACTGGCCTGTCTCAAGTACACGCAGTCTCCAAACGACTGAACTATTTTCATTGAGAGGAAATAACTAAGAACAAATTATATGGGTCGATTTCATTAACAGCATATAATGTTATAGCTTTCAAAGAAAATGTGTTCCAATATTGTTTCATTTAACTGGAACATCAAGATAAGCAACCAAACGCGTACAAACTTGAATTCCTGGTGGCTATACACTTTTTTATCATCCCCTTGTATTCTTCTTAAACGAGGGAGTGTATATTTTAATAGGCATGCGTGATAAATCATGTATTAAATTAAACATGTGTTTCGTTTTGTTTTGACGAGTGAGCCGGCATGTTTATGTAAACTTAATTTAAGGTAGTTTGTTAATAAATATAATGGAATTTCACAATATTACAAACATAGGAAACATACGTGTTGTTTTCTTCAGTAAAAATTACACGACATAAAGGGGGAGACTTAATACAACAGAGGAAACATAATTGATGAACAAATAAAAGCTTGTCATTGGCATAATATGGACTTAATATTGATAAATAAATATGCATCAAGACAATGATAATTATTATTATCTTTCCTATTAAAACTTCCTCTACTATTCACCCGACTGAGTGCTTATTGATTAAACTCGATATATCACTTTTCCGTATCATCATATACACAAATGAGAGTATTTTAAGTTTAATATTTTAGCTGCATCGCAATTTATCTTTCTGAATACGTATAAGTGCGTTCGAGAGGACGGACCGTCTGTAAACGAATGAATTGTCTCGAAAGTAATCACTTCGTCCTACAAATATTAATTTGCTGTGTATGAAATAGGGAACCCATCTGCATTCTGATTATTCACCATCTATCCCTTGCCCTTGGCTGGGAAATCCTTTTATTGTCCCCATTGTCCATAAATGTCCAAAACATGTTTATCAAATGTCCAAAACAAGTTTATCAAAGGACACAAGTCAACAATAGATTTTGGATTTAGGAAAGCCGTCTCTGGGTAAATCTATACTATTTGGAAAACAAGAACTGATATAGGATATACAGAAAAAAGATTGATACATATCTTCAAACGTGTGATGGATAAGACACCAGTAGTTTGTATATTTTCATTAAATCCAATACGGTACAATTAGGTAAAGATATTGTTTTCTTGGTGACATTTGAATGAAAATTAATTGAATAATTTACATGTTTTCACCCTACATCTTTCGTTTCGTGCATTAATTTTAGATTTGGAATTTATGGTAATTTTAAATTGTTTAATGCAATACATACAATTTTGGGAGAATAACATTTTTAAGACATTTGTACATAACAAAGATGGACTTCCCTCCCGATTCCCTGGGTCAAGCAATATATACATTGACATTAAAAACCGTTACAGAGACAAGAATGGAAATCTGAAATCAAAAGGTTTGTTTTTTATGCTGTACATTGATATACAATAGTTTATTCGATTGTTTCTTTAGTTAATTCAACAATATCCAATAGTGTGGTTTTAGGTTGTACCCATTGTTCGCTTTCATAAAATCATCTATGCCTTATGACGATACCCATATTATGAGATTGTTTATTGTTCATAATGTAGCATGTATTTGATTCCACCTTTCAGATTGTTCTTATTATGAGTATTTTCATTCCAAAATAATTCTCGAGGAAATATTTCATATTTCCATTAATAACGTACACGTTTTACTGCAAACCAGTGGTTGCATTCATAATTCATATTATATTCCGAAATCTCCGTTTACCCGCATTACTTAATTATAAAATTCACAACATTTAGCCGAATCATTTAGAGATTTTGACAATATTACAATTGTGTTCTAGGTTAAATCCATTATGTAAATTAATAGCACACCATGTTCAAATAACTTGGAATTTTACTGGTTAAAATTACTTTCAGACTGCAGTGCAAGCACAAACATGTGAGAATCGGCTAGATCTCTGATTTTTCTGCCGGTGTTTAAACGGCTCATGATGAAATAACAAGATCTGCTCTGAACACACACTTCCCACGCACTTGTTTTGCTAAACATAAACAGTGACATGGGAAAATAATTAAATCCTAAGGTACTTTAACATTTAATCTACTTCAAAATATGACGAGCGGTAAAAAGAACATAAAATGGCATATAGTTTTTACTTTAATAGTACTTGTTTATTTACAAACAAATACACACAAAAGACAAGGCAAAGCGTGGGATAAACTCACAATATATAACGAATATCAAAGTTTAACTAGTATACGCCAGTAATAATTTCCTCTTTTCCATACTATTCTTAACTGCTTTTTATTCGTTTCTTGGTTAACGTCTGACTGACTGTATTACAATCATTTGTAGACCTAAATAAAAAGATAGCCACGTAATAGACAAACAGGATGATACCAAATCAAGACACATACTCTTGACACTGGACCAAACAGACCTGATACTACCGTTTGTGCTGAGCGCCAGTCAGAATTGAGATATTCAAGTATCTGTTTAACAAATTAAGTAGGTTGCGGTCGGATAGTGTACCAAAGACCTCCATGATGCAAGACGGAAGCTCTACTTAATCTGCTACGAAATGTTTAAAAAATGTATAATAAAAAGATATGATTTTAAAACATGACAAGTTAAATATACAACCCAGTTATTTTACTTGTACTAATCAGCTAATGTGGTACAAATATCAATTGTTAGGTAAATATTCGATTTTTCATAGTTATTAATTATACTATAAAGGTTAACATAATTGTGTCCTTATTCTTTGATAGATTCCATAACATCTCAAATGAAATCCGCCAATTATAAAATCACCTCATTATCCATGCCGATAAAATATTTTCCTTCAAAACACATTAGCCTCCGTACGAATACCAAATCAAGTTGTTTAAATTCATTTCATAGGCCAAATTAATTACCGATCTTTCTTTTAATATGATTTGAATAGAATCAACAAGTGTTAAATAAATCATACAACCAACAGATTTATCGAAAGCCCATCATACTTTAAATGGATATTTACTTCATAGATAGCTTTAAATCATTCCATTGCGACAAACGAGGTATAGAGGTAATAGGACATCCAGAATGTTTCCTGAAACGTTAAACCTCTTCGCCGGAAAATGGAAAACACAAACATTGGCACGTGCATTAAATGATGACCTGATAATTGTATATTAAAGAATACTAAACTATAGGTTGGTTGTCATAAAAATGTTTCGTAATCCACTATCTTTAATCTATTTTGATACTATATTAATTAATTTATTGAATATTTTTTTACATTTACACAGTGAAAGGAATTTGTTTTCCGAATTTCTATTATCATGTAAAATCGAATGGAAGACAACCCTTCGCTGTTATTTTATCAATTTCCGTACGCAGCGATCTCCCCTTATATTTGTACGTTTACCAGTCAAATGTTAAACGTTTGTATCAATGCAGTTTCTTCATTAGTATCTGAATGAAATAAACACATATTTATATTATACACATATGATATTATATGTGTGCATCCTTTTAATTTTCTCTCTCTCTCTCTCTCTCCCACTTTCTCTACTTCTACTAGTACTCTTACTACGCATTATTCAATCACACAGACTATAGTTTATGTATAGAAGAATATTTATCGGACAAGTCAATCCCAGAAATTGGAAGTTTATTTGTTCACACATTTCAAAGTATGAAAATAATTTATACTAACCACATGTTTTGATGATGATCATGGACAGCACATTTACAAAGTAAAAAGCCGGAAAAAGCAAACCAAAAACATTGGAACGTGCATTAAATGATGACCTGATAATTTAACATTAAAGAATACTAAACTATAGATTGGTTGTCATAAAAATGTTTCGTAACACACTATCTTTAATCTCTTTTGATACTATATTATTTATTTAATATTTATTTTATATTAACACAGTGAAATGAATCTATTTGCCCGAATTTCTATTATCATGTAAAATCGAATGGAAGACAACCCTTCGCTGTTATTTATCAATTTCCGTACGCAGCGATCTCCCCTTATATTTGGTACGTTTACCAGTCAAAGGTATAAGCGTTTGTATCAATACAGTTCTCTTCATTAGTATCTGAATAAAATTAACACATATTTATATTATACACATATGATATAAAATGTGTGTATCCTTTTATTTCTCTCTCTCTCTCTCTCTCTCTCTCTCTCTTTCTCTCTCTCTCTCTAACTTTCTCCCTCTCTATCTCTTCCACTTTCTCTACTTCTACTTGTACTCATACTAGGCATTATTCAATAACACAGACTATAGTTTATATATTGAAGAATATTTATCGGACAGGTCAATCCCAGAAATTGGAAGTTTATTTGTTTACACATTTCAAAGTATGAAAATAGATTATACTAACCATATATGTTGAAGATGATCATGGACAGCACATTTACAAAGTACAACGAAAGAATAAAAAAATGAAATTAAATAAAAGGTTCCCATGTGTATAAATCAAGTATATCGATAGAAATATATTCAACCTAAATAATGAATGCTGAAAACGATAATGAAATAAAGACAATAATGATATCAGAAATATTATTTATTATGATAATAATAGTACCAATTATCATATCATTATTGATTAATATAAAATTTGCACTACTAATAATGACACTGTTAATAGCAATAACACTAATAGTTAGGTTGATAATAAAATAACAATGGTATCATATCAAGAATAGAACCGATGTTGATAAAAAAAATAATCAAATTTTAATTAGAGAAGTAATAATACTTACAATATAGATTTTCATTAGTGCAATACTCACAACTAATACCAGACATATTGCATGTATGTGTTTATTTTAGTAAAACATAAATTTTCTTAAAGGCGATGTAGTCTCGATAGGGTTGTTGGACGTGTATTGACCAGTTGTACACGGGATTTGCGTGCACGATATGATTGTGGTTCATTCAGCTTTGAGACAGCGATGAGTGCAGGCGGTTAAATTTTTGAATTGGTAGTATTAGTTATTGACCCCTGAGTCACCAAAGAAAAGTCACTTTTGTTTTTATAGCTAAAGCGGATGGTTTCATTAGTTTAATACACTCATAACCGTCTCTTAATATTGAAATACTACCTAGCTCGGTAAGACTGTGTGAGATAGAGAGGTTATGACACTTTTATAATCCAGTGATGAGAGTTCGACGGGAGCAATATCACATTTTTTTCTAATTTTTATCTTTTAAGTCTATATTTTATTATTTTACTCATTTTAACTTATTATATCAAATTATACGCGTATTAAAAATGACATTAGACATTTGCCGGCTGCGCCTGTCTCTGATCCAGACTTCTCAGTGACTCCGAAATGACTAAATAAAGAGATATTTACATTCATTAATGAAAAACACTGTCCAAAAAATCCATTTCAGCTATATTATTTGTCCAATAAATTTATGTTAATTGTTTGTATATACACCATATTTAATATACTATATTTTTTTATAAGGATTGTCCCAAAACTCCGTGACAAATTTTAAAACAACAGCATTTTAACGTAAGCTTATTTTCATATTTTCAACTATCTATCAATCAATTACATAGTATATTCTAATATTTAAAAATATATTTGTGTTCTCGGTAACACAATAATTGTGTGTATTTTTTTTTGCATTTATTCAAACCAGCATGCAGTTAAGCGGCGCAGCGCGAAATTCTTATTCTAAATTTTATAGCTCATTACATAATCTGATACTTTCCCGACTTAACGTAACAAAACTGTCTGAAACCTGTCGCGCTAACGTCATTCTTCATTGACATCATTGTAAAAATGAATTATGACGTACTAAACAAGTTGATAACTGTGAAGGTGAAGACCCTGATTAAGCTTTCCATGATGATGACGTCGGAAAATTTGGCGGGGCAGAGAACTTTTTACAATTTTGCGAATAAGCTGGAATGACGCCTTTGTAGAATATAAAGCATATGAAGAGCACAGGTCGCTGGTTTACAAATGGCACGGAAATCTAACGAAAGGAAGTAAAGAATCGTAGACGACCGGGCGACCGCGGACTGTCACTGCAGATGTTATTGAGCGTGTTAAAAACTGCATTCGTGAATAGTGTTGACGAAAAGTACGTGATGAAGCGGAAATATTGTACATTGGTAAAGCAACTTTACATAGGATTCTAAATGGTGATTTAAACATTCGAGCGTATGTTCCCGCTGGGTTTCAAGGTTGTTGAAACAAGAAGATAAGGAACGCAGAGTGTCGGCTTCGGTTGCGTTTTAGCGCCGCATGGAAAAAGATAACACGTTTCTGGAACGAGCCATTACATCAAGCGTCTGGAAGACACCGGCCACTATGCCTCCAAAGAAAGCCAGGCTGGTGAAATCTTTTGGTAAGGTGATGTCCATCGTCTTCCACAATATTGTGATCCTAACGCATGCTGGACCTGAGGGACGTAACGTGAATGCAGCTTATCTCTCGAAGGTAATTTAACAAAATAGTTTCTGAGATTAATTTGAAAAATAATTTTTTTTTATCTAACAGGTTTGATAAATAAGAGATAATTTGAATGAATAAATAAAATAAAATTTTTTAAAAACAAATAAAACATGTTATCAGCAATTTAATGATATTGTTTTAAATGTTTCCTCAATCATTAGGTTATGCGCCTCGACGTGATGAACGCTCAACGGAAGAAAGCACCATCCCTTTATTGAAGCCCCTGATATTGTCGTATGGTATCAAGACAACGCACCCGTCCACACTGCAAGCATTACCCAACTTGAGATCAATGTGCTCGGGTTCAAGCAGGTTCGCCATCCGCCGTACTCGCCAGACCTCGCGCCTCTTGACTTTGCCTATTTCCCGCAGCTCAATGAGCAGTTACGCGGCCAGAGATTAGAATCCCGAGAGAAACTCATGAATGCCACATTGACATTCAACAAAGGTTTGAACAAAGACTGGTTTGTAAATGTATTTGATGCTTGAGTAAGCCTACACCACAAGTGCGTAGATTCACGGGGAGAGCATTTTGAAAAGGGCGTTTAAAATGTCGTTACGTTGCGTAAATGACGTTGACCGTGCGACGGTCGTATAGCACGTAGTCTGTTACATGACATTTGTAATGACATTGTTTGCTTTTTTTGCATTTTAATGATTTGCATTTATTCTTATATGTCATTACATATTGCAATGCGAATTATTTTAATTTTATCGCACTATTTCACATTCGGGGTGTTGGGACAACACCTCACATATATCTATAAGCGGTGATGCAACATGCCTTATTATTCGTTAAATGTGTTTATAGCATATCGGTATGTTACTTTGTTTTTACTTTTTTATGATTTACCTAAAATTTCCAAGCTATATTGTCTCCTTATGAAATAATTTAATCACTGATGATCATATCACAGAGAAAATAATTCATATCCACTTAAGAAAATACGACTAATGCCTTAAGTTGAATTTTTAACTTGAGAAACTTCTATTTAGATAAGTGCGCATGCGTACTTATTTGCTGACTTTCCAAATTGTTCCTCAGAGATAATGATCCTTAAAGAGCTTATTCAAAACACATTTAGTGGGTAGACACGCTGATATAGTCATCTGATATGAATGTTTGCTACTATATTTCTACAACAATGAACTTATTTCAGGGAAAAAAAGGTCCCAACTTTATTATTGTCCGTGTCTTGTTCTTGCCATTCATGTTTTTCCTTCGTTTCCTAAATGTACCCGATAGTCCGAGAGTTATATATCCAAAATATCACCATGCAACAGTATAATTATATTTCGCATCGTGTTTTCTGTTTATGCACAGAGATGACGAAGGGGGATTTAAAAATAAATGAGGTGGGACATAAAATGATTAAATTAAGAGAAATGGTATGTTGGGAATACATTTTTTTACATTTCAAAAAAAACTAATGCACAAGCTTATTGTATATGAATAATTGAATGTTTATAACTAGACATCAATATCCACGGTCACAACGATATATGCCAATTAAACAAACAATCGCATATGCTCTTTACAGAATATGGAATGCAGATTAAGTATTTCATAAAAAAAATAAAAAACATACCCCAAAGACATGAGCCATAATAAAATCAAATCAGCCATTTAGCCATTGAAATATTTGGCACCATACAGCGAGAGAATATGGATGATAATATTGCTTTAGAGTTTTTATGTTGTAATCATGGTCATTACGTGTTATATGTTTCATTCTTTTATTCTTTAATTGTCATTCTTAATTACTATGATCATTTTATATATTTTCTAGCAGTAAAGGAAGTAATACTAGTAGTTTTAGATCCAGTCATGTATTCAGTTGAACTCTTTCTCCGATGTTCAGCAATTGCCAAATCTGTAAATTGAGCATATCTTTTCTTTAGGTAAATATAAAGAATTTTATTATACATGTCACTGCATTACCTTTATATGACTTGTGAATAGTTTTATTGTTGTTGTTGTTGTTTATTCACATGAGTTCAAGCTCCCACTGTCAGTTATAGTCATTTGGGGATTTTATTCTACATCAGACATATATAGACATATCTCACTGAGATATCTCCAAATAGACAACTGCATTGATACCACACCCAGTTACACTATCTAGACACTGGGCACAAACAGCAAAATTCAATTCGCACCAAGCTCATGTGTAATACGCAAGGGTCATTTTAATGACTTTGGTATGTAGTGGAAGGAGATCGAAACCGCGACCTTGCGTTAGTTCCCGGACATTATAATCATTCTTCTTCCAGGATTCGTGATTTTTTTTGGGGAGGGGGAGGTGTAAACAAAGTTAATTACATATATACCTGCTAAATGCATATATATTATCATTATTTTAAATCATATTTATTTATTTAGACGCACAACAAATATCTTTAGTAAAACATATCTAGCATATATCACACAGATAACGTTGAATGTGTATATTGATAATGCAATAGAATATTTTATATTTTATTCTGAAATTTACATCATGCTTTGTTTCATGGTACAATAAGGATATCTCTCTCACACTTCTTCTCTATTTCTCTTCCTCCCCGCTTTCTCTTTATCATTTTTTCTTTTACAGTATCTCCCTTACTCTTTTAATCAAGATCATGGCATATGTTGAATGATTGATTCCTATCTCTGCTCAGCTTAAAACAAAACCCCATCGGGTGCTCGAAGCATACTGGACTGACAACAACTTAATTGCTCAATTGATTATTATTCGTATGTGATGCAAGAAAAAGGCATTTATATCAGTCTTATCTGTATAACTTTTCAACGACAGCAATTTTGACCAGTGTTAACTTATGCATAGAAATACATGTATCTATTTATATTTAGAGAGTTTAAATCAATAAAAACCATAAACGATTTAAACAAATACATGTAAAACTATATTTTAATATATATATAAATATATATATATATATATATATATAAAATTCTAATGAAGTTATCCAACAAAAAGTGAATGTATACCTAATAATGTAAGTAAACATTCACATTCAAATGATTTTATAATGGTTTGCTATAAAATAATATAGTAAAACAGCATTTATCGGTTCAACTTTTTTCTTGTTAATCAGAATAGAATATGCATGTGACTTTCATCAGCCGAATTATTGAATTCATTTTTTTTGCACAACTTTTGTTTTCAAGGTATTCGTACATTCTTATATTTCAATTGATAATCACTACATGCAGTCATATTATCATGACACCTAGTTAACGAGTCCTGGAACCAATCTAAGCTTTATTTTAAATGACTTTGGTAAGGCTAGTGTAGGGAGTGAAGGGATAAAATCACATCGGTAACATGACTAAAATAGTTTTAAAATAGTTTTGAAGCAGAAATGTCCGGTAATCCCGTAAAGATAGATCCGCGATGTCGCTTAAACGGGGGTGGGGGATATAAAACACTCGCAAGTCTCTACTTTGTTAAGGAGAGTATATTTCATTACAGATATGTATTCACAAATATATGTACAGAATTCTGTGCTGTAAATTTGGTTGTATTTTTGTGTTAATATGTAAAATGAAGTCAATTAATACCTATACAAAATCTGGAAATCAATACAAGTTATCTTTAAATGTTTTTAGGAACAGTAGTGCTACAAATCATGATTGTTGTTTTAGTTTGAACCAGATCCGAGTTGGTTTATCAGTGTTCCGGTGAAGAATATTCCACGATAAGTATCTGTAAACAGCTTTTCACCACCAACGTAAATATTCCGGACAAGGGCCGTATCTCCAGACTGCATGACCACTGTGGCTTGACACGAACTGCAGGTTTGATAGTCTTTATCAGCTGAAAAACACCTGCCATATTCTTTCCCGACTACTATAACACTTGCAGAAAAGTAATGGCCGGACTTAGCACACAGCTGGACAGTAAACATATACAGGCCGGACACTGGGGCCGTGAATATACCCGTACTGTTGTCGTAGGCGTTCCCTTCGTTCAGCAGATTAGTTGTGAAGATGATCGTGTCGCCTTTAGCAGGATTTAAGTGTTTCACATCACGAACGTTGAAAGCCACTATTGTGGTTGTTCCGAAATCTAGATTAATCAATAATTATAAAGAAAATAAGGATGGAAAATTTATATTATTTGGTTGATTTTAACGATTTTAACACCACTGTGACAGATATCTTGTCCATTCGTTGCTCATAATTCATTAATTTACTAAGTTAATTTTGATTTACATGCGTATTACAAAATAAAACATCAAATAGCAATAAAAAGGGGAGTGAAAATGGTGCATATATATTGCTTGATATTTATGCTTTTAATAACTGAAGAAATATATCTCTGTAAAAGATATCGCATCTATTTGCTTCAAACAGTTTATCTGTTAAGTTTAACGTCAATTTAAAGGACTTTGATATTTTTTTCAATTGTTTTGCATTAGACATATACAAAATAGTAAAAACTAATGCTATCTTAATCCGTAGAAATCGTTTTTTTTCCAATTTACTAGTCACGGACCTGAAATTACTTTGCAAAAGATAACTTACTTATATGAATATTTGTTGTTTTGCGAATGAGAGCAATGACATCATCATTGGCATTGACTTTCAAACAAATTATTTAACAACAACATTATTATTTTTGCAATATATTAAATTATGTATCATAATCAAATATGATGAAAAATATTAATCGTCATTTTATTTTTCAAAATCAGCATATGCAAGGACTAAAACACGTATTTTATCATACGTTTGATTTGAATGAATTACACACATTGTTGTTACATAATTATAAGTACAGCCTAGCTGAAAGATTTTTATATACAAAAATATTTGGAAAATGTACCGAAATCTCGTATACGTTTTTAAAATAGCCATTAAACCAATTTGCATTGATGACGTTTACTTTCCTCAAATTTTCAGTTTAATATATTTAAGAAAAAAAGTGCAAAGTGAATCTACTTACCTGACAAATTTCGGTTGATCAGTTGCATAAAATCAATGAAACTATGACGTAGTTCAGTAATCTGTCCTTCTTGACCACGGACAATGCCCAAAGTGTCGTCCTTCTGTTGTTCTACTAAGTTGGTGATTTTAGCCCGCTCGGTCTCTGTATCCTTCAAAATGTTCTTAACATCTATAACAGTACCACTGATTTCCTGTCTCGCGTTTGATAGTTCCGTTTTCATATTTGCAAGTGAAGTCTTAACGTCGTCTTGTAGCGCACGCCACTCAAATTCCATTTTGATCAGCTTATTTAAAAGTTTTTCTTCGTAATCATACCTTGAGCACGCCGGCTCCATAACCACACAGCCCAGCAGCATACAAAAGTGAACACGCAGAAAAGAGCCATGATTGTTATCTGTAAAGCGGCTCTTTCAGAATAGCTTTTATATCAGTAAAAATTGTGTGAATATTTTGAGCTATTGGTATGGTGACATATTACAGCCACCAATCAAATCTCTTGAAATAAAATGAGTGGATTATTGAGGATTTCATATGCTATTAATTAAGAAGAAAAGAGCGAAGATATAGGTTAGAATATAATCGAGTACGTTGCGCGCGTCTAATATCTATATATTTATACATAGTTTACATATAGGACGGAGGATCCATATCACGTTATCCGGACTTTATTTTTAACATGCCAATTTATTTGAATGATGTTTCAATATTTATGGTAAATATGTTATTTCCTAATGCAGAAACAGAACATTGTGTATTTCAATGCGGCGCCTTTTATCCTGCGTGTTGCTATAGCAACTCAACGTTGTAAGAGTGGACTATGTCATGGTTCCTCGACTTTAACGGATGGTTATGAACACTGTCGTGATTAAGAAATAAGTAATGTTTGGACCGCATAGTAATTGCAAGTGACGCTCGGTTGTCTTTGTTCGACCCGGAAACCATAGAACAGCCAAAGCATTCGAAAACGCCCGAATCTCCGACACCAAAAAAGGCAATATAATACCAAGCAGATGTATATCTTCTTCGCCTATCGCCATAGAATGATTCCACAACACGCTGTTTCGATTGTGCAGAATATTATGACGCCAACTAAAATAACTAAATCATAAATGTTATCGCTTTTTCTTTAATTTACATATAATTCCAGAATACTTTATGAAACTAACAGAAATACTATAAATTCAATGTTATTTACTGCATTCACTGGTTTATTTCATTTATTTTTATATTTTGGAACAAATGTGCCACCTGATGAAGCGTGTCGAAAAAGTTGTGACGGACAGATTGATAGACCGACGGACAGAAGACGGAAAAGTGATTCCTATGTGTCACCTTTGCTTCCAGCAGGTGAATCACATCTGCTTACAGCAGGTGACAAATAAAATTATTATAAAGTCAGTGTTTATTTTTCCCGCAATCACTGAATTCATTTTCGAAACATGCATACAAGAAATATAGGTCGTATAGTCGCAGGGTCGTATATGACATCATTTTCAATCATATACAGTTGACGCAACTAGGATAGGGCTTCTTGGATTAGAACTGGTAGATTACCTTCGAAACCCTTCGGACCTCACCCCGATGTACTTTCACGTGTTTCTTGTGGTCAAACCGGCGATAAAAGGTACGAGGTGTGAGCCATTTGGAAACGTATCACGCACAGCCCAGCATGGCGTATAACAGTTATATGAAATTTGTTATATCGTCCGTTGAAAGCCAGAAGTGGCTATCAGCATATGTAAAAAGAAGGCTGATAGCCCCTTCTGTCTTTCAATGGACGATATATATATGTATATACAGAGGTTAGCGCGCCATGAGAATTGCGTATTTTGCGCCAGGTTTTATTTGGAAAAATGTTATTAACATGCGACTTCACTGTGAGGCACAGATACCGTCGTTAGCATAGAAGATTCATTGAAATGGTAAATTAATGTCAATAAAGTTGTTTGACACGCTATTTATCTATTTATGATGGCTGTGAAATGCAGTTTATTTTGCATTGCATATGATATTTTGAGTGAAACATACTTATATTATACAATACGACAGTGTTTTCCAAAAAAAGATATATAAAAATTAAAGTAGGGTGTTTATTCTTATTTACATAGATTTCTTAATCTACAATAGAAGTGTTGAAATTATAATAGAATGTGTCGACTATGATGAAAAAAAAATATATCTAAGCTTGCTAATGTTACTAACATTTTATCATATTCATATATATAAACTGGTTTTACTAACTTGGTTAATTTGTTATTGTCAATTTATTATGCCTGTAAAATGTATTATTTGCGTTGTAAATGCCATTTAGAGAGAACAATACTTATATTACGAATACAGGACAATTTATTTTCCAATAATTTATGTAGAAGTTAAAGTAGGGTAATAACACAATAATGAAAATACATATATAGCAATACATAGGCACTATTATTTTATCATATTAATGATCTGGTTTTACTTTGGTTTATTTGTTTGGTTTCTGGGTGAATCCTTCGGTCAAGCATAGAGACTAGTGTAAGCCAGTTACGTCACAGACTATTTATAGATTGGAATCAGAGAGGGAATGATACCATGCATTTTTTCATGAGTGCCGCTGTAAGTAACAGTTTTATAGACTTTCAGTCCCCGTGACTAAGTGGTTAGAATGTCCACTGCATAACCGGCAGGTCGAAGGTTTGAACACTGGTAAATACATTCACGAAATTGTTATAATTTATATCCATTAGTTTGTGCGATGCCTAAAATTGTTGTTCTAGGATTTGCTGGCACAGTGTTAGCATATTGTGACCGAGAATGGTATCATGTTACGTGTCTACGGCTTAAAATAACATTGTGACAGCTCTAAAAATATCTCATGTAGACAAAGCGTACCTTATTGACTTATATATTGTTAATGACGTTTAACGCAAACAAACATTGATACATTAATAAAAGTTACTTTTCTTTAATACGTAATTTTTGTTTCCTCAATATGTGATAACCAACATATGACACCATACTGTTGCTTTCTAAAGAACATGATGTCTAAGCATGAGAAAATCTAAAACTTGACATCACATGACATAAAAACTCCATTTCTTTTATGTAATTTGTTTTACTCAGAATAAGAAAATATGTTATGTAACTTTGTTTGCCACATCTGTATCCGGTTCAGTTCTACGCTTATATAACAAATTACAACTCATGCAAGGCTTTTTGGCTTCCGGTGTTCAAAGAAATGACTACTTATCTCAAGTGACAGATGACCAACTTGGCATATTTATCAACTGTGAGTACGAAACGAAAATAAATAAAGTCATTCATTTTATCTTGAGGATTTTAAATTTGAAGAGCATGCACAGAAACATCTTGTTCTCATTTAAAAGGTCATTTATCGCAGGAAACTAATGAAGCAAAACATGTTAATATCTTTTTGATAGCTTTCTTTGTTTCAAATAAACTTGATTTTATTTCAGTGGGCAAAGCGTGAAATCAAATTATCTACATCAATCAAGTCTCACGAACTTAGCTGGCTACATAGTCAAACAAAAACGGCATAATAATTATTAAACTATTGAGGTAATTTGCTAGATTCTTAAAGTAATATCCCATATACTATGTTCCCCTTTTTCTGTTAATAAACAGTCTCCTGTGACTCGTTCTAAAGAAAATTGCATGGTAATTAGAAAGAGAACAGAAACATAACAAGCATAGGAAGACGGTGTATCTGCTTGTTTACGCCATCAATGTTTCAAAACCGTATCAGCAGCTTAAATCATGTAAGATTTAAACTGACATGGCGTGACATAGATTTGATAGTAGCAATGGGAAGATTAGATGAAAGTCCTGTAAATGAATGAATCATCTGTAAATTACACATACTCATGTACACTTTACTCATTCTGATCAATGTATGAATTTAATTACAATTAAATCATGTAAAGGAATAAGATAAATGTAATGAGACAAATTCATTTCGTCTGGTGAGTGGTTTACATTGGGAACGGTGGATCGCTGGTTCCAAAATATATAAGTGTTTTAAATTTGTTTTCGTAGCTACCGATATGTTCCTCGGCAAAAAAAAAAGAGGATTGTTCCGAGACTGGTTAGTTCGGTGTCAAAATAAACCGACTGTATGTAGTATAATTCCAATTGCCTATGGTGCTTTATCGCAGCTTTGCAAAACTATACCTGTCACTACCCATCCTTTGCCCTTGGCTGTGAATTCATTTCTTTGTCCGAATTGTCAATCAGAGTAACACACATATCAATTATCAGCGGAAAAATGCAAAAATAGATCCGGGATATAGGAACACCGTCTTTGAACAAATATACAATATTTTTGTCTCTCTCTATCTTAAGATAGATTTTAAGAGAATTATTGAATTTTAAAATATGCTTAGTTAATAATTTATCTAATATCTTACCCGTGAGGTCGGAATTTTATTTTATTTTTATAGAAATACGCTTTGGATTATTGCATTTCTCTGGTAATATAATTCCGTTTTTATATTTTATAATTAATTATGAATTGCTTCTCTCTCTCTCTCTCTCTCTCTCTCTCTGTTAATAAGAATTTGCTACTAATTATATGCTTAAGTTTATTATAGTGATGAAAAATGGCGTATTTGTCCATATCTAATCAACGGGATTGTGTTCGAGGCAATGTATTTGATTACGCTTCTGTTATACAGGAGAACATTAACTGGAAACCCTGATACCTCATAAGTCAAACATCCGTTGATAACAAAGCAAAACAATTTAAATTAAAATCATTGCCTAATATCATCCCAACAAATTCCTTTTTACATAAAGCATAAAAACCTCCATTATATGTACCAATTGAAAAAGAAATCGGAAGTTGTGAACATTTCTCCTTTCAATGCCTGTAATTGTTCTGGAATAATCGGGAAGCATATTGAGCGACCCACACAGGGAATGTCATACCAATAGCGTGGTGTGCGGTGATAAGTGATCTTAGGAGAAATATATAATCCATTGTTATGCCTGTAAAATGAGGATTGCTTTGTGATATATGCTTAACACAAACCGCAAACGCAATAAGGAAATATGTTTCTTATGTGACAAAAGTAATATTTTCTTTAGAAATCCGTATTTCTTGATCATCCCCCACTTTAACCCAATGAAAATAGGACATTAAAATCTTGGTGTCTGCCATGAGTAGGTGAAATATGATTCACATACACCCTTGGTCTAATATACAAAATGTATTTGAATAAACTCATTTACAGATCTTACATTTTAAACAACCCACATCCGACCCTATCAGAACATGGTGTTTCAGCGAGGAAAAAGATAGAGTTCGTAGGAGATAACTAATTATTTCATTATGCAGCTATGTCTTTGTGTACTTGTGTAGCTGTGTATTAATATAGTTGTGTAGCTGTGTACTAATGTACTTGTGTAGCTGTGTAGTGATATACCTGTGTAGCTGTGTGATTATTTGGAATACGACAGAAATACATTATACCTCTTTTTTTTCACATCTTTCTAAAAATACGGTTTTATAGCGCCGTAAATGAAAGCTGCAATTAAAACAAAATCAGATTTTTTTATTCATATTTCTGCATTTATTTATTCATAATAATTATTTATTGATGTATTAGTAAAATGAATTTCTCTTTGAGTAGAATTAATATATCTTTTTTGTCGATGAAAATAACAGTAGTTGACAATAGTAAGGATAGAAGTAATAAAATAATAATGTTTATAAAAATACTAATAATGATTACAATAAGAACATAATGATTACATTAGTAAAAGTAAAAATGAAAAGCTCCGCATGTACAATAAGAACATTCAAACCAGACATAATACGTTACAGCAACTACAAGCATGGGTAAGTTTCAGTAAGTTTGTTCATTTTTAATTTATCATCGAAGTTTCTTTGTTAAAGCTTATCCGAAGTTTGTATACTACCCAAAGATAGCAATTTTACAAAATTCCTTAAGATAGTTTAAATAAAGCCATAGCGAATCATATATTGAAATGAGGTACTTTTAGTAAAATTATTCATATTTATAGAATATCCTTTAATCATTGTTGATAAATACCTATTCATCAGTATTTGATTTTAATATTTTGAAATAAGCAATTAGTTTCCTCTCTATTCTTTGGCATTTTACACATGTTTTATTTTGATATAAACCAAAAATAAGGAAATATATAAATAAGATTATTATTATTATTATCATTATTAAAAAAATATAGCTCATCGAAACAAAATTTTTAGATATAATGGCAGCAAATACATTAAATAATATTACTCAAAGTTTTCTAAGCAACAAAAGTATACTTAGCCAAAAGAACTATTCAATCTTTATTTGGAAGTACTCTTTTTGTACTAAAATGGATATTTCTTTATTATTTAAAGGTAATGAATAATTAAAATATTAATAATTATGACAGCCTTTTTTTCCTTTGTAATTGGGTCTTGTTTTTTAATCGATAATAATAAATAATGTCAAAATAACAAGTTACAGAACAGAACACGTTTTACTTTCGTTGTTGTTGTTTAGAAATTTCAAAATTAAGATCTCATGTTTTAAAATGTTTGCAATAAATCAAACGTATGTGATTGTAAAGGGTAGTTGTGAAACTTCATGAGTAATGGACAAATATAACAGAAGATGTAGCTATTTAAATGACACAGGATATGTTGTGCTTAGCAAACTTTGAGATGTATTTATAATCAAGGAAATAAGATATTTCTAATGAAAAAAAAAATATTCTAGTTAAACATTTAATCATATTTTTTTCCAGAATTCATATGTTTCATGAAAAGAATTAAATAACCTAATAGCAAACGGGTTTTTACCTCCGGGTATGCACACAGTATGTAATTTTATCAAACAAACAGTTATAATGTCTTAAAAACAACCTTTTTGAAACAACTTTAACCTTACTTAACGTTGTACATGTGTTATTTTGCTGCTTTATATTCTATTTGTTGTATTAATTTGAGGCCTCAGCAATAGTGTGTATCAATGTTACAGTGAAGAAGAGTCCTTGATAATTAGACGTATAGAGCCTCTCAACATTACTGTGCGATTCAAACCTTCGGACATGGGCCGTGTCACCGGGCTTCATGACCGCTATAGCTTGGCACGATTTACATGGACCTGTGCCATCATCATATAAATACAACCTGCCATATTCTTTTCCCCCAACTAAAACACTGGCAGCAAACGAATGTGATTGCTTAGCACACAGTTGTACGTTAAACAAGTATAGGCCGGATACAGGGGCCGTGAATATCCCTGTTCTATTGTCATAAGCGTTCCCTTCGTTCAGTAGGTTTGTTGTAAAGATGACAGTCTCGCCGGTAGCCGGGATAAGGTGTTTCACATCACGAGCATTGAATGCCACCATCGAGGTTCTTCCGATATCTATAGGATATATATAACAAAACATAACTAATCAAATCGCAAACAAGAAATGAACACGAATAAATATTCACTTGGTATTTAAGATAATAATTTACTTCAAACTCATATATATTCAGGAGGCTTTACTTATTATTATAATTGTTATTTAGATTTTTCAAACAGCTCGTTCACAGATGGTCATTGATTATGATTGTTGTTAATTATATGTGTACATTATGTATATTAATACCCATCTACAGACGTATGGTCACACAATGCAATATTTCCTGACAGTAAAAACTAGTGTTTTCTCCAGTACTTGGCAATAGCGTTACGAACGGTATTGAACCTATATTTAGAATTATAAACCTATTTTTAGAAATGCTTTTTGTGTGACTGATCACATTCGTTCTGTGCGCATGCGCTCTCTCTACAGGTTTAACAATTTATAACATTAACGAAGCCACCTCCCGGAACTGGTGAAGAAGATCGAGTCAATTGGTACCGTAAGCACTTGCTTCGGAGGGGGTGTATACCGTATTCTATATTAAACCGATTTCCCTGAAGTGGTTGTTTACGGAAATGGCGTTTACAGGTGCAGAATGACATACACTTGCCGAGTGTATTTTTTAGGAAACAAAGACTTCCTCAACATTGGCCAGGGAAAGAAGACGTACTTTTTTCTAATATTTACTGATCATCTGCGAACATGTTGTTTTAAATTGAATAGGTATACAGTAACAAAGATGTATGGTGTTGTCCTTTGGACACAGTTAAGCTTTCACATCACGCTCACACTACCTCAGCATCTTCGTGATAATGAATTGTTTAACTTTTATGGTTCGAATATTGGTAAGTACATATACAGGAAAATTTTACATATTAATTCATTCTACTTGAACTATTCTTATATATAAAGGTTAATTAATATACTTCTGGCCTAGAAGAGTTCTTTAAGAAAAATGTTTAGTGAATTTGGTAACAATATTGAAATATTTACCTGACGCATTCCGGTTGACTTGATGAATGAAATCAAGGAGATAATGACGCAGTTCACTTATTTGTTCTTCTTGAGCACATAACTTGTCCAAAGTGTCCTTCTTTTGTAGTGCTACTATGTTCATAATTTTATTCGTTCAGCCTCTGTATTTTCTACCTTCCTTAAGCTTTTTTCTCATATCTTTTTGTAGTTCTTTCCAGTCCATTTCCATCTTTATAATTTTGTATAAAAGTTTTTCTTCGTAATCATACTTCGAACACTCTGGTTCAATAAACACAAGACCGAAAAGCAAACATACAGCAAATGAGAACACACAGAGAAGAGTCATGAATGTAATTTGAAAAGCGGTTCTGCTTGGATTGCCTTTTTATTTGAAATATATGTGCAACTATTTGAACATGTTTATTTTTGGGTAAACAGTATGGTGACATATAAGTGCCACCAATCACATTTATGAAAACACATTTGCGTAGATTATTTAACCTTCCATGATAATTTTCAGAACATACATCTTGTAACTTACCGTGAAGAACAACTTAACAATTCTTGAATTAATACATTCACCACACCATACATAGATAAAAAATAGTAATCATTATAATAGTGTTAAGATATGCGCATAAAAAGACGGATGATGAATAATAACACAGTTAAGTCTGCATTTGTGATTTTCTTTATGTATCAATTTCGGGCTTTATAATAATGCAAAATTTCATATAATTATATTTTTATCTTAGAATCAGAATCAAGACAAACTTGCAGATGTATAGGTCATATTATTTCTTCTGAAAACAAATTCACATAGACTACATAAACGGTGCCCTTTCAATCTTACTGATAATGATGATTATTTGTAAACAATATCATTGCAAACAATAGCTATTTCTACGGAAACATTAATTTGTATAGGGAATATATTCAGGACAAACTAAACTCAGTCTGGATGTCAAGTCAGAAGGGAAATGATGGCCTCGCATTTGGAAGTAAAATTTATGCGATAATATAGATGAATAGGTCCTAGGTGCGATCCCTAGTCCAACCAAATTCGTGTAAATGATATTGATATATATCCCAGGTGATTGCTCCTGAACACAGTGTATTGATATTGTATCAGAATAATGTGGCCGGATATGGTATTATTCCTCATGTTTATGGCATAATATCACAGTGGGGACCTTCTTGTTTCTTCTTTATTTCTTTTCTACAACGTAAACAATTAAAAAATAAAGTTTCTGCTTTCTTTTTTATCAAATATATATAATTTTGTGATGGTCAAAACATGTCACTATACTCGTGCCCACTGAAGTTAGTGATATTTGAACACGAGAAAATCTTTGTCTAAGATTTCACATGAACTCACAAGACACATAATGCAAGTTTTCATATAATTATCTTATCTTCTCAGAATCACAATTATGTTTGTACTTTTATGTTTGTCATATACTGTAAATTTTGTTTTATTCCACGTTAATGTCGCAAATAACAACGCATTAACTTTATATCTAAGACTTCGTCGTTTCCAGAGCAAGGGGAAAAGACTACTTATCTCAGGTAACAGATGGTCAACTTGGCATATTTATGTTCTGTAATTAAGATACGAAAATAAATAAAAGGGGTTCAAGTCAATTTATTTTACGTGTTTAAATTTGCAGAACCAAAACAAACATCATGTTCTCATGTACAATATAATTTATCACAGGGAATTATTGAAGCAAACATATGTTGTTTAGACGCTTTTTCCTTTGTTTCAAATATATTTATTTATTTAACAGACATCATGTTCTCATGTACAGTATAATTTATCACAATTGAAGCAATATATGTTGTTTAAAAGCTTTTTTCATTGTTTCAAATATAATTATTTATTAAGAGTCAGGCGGTGAAATTGAATTACTTGCATTAATCATATAAATTCTACGTTTTTTCTGGCTGTACAGGATCAGGGACATAGGATAATGATGACCAAAGTATTGAGATGTTTTGCTAGATGCTTAAAGCAATATCCCTAAAATGAGATATATATTCATTCGAGTTTCCAATGTTCTGTTAATAAACAAGTTCCAGTGTCTCTTTCTATTGAATATTGCACGATAATAAGAAGATGAAAACATCGCGCTGTGGGACAGGTATGTTATGTATATAAATCGCACCGACACGAGCATTATCAGTTTCATAATAAGCCCAAAATGACTGCATATCTGCTTGTATGCCCATTTACTGTTTCAAAACCGTATCAGCACATTGTACCATATAAGCCACATAAACTGGTCGTTGGTTGGATGGACGACTGAAATATATCAAAATTGTAATTGTTGTAAAATTGTTTTCGTAGTGTCCGATTTAAATTTCGTCTGAAAAATAGAGGGTAGTTCCGAGAATAATTTGATCGGTGTCAAAATAAGGCGACCGTATATTGTGTTTTGTCATTTAAACCTCTTATATTGTGCTATTGCAGTTAGGCAAAACTGGCCTGTCTCAAGTTCACGCAGTCTCCCAACGACTGAAATATTGTCCTTGAGAGGAAATAACTACGAACAATTTATACAGGTCAATTTCATTAAAAGCATATAATGTTATTCTGATTTTCACCATATATCCCTTGCCCTTGGCTGGGAAATAATTTTATTGTCCCCATTGTCCAATAATTTCCGAAATATGTAAGCTTATCAAGGGACAAATATCAAAAACAGATTGGAGATTTAGGAACGCCGTCTCTGAGTAAATCTATACTATTTGGAAAACAAGAACAGATATAGGATAAACAGAAAAACAATTATACATATTTTCAAACGGGTGATGGATTAGACACTAGTAGTATTTATATTTTCATTAAATCTAATACGGTGCGATTAGGTAAAGGTATTGTTTTGTTGGTGACACTTGAATGAAAATTAATTTATTCGCTTTTAAAAAATCGTCTATGCATTATGACGATATCCCTATTATGAGATTGTTTATTGTTCATAATGTAGCATGTATTTGATTCCACCATTCAAATTGTTCTTATGATGAGTATTTTCTTTCCAAAATTATTCTCGAGGAAAAAATTTCATATTTCCAATAATAACGTGCCTGTATTAAAGCAGAACCAGTGGTTTTCAAATTCATAATTCATATTATATTTCAAAATCTCAGTTTACCCGCATTACTAATTATAAAATTCACAACATTTAGCCGAATCATTTAGAGATTTTGACAATATTACAATTGTCTTCTAGGTTAAATCCATTATGTAAATTAATAGCACACCATTTTTCAAATAACTTGGAATTTTACTGGTTAAAATTACTTTTACTGCAAGCACAAACATGTGAGAATCGGCTCGATCTCTGATTTTTCTGCAGGAGTTTAAACGGCTCATGATAAAATAACAAGATATGCTCTGAACACACACTTCCCATGCACTTGATTTGCTAAATATAAACAGTGACATGGGAAAATAATTAAATCGAAAGGTACTTTAACATTTTATCTACTTCATAATAAGTCGAGCGGTAAAGAAAACATAAAGTGGCATCTAGTTTTTACTTTTAATAGTACTTGTTTATTTATAAACAAATACACACGAAAGACAAAGCAAAGCGATATATAAAAATATATATATAATGCATCATGTAGTAGACAAGCAGGATGATACCAAACCCAGACACATACTCTTGACACTGGACCAAACAGACCTGAAACTACCGTTTGTGCTGAGCGCCAGTCAGAATTGAGATATTCAAGTATCTGTTTAACAAATTAGGTAGGTTGCGGTCGGATAGTGTACCAAAGACCTCCATGATGCAAGACGGAAGCTCTACTTAATCTGCTACCAAATGTTTAAAAAATTTGTAATAAAAACATATGATTTTAAAACATATACAACCCTGTTATGTTATTTGAACTAATCAGCTAATATGGTACAAATAGCAATTGTTAGGTAAATATCTTTTTTTCCGTTATCAAAAACAAATTCTCCTTCGATTATTAAAATACTATGAAGGTTCGATATTTGTGTCCTTATTCTTTGATAGATACCATAACATCTCAAATGAAATCCACGCCAATTATAAAATCAACTCATTATCCATGCCGATAAAGTTATTTTCGTTCAAAACACATTATTCTCCGTATGAATACCAAATCAAGTTCTTTAAATTCATTTCATCGGCCAATTTAATTACCGATCTTTCTTTTTATATGATTTGAATAGAATCAACAAGTGTTAAGAACATCATACAAACAACAGATTTAACGAAAGCCTATCATACTGTAAATGGATATTTACTTCATAGCTAGCTTTAAATCATTCCATTCCGACAGAGATGTTATAATTCAAACGAGGTAATAGAGGTAATAGGACATCCAGAATGTTTCCTGAAACGTTAAACCTCTTCGCCGGAAAAAGCAAAACAAAAACATTGGCACGTGCAGTAAATGATGACCTGATAATTGAACATTAAAGAATACTAAACTATAGGTTGGTTGTCATAAAAATGTTTCGTAATCCACTATCTTTAATCTATTTTGATACTATATTAATGAATTTATTTATTTATTTATTTATTTTATTTTTTTCTTTTTTTTTTTTTTTACATTTACACAGTGAAATGAATTTGTTTGCCGAGTTTCTATTATCATGT
>CM037791.1:26673266-26723266 GCA_021229015.1 Solen grandis | reverse complement strand
AAAATCGAATGGAAGACAACCCTTCGCTGTTATTTATCATTTTCCGTACGCAGCGATCTCCCCTTATATTTGGTACGTTTACCAGTCTAAGGTATAAACGCTTGTATCAATGCAGATCTCTTCATTGTTATCTGAATGATATAAACACATATTTATAATATACACATATGATACTGTATGTGTGCATCCTTTTAATTCTACCTCCCTCTCTCTCTCTCTCTCTCTCTCTCTCTCTCTCTCACCAACTTTCTCTACTTCTACTTGTACTTGTACTACGCCTTATTCAATCACACAGACTAGAGTTTATATATAGAAGAATATATATCGGACAGGTCAATCCCAGAAATTTGAAATTAATATGTTTACACATTTCAAAGTATAGTAATAAATTATACCACATATGTTGATGATGATCTATAAACAATATATATAAAAATGAAATAAAACAATAATGATATCAGGAATATTATTTATTATGATAATAATAATAACAATTATCATATCAATATTGATAAATATAAAATTAGCACTCCAATAATGACACTGTTAATAAAAAAAGGTATCATATTAGAATAGAAATTTAAAAAAAAAATTTATTTTAGTTTGTTTGCTTGGATTAAGCGTCCTACAGACAATGCAATAGGAGAATTTGATTTTAGAAAATAATTACAAATAGTGCTGCCTCATCACGATATAAGCAGATTGCATGATACTAAACGCAGGATCATTATCTTCTTCGATCTGCCAGTATATGCTGAAAGCCCAGCAAGTGAGATATCAAAGTTCAATCGACAAACGGGACCGGCACAATACTGCACATGAGAGTCAATCGTAGAATATGGCAAAATCTAAAATCTAAATAAAGGAGAGGATGATACTAAAAATAATATCATCGTTAACAAAATCAGTGCATCTTACAGGCGATGTAGTCTCGATAGGCTTGTTGGACGTGATTTGATCAGTTGTACACGTGATTTGCGTGCATTATATGGTTGTGGTTCATTCAGCGTTGAGATAGCGATGAGTGCTGGCGATTAAATTTAGGATTGGTATTATTAGAGAGTGACCTGTGAGACACCAAAGAAAAGTCACTTTTGTTTCATAGCTAAAGCGGTTGGTTTTATTATTCTACGAGTAATACACTCATAACCGTCTCTTACTATTGAGATACTACTTAACTCGATAAAACTGTGTGGGATAGAGAGGTTATGACACTTTCATAATCCAGTGATGAGAGTTCGATACTCAACGGGATCACTAGAGTTTTCACTAGTTTTTTTTTTTCTAAATTTTGACATTTGTTATGTTTTATTATTCTATTCATTTTAACTAATTAATTGTACGCGTTTTAAAAAATGACATTAGACATTTGCCGGCTGCGCCTGTCTCTGATCCAGACTTCTCAGTGATTCCTTTATGACTATATACAGCTAAATACAGGAATATTTATATTCAATTTGCAAAATACAAAAAAAAGAAGAAGCGACAGGATTCTTTTGTCAGAAACAAAATATTTAAGCTCCTGAACTGTCATGTCCACCAAACGATTTTATGGGGTACAGTAGAGAAACTCATATTGTTAAATTATGAATTTGCAACAACCTTATCCTTCTCTTCTTTTGGAGCATTCCATTTTGGAAAGATCGGTCACATCTCACTATCAAATATTATTTTCTATGAATTATTTGTAAATGTTCCCAATCAATATATATCTGGGTTGTCCCAAAACTCCGTGACAAATTTTATAACAACATCATTTTAACGTAAGCATATTTTCAACTATCTATCCGTCAATAACATAGAAAATTCTAATATTTAAAAAGATATTTATGTTCTCGGTAACAAATTAAATGTTATTTTTGCATTTATTCAAACCAGCATGAAGGGTAGCGGCGCACGGCGAAATTCTTATTCTAAATTTTATAGTTATTACATTATCTGATATTTTCCCGACTTAACGTAACCAAAACTGTCTGAAATCGCGCTAACGTCATATCCTTACACTTGGACATCATTAGTAAAAATTTGAGACGACCGGGCGACCGCGGACTGTCACGGCAGATTTTATTGAGCGTGTTGAAAACTGCATTCGTGAATAGTGTTACCGAAAAGTACGTGATGTAGCGGAAATAACGGACATTGGTAAATCAACTTTACACATGATTCTTAATGATGATTTAAACATGTCGCGCGTATGTGCCCGCTGGGTTCCAAGGTTGTTGAAACAAGAAGATAAGGAACGCAGAGTGTCGGCTTCGATTCCTTTTTAGCGCCGTCTGGAGAAAGATGACACTCTTCTGGACCGAGCCATTACATCAAGCGTCAGAAAGACACCGGCCACACCGCCTCCAAAGAAAGCCAGGATGGTGAAAGGTGATGTCCATCGTGTTCCTCAATATAACGATATTGTTATAAATGTTTCCTCAATCATTAGGTGATTCGCCTCGACGTGATGAACGCTCTCCGAAAGAAACCACCAGCCCTTTATTGAAGCCCCTGATATTGTCGTATGGCATCAAAACAACGCACCCGCCCACACTGCAAGCATTACGAAACTTGAGATCGATGTGCTCGAGATTAAGCAGGTTCGCCATCCGCCGTACTCGCCAGACCTCGCGCCTCTTGACTTTGCCTATTTCCCGCAGCTCATTGAGCAGCTATGCGGCCAGCTGTTTGAATCCCGAGAGGAACTCATGAATGTCACATTGATATTCAACAAAGGTTTGAACAAAGACTGGTTGGTAAATGTATTTGATGCTTGAGTAAGCCGACACCACAAGTGCGTAGATTCACGGGGAGAGTATTTTGAAAAGGGCGTTTAGAATGTCGTTACGTTGCGTAAATGACGTTGATCGTGCGCCGGTCGTATAGCACGTAGTCTGTTTGACATTGACATTTGTAATGACAGTGTTGTTTTTTTGTATTTGTAAAATGATTTTTGCATCTTATTTATTATAAGTTCATACATATTTTGCATAAACTTTGCGAATTATTTTAATTATTAACGTCAAATTTCATTTGTCAGGGATTTTTTGGGACAACCCTCATATATATATATATATATATATATATATATATATATATATATATATATATATATATATATATAACGGTGATGCAGCATGTGGCTATGTTATTTGTTAAATGTGTTTAACATGTCGGAAGTTAGTTGTTTGTTTCAAATCTTTTCAACAAATTAAACATTCTGAATGTTGATATTAAGGGACGCCAAGGTTTAACGAAATGTATCAATTCGGACATAAATTTTGCGCTTCAGAAAAAGTACGCATATTTTTGAACATATCCATACTTGAAAATGTCTCATTTGATAAAATATGATGTAACTCAAATTAGAATGTTATTTATTTTCCGAATTATTATTAACGAATAAATCTGGAATGTTTGCGTTTTGCAATTTGGATTGTAATGAATGAAGAAAAAGAAGTTACCGTTTGTCATTGAACAAGTTTACAAGTTTATGTATACATGTCCTGCATGAAAATATAAATTATTAGTTAACCATGTATATAGCTTTGATCATTATTTGTATCACAAACATTCCCAAACATAATAACATTTCAAAAAATTGTTGTTTTGTTTTTGTTTTGTTTTTTAATTTACTTTACATTTCAAAAGGTGTTGAATGAAATATTATCACTGATGACCAAAATCTCAAAGAAAATAGTTCATATCCATTTAAATAATCCGACTAAATGCCTCATGTTGAAATGTATTTGATAAACTTATATTATAGATAAGTGCGCATGCGTACTTATCTGCGGACATGTTCCATATTTGTTCCTCAGTAGATAATGAATCCTTAAATAAGCCTTTTCCAATCACATTTAGTGGGTAGACACGCAGCTGATACTCTACATCTGATATGAATGTTTGCTGCTATATGTCTACAACAATGAACATATTTCAGGAAAAATAAATTCCCAACTTTATTCCTGTCCATGTCTTGTTCTTACCATACATGTTTTTTCCCTCGTTTCCTATGTAACCGATAGTCCGAGGGTTATATATCCAAAATATCACCATGCTACAGTATAACTAATGTTCGCATCTGTTTTCTATTTACGCAAAGAGATGACGAAGGCGGATTTTATAAATGAATGAGGTGAATGAATCACTCTCAAAGTCTTTTGTCGGTACCCCTCATATATATATGAGCCAGCTTAAAACCAAACAAGTCGCATATGCTCTTTACAGAATATGAAATGCAGCTTAGGTATTCCATAAAAAAATAGATAATCGTACATGTATAAGGACATGAGCCAGAATAAAAACAAATCAGCAATTTAGCCACTCGAACTTTTGGCACCAGACAGCGAGAGCATATGGATGATACTATTGCTTTAGAGTTTTATGTTGTAATCATGGTCATTACCTGTTATATATTTCATTCTTTTATTCTTTAATTGTCATTCTTAATTGCTATGATAATTTTATAATTTCTAGCAGTAGTGAAAGCAATACTAGTAGTTGTAGATCCAGTTTTGTTTTAAGTTGAACTCTTCCTCCGATGATCAGCAATTGCCAAATCTGCAAATTGAGCATATCTGGTCTTCAGGTTAGTATAAAGAATTTTATTATACATGTCACTGCATTACCTTTATGTGACTTATGTATAGTTTTATTGTTGTTGCTATTTATTTACATGAGTACAAAGTCCCGCTGTCAGTATTTTAGGCATTTGTGGATTTTCTTCTACAGCAGACATATATAGACATATCTCACTGAGATATCACGCAATAGACAACTGCATTGATACCACAACCAGTCAGACTATTTAGACACTGGGCCAACAAGTCCACGAAGCTTAAGATTTTATAAGCGCAAAGCTCACGGGTAATACGCCAGTGTCATTTTAATGAATTTGTTATGTAGTGGTAGAAGATCGAACCCGCGACCTTGCGTTAGTTCACGGAAGTTATAATCGCTCTGCTACCAGGATTCCTGAAAAAATATTTTTTTCTTTTTTTTTCTCCCTCTCTCTATTAATCAAGATCATTGCATATGTTGAATGACTGACTCCCACCTCTGCTCACGTTATTTAAAGCGAAACATCCAGCATACTGGAATGAAAACAACTCAATTGCTCATTTGTTATTATTCTTTTGTGAAAAAGGACTTTATTTCGGTCTTATCTGTATAACATTTCAACGATGGCAATTTTTACCAGTGTTTAACTTAAATATAAAAATGCATGCGCGCTGCTTATGTGGAGATACGTTCAATACAAATAAAAATATCTATTACCGTCATTTATTCTCATCGGCAATGATTTTAGTACAGTTCTTAACTAAGGAATATCAAGTTATAAAATGCTAATAAAATACAGTAGCCAAACTTTGATTTTTAAAACTGTAATTCAGATTAACAAGAATATATATTCAAAATACAGATATTAATTAGAGTGTGCATATTAAAATCAGAATAAAATATTACATATAAACACATGAATAGAACCCGTACTTCAATAAAGAGTTGATTCACACTGTATAACATCGTTTTTATCTATTTATTTAGTCTGATCTAAGATCCAATGGTAAACTAATTAACCATATTTTTGAATTCAGAATAAATTCTTGAGATTGATAAGACACGGCTTACTGATAATGAAAATAAGAGAACATCTAAACTAAACTGATAATATCTGATCAACTTTTCTCTTGCTACTCTTTATAATTTATACAGATATTTCACCGTGCATGATATATCATAATTACAGCTTTTACTCTCCATATCAGGCTTAAATCAGTAAAAATCATAAACGATTTAACCAAATACATGTAAAACTAATTAAAATATATATATTTCAATTAAATCATAAACGATTTAACCAAATACATGTAAAACTAATTAAAATATATATATTTCAATTAAGTTAACTTATCCAACAGAGAGTGAATGTATACCTAATAATATAAGTAAACATTCAACTTTATTTTATTATGGTTTGCTTCAAAATAAAGTAGATATTTTTTTTTAGCCAGATCTACTACAGCATTTATCGGTTCAACATTTTTCTTGATAATCAAGATGGAATATGCATGTGACTTTCATCAATTATTGAATTCACATTTTTGCACAACTTTACATAGGTTTTCAAAGTACCCGTACATTCTTATATTTCAATTGATTATCACTACAGCCAATCATGACACCGACGTAACGAGTCCTGGAACCAATCTGAGCTTTATTTTAAATGACTTTGGTAAGTCGAGTGTGGGGATAAAATCTCATCGGTAACCTGATTAAAATAGTATTGAAGCAGAAATGTCCGGTTGTCAGGTTATAAGATATTGCAAAATTATATAAAGAATTGTGTGCTATGAAATTGGTTGTACTTTTGTGTTGATATTTAAAATGAAGTTAATTCATACGTATATAAATCTGGCAATCAATTCAAGCTATCTTCAAATGTTTTTAGGAACAGTGGTGCTACAAATCATGATAGCTGTTTTAGTTTGAACCAGATCGATTGGTTTATCAGTTTCCGTGAAGAATATCCACGATAAGTATCTGTAAACAGCCTTTCACCACCAACGTAAATATTCCGGACAAGGGCCGTATCTCCAGACTGCATGACCACTGTGGCTTGACACGAACTGCAGGTTTGATAGTCAGCATCAGCTGAAAAACACCTGGCATATTCTTTCCCTCCTACTATAACACTTGCAGAAAAGTAATGGCCGGTCTTAGCACACAGCTGGACAGTAAACATATAAAGGCCGGACACTGGGGCCGTGAATATACCCGTACTGTTGTCGTAGGCGTTCCCTTCGTTCAGCAGATTAGTTGTGAAGATGATCGTGTCGCCAAGAGCAGGATTTAAGTGTTTCACATCACGAGCGTTGAAAGCCACTACTGTGGTTGTTCCGAAATCTAGGTTAATCAATAATTATAAAGAAAATAAGGATTAAAAATATATATGTATTTGGTTGATGTTTAAGATTTTAACACCACTGTGACAGATATCTTGTCCATTCGTTGCTCACAATTCATTAATTTACTAAGCTAACTTTGATTTGCATGCGTATTACAAAATAAAACATCAAATAGCAATAAAAAGGGAAGTGAAAAAGGTGCATATATATTGCTTGATATTTATGATTTTAATAACTGAAGAAATATATCTCTGTAAAAGATATCGTATCTATTTGCTTCAAGCAGTTTATCTGTTAAGTTTAACGTCAATTTAAATGACTTTGATATTTTTTTCACATTGTTTTGCATTAGACATATACAAAATAGTACAAAACTAATGCTATCTTAACCGTAGAAATCGTGAAATTACTTCGTAATAGATAATTTACTCATATAACTATTTGTCGTTTTGCGACCAAGAGCAATGACATCATCATTGCCATTGACGTTCAAACAATATTATTTAACAACAACATTATTATTTTTGCAATATATCTAAATTATGTATCATAATCAAATATGATGAAAAATATTAATCGTCATTTTTTTTTCAAAATCAGCATATGCAAGGACTAAAACACGTATTTTATCATACGTTTGATTTGAATGAATTACACACATTGTTGTTACATAATTATAAGTACAGCCTAGCTGAAAGATTTTTATATACAAAAATATTTGGAAAATGTACCGAAATCTCGTATACGTTTTTAAAATAGCCATTAAACCAATTTGCATTGATGACGTTTACTTTCCTCAAATTTTCAGTTTAATAGTATTTAAGAAACAAAAGTGCAAAGTGAATCTTCTTACCTGACAAATTTCGGTTGATCAGTTGCATAAAATCAATGAAACTATGACGTAGTTCAGTAATCTGTCCTTCTTGACCACGGACAATGCCCAAAGTGTCGTCCTTCTGTTGTTCTACTAAGTTGGTGATTTTAGCCCGTTCGGTCTCTGTATCCTTCAAAATGTTCTTAACATCTATAACAGTACCACTGATTTCCTGTCTCGCGTTTGATAGTTCCGTTTTCATATTTGCAAGTGAAGTCTTAACGTCGTCTTGTAGCGCACGCCACTCAAATTCCATTTTGATCAGCTTATTTAAAAGTTTTTCTTCGTAATCATACCTTGAGCACGCCGGCTCCATAACCACACAGCCAAGCAGCATACAAATGGTGAACACGTAGAAAAGAGCCATGACTATTATCTGTAAGGCGGCTCTTTCAGAATAGCTTTTATATCATTAAAAATTGTGTGAATATTTTGAGCTATTGGTATGGTGACATATTACAGCCACCAATCAAATCTCTTGAAATAAAATGAGTGGATTATTGAGGATTTCATATGCTATTAATTAAGAAGAAAAGAGCAAGATATAGGTTAGAATTTAATCTAGTACGTTGTCCGGCGTTTAATATATATATTTATACATAGTTTACATATAGGACGGAAGATCCAGATCGCGTTATCCGGACTTTATATTAAGCATACCAATTTATTTGAATGATGTTTTAATATTTATGGTAAATATGTTATTTCCTAATGCAGAAATAGAACAGTGTGTATTTCAGTGCGGCGCCTTTTATCCTGCGTGTTGCTATAGCAACTCAACGTTGTAAGAGTGGACTGTGTCATGGTCCCTCGACCTTTAACGGATGGTTATGAACAGTGTCGTGATTAAGCAATTAATGATTTGACCACATAGTAATTGCAAGTGACACTTGGCTGTCTTTGTTCGACCTGGAAACCATAGAACAGCCCAAGCATTCGAAAACGCCCGAATCTCCGGCACCAAAAAAGGCAATATATACCAAGCAGATTTATATCTGCTGCGCCTATTGGCATAGAATGATTCCACAACACGCTGTTTCGATTGTGCAGAATATTATGATGCCAACTAAAATAACTAAATCATATATTTTATCGGGTTTTTTTTCTTTAATTTAGATATAATTCCAGGATAACTGTATGAAACTAATAGAAATACTATAAATTCAATGTTATTTACTGCATTCGCTGAATTATTTCATTTATTATTATATTTTGGAACAAATGTGACAGACAGATAGACAGACCGACGGACAGAAGACAAAAAAGTGATTCCTATGTGTCACCTTTGCTTACAGCAGGTGAGTCACCACTGCTTACAGCAGGTGACACAATAAAAATACTATAAGGTCAGTGTTTATTTTTCCCGAAATCACTGAATTCATTTTCGAAACATGCATACAAGAAATATAGGTCGTATAGTCGCATGGTCGTATATGACATAATTTGCAATCACATACAGCTGACGCAACTAGGATAGGGCTTCTTGGATTAGAACTGGTAGATTACCTTCGATACCCACCGGATCTCACCCGATGTACTTTCACGTGTTTCTCGTGGTCAAACCGGCGATAAAAGGTACGAGGTGTGAGCCATTTGGAAACTTATCACGCACAGCCCAGAATGGCGTATCACAGTTATATGAAGTTTGGTATATAAATATGTATATACAGAGGCTAGAGCGCCATGAGAATTGCGAATTTTGAGCCATGGATTTTTTGGGGAAAAAAATGAAATTAACATGCGACGTCACTGTGACGCACAGATACCGTCGTTAGCATTAAAGATTCATTGAAATGGAAAACTAATGTCAATAAAGTTATTTGACACGCTATTTATCTATTTATGATGGCTGTGAAATGCAATTTATTTTGCATTGCATATGACATTTTGAGTGAAACATACTTACACAATATGACGTTTTCCAAAAAATGTAAAAGTTAAAGTAGAGTGGTTATTCTTACTTACACGGATTACTTAATCTACAAAAGAAGTGTTGACATTATAATAGAATGTGTCGACAATGATGAAAAAAAAAATATATATCTAGGCTTGCTAATGTTACCAACATTTGATCATAATCATATTCACATATATAAACTGGTTTTACTACCTTGGTTAATTTGTTATTGTCAATTTATTATGCCTGTAAAATGTATTATTTGCGTTGTAAATGCCATTTAGAGAGAACAATACTTATATTACGAATACAGGACAATTTATTTTCCAATAATTTATGTAGAAGTTAAAGTAGGGTTTAATACAATAATAAAAACACATATTTAGCAATACATAGGCACTAATATTTTATCATATTCATATACTGGTTTTACTTTGGTTTATTTGCGCGGTTTCTGGGTGAATGCTACGGTCAAGCATAGAGACTAGTGCAAGCCAGTGACGTCACAGTCTGTTTATAGATTGGAATCAGAGAGGGAATGTTACCATGCATTTATTCATGAGTGTCGCTGTAAGTTACAGTTTTGTAGACTTTCAGTTCCCGTGACTAAGTGGTTAGAATGTCCGCTGCATAACCGGAAGGTCGAAGGTTTGAACACTGGTAAACACATTCACGAAAATTTTAATAATTTATATCCATTTGTTTGTGCGATGCCTAAAATTGTTGTTCTAGGATTTGCTGGCACAGTGTCAACATATTGTGACCGGGAATGGTATCATGTTACGTGTCTACGGCTTAAAATAGCATTGTGACAGTTCTAAAAATAGCTCATGTAGACAAAGCGCACCTTATTGACTTATTGTTGGTGACATTTAACGCAAACAAACATTGATACATTTATAAAAGTTACTTTTCTTTAATACGTAATGTTTGTTTCCTCAAAATGTGATGACTAACAGATGCCACCATACTGTTGCTTTCTAAAGAACATGATGTCTAAGCATGAGAAAATCTAAAACTTGACATCACATGACATTTCAAACTCCATTTCTTATATGTAATTTATTTTACTCAGAATAAGAAATTATGTATGTAACTTTGTTTGCCACATCTGTATCCGGTTCAGTTCTACGCTTTTATAACAAATTACAACTCATGCAAGGCTTTATGGCTTCCGGTGTTCAAAGAAATGACTACTTATCTCAAGTGACAGATGACCAACTTGGCATATGTATCAACTGTGAGTACGAACCGAAAATAAATAAAGTCATTCATTTTATCTTGAGGATTTAAATTTGAAGAGCATGCACAGAAACATCTCGTTCTCATTTAAAAGGTCATTTATCGCAGGAAACTAATGAAGCAAAACATGTTAATATCTTTTTGATAGCTTTCTTTGTTTCAAATAAACTTGATTTTATTTCAGTGGGCAAAGCGTGAAATCAAATTATCTACATCAGTCAAGTCTTACGAACTTTGCTGGCTACATAGACAAACAGAAACGGCATAATAATTATTAAAGTATTAAGGTAATTTGCTAGATTCTTAAAGTAATATCCCATATACTATGTTCCCTTTTTTCTGTTAAGTAACAGACTGCTTTGACTCGTTCTATAGAAAATTGCATGGTAATTAGAAAGAGAACAGAAACATAACAAACATAGGAAGACGGTGTATCTGCTTGTTTACGCCATCAATGTTTCAAAACCGTATCAGCATCTTAAACCATGTAAGATTTAAACTGAAATGGCGTGACATAGATTTGATAATAGCAATTGGAAGATTAGATGAAAGTCCTGTAATTGAATGAATCATCTGTAATTTACACAGACTCAAGTACACTTTACTCATTCTTGTCAGTGTATGAATTTAATTACAATAAATCATGTAAAGGAATAAGATAAATGTAATGAGACAAATTTATTTCGTCTGGTGAGTGGTTTACATTGGGAACGGGGGATCGCTGGTTCCAAAATATATAAGTGTTTTAAATTTCTTTTCGTAGTTACCGATATGTTCCTCGGCAAAAAGAGAGGACTGTTCCGAGACTGGTTAGTTCGGTGTCAAAATAAACCGACTGTATGTAATATCATTCCAATTGCCTATGGTGCTTTATCGCAGTTTGGCAAAGCTATACCTGTCACTTCCCATCCTTTGCCCTTGGCTGAGAATTCATTTTATTGTCCAAATTGTCAATCAGAGTAAAACACATATCAATTATCAGCGGAAAAATGCAACAATATATCCGGGATATAGGAACACCTTCTCTGAACAAATATACAATATTGTTGTCTCTCTCTATCTTAAGATAGTTAATAATTTATCCAATATCATACCAGTGAGGTCGGAATTTTATTTTATTTTTATAGAAATACGCTTTGGATTATTGCATTTCTCTGGTATTACTATTCCGTTTATGTATTTTTAATAATAGTGAATTGCTTCTCTCACTCTCTCTCTCTCTCTGTTAATAAGAATTTGCTACTAATTATATGCTTAAGTTTATTACAGAGATTGAAAAATGAAAAATATTTGTCCATATCTAATCAATGGGATAGTGTTCGGGGCAATGTATTTGATTACACTTTTGTTATACAGGAGAACATTAACTGGAAACCTTGATACCACATAAGTCATAGATCAGTTGATAACAAAGCAAAACAATTCAAATTAAATCCATTGCCTAATCTCATTCCAAAAAACTCCTTATTACATAAAGGTTAAAAAGGCTCCATTATATATACCAATAGAAATCGAAAATCGTGAACATTTCTTCATTCAATGACTATCATTGTTCTGGTATAATCGGGAAGCATATTGAGCGACCCACACAGGGAATGTCACAACAATAGCGGGGTGTGCGGTGATAAGTGATCTTAGGAGAAATATCTAATCCATTGTTTTGACTCTAAAATGGGAATGGCTATGTGATATATGATTCACACAAACCGCAAACGTGATAAAGGAAATATGTTTCTTCTGTGACAAAAGTAATATTTTCTCTAGAAATCCGTATATATTGATCATCCCTCATGAAAACCTAATGAAAATAGGACATGAAACACTTGGTGTCAACCATAAGGAGGTGAAATATGATTCACATACTCCCTACATACATATTAAACAACCCATATCCGACGCTACCAAAACATGGCACCCTAGACAATGCTAAAACGTAAACGTTAATCTTTGTAGAAAATGCTCGATCTGCACAAAGACACCGATAAGCTTTATATTTCAGCGTGGAAAAAGATAGAGTTCGTAGGAGAGAACTTATTATTTCATTATGTAGCTATGTCTTTGTGTACTTGTACTTGTACTTGTGATTATTTTGAATACGACTGAAATACATTATACCTCTTCTTTTTTTACATTTTCTTTAAAAATACGGTTTTATAACGCCGTAAATAAAAGCTGCTATTAAAACAAAATCAGATTTTTGTTCATATTTCTGCATTTAATTATTCATGATAAAATTATTTATTAATGTATTAGTAAACAGAATTTCACTTTGAGTAGAATTAAATATTTTTTTGATTTTTTTGTCGATGAAAATGACATTAGTTGTCAATAGTAAGGATAAAAGTAATTAATTTATAGAAATACTAATAACGATTACAATAAGAACATAATGATTGCATAAGTAAAAGTAAAAATGAAAAGCTCCGCATGTACAATAAGAACACTCAAAACCAGACATAATACGTTACAGCAACTACAAGCATGGGTAAGCTTCAGTAAGTTTGTTCGCTTTGATTTTTCGTTCCAGTTTCTTTGTTCAAGCTTATCCAAAGTTTGTATACTACCCAAAGATAGCAGTTTTACAAAATTCCTTAAGAAAGTTTAAATAGAGCCAAAGCGAATCATATTTTTTCATTTTTTTGGCTTATACCAAAATCAAACATGGGTAAAATGCCATTGAATAGCGAGGAAACTAATTGTATATTTCGTAAAATATTAAAATTCAATACTGATGAATAGGTCCATATCAACTATGATTAAAGGATATTCTGTAAATATGTATCATTTAAAAAAAATACCCCTGCGGAAATGCTTTCTTACTTCGAACGCTTGTGGCATTACACCCATTCTCAGTTTCTTGATGCAAGTTTACAAGTAATGGAACTGACTTTAATTTGTCACGAGAATTATTTTGTGTAAAACATAGCGCCACCATTGGCACTGACGTTCAAACCATTGCTGCCATAAACAATAGTTTTGGTTGACAACATTATAACTATTATTATTATCAATTATTATATATCTCCATCACTTTTTCTTCAACAAGAAGGGTAGTAGTAAAGAAATACTATATTCACGGTTAATTCCATTCACGGGATCAGCAAAATGACTATTTTCGTCAAAACTTAATTTTACCATATTGAGATAAAATACATAAAATCATTTTGAAATAGATACGAGACCGTGCCATTTCTAGCAAACGTTAATTCATGCGATTAAACTGTAAAACATATTTATATAGTAAAACCTATTGAGAAAGAACATATGTAAAACTGTTATCTTTTAGGGGGTACACACTTATTTCATTTGGTAATATTTGATAAATTTGAAAGCAAAGCGCATGAGTGAAACTATAGTTCTATATCTAATACTGTCTAGAATTTGATGTGTAAACACTAACTGAAATAAAATATGAACTGAAAGTTGGGACTATTAGTAAGATATAAGGAAGCTATATAATTAGATACATAACTGTTTAATTTTATTGTATGAATTGTAGAGTACTAATAAATAAAAATATAATTTGTTAAGTTTTTTTTTCAGGTGGTTTTACTTATTATTATAATTGTTCTTTAGATTTTTCAAGCAGCTCATTCACAGATGATCATTGATTAAGATTGTTGTTAATTATATGTATTATATTATGTATATTAATACCCATCTACAGACGCATGGTCACCCAATGCAACAGTTCGTGACAGTAAAAACTAGGGGTTTCTCCATTACGGGCAATAGCGTTACGAACAATATTGAACCTATATTTAGAAATATAAAACTATTTTTAGACATTCTTTTTGTATGAGTGATCACATTCGCTCTGTGTACATGCGGCTCTCTACAGGCATATCAATTTATAACATTTACCAAGCCACATCGAATTGGTGAAGATGATCGAGTCACTTGGTACCGTAAGCATCTGCTTCGGGGGAGGGTGTGTATACCGTATTCTATATTTAGCCGATTTCCCTGAAGTGAGTTTTTATGGAAACGGCGTTTACCCGTGCAGAATGACATACTCTTGCAGAGTGTATTTGTTAGGAATCAAAGACTCCATCAACATTACCCAGGGAAAGAAGACGTACTTTTTCTTATATTTACTGATCATCTGCGAACATGTTGCTTTAAATTGAATAGGTATACAGTAACAAAGTTGGTGTTGTCCTTTGGACACAGTTAAGCATTCACATCACGCTCACACATACCTCATCATCTTCGTGATAATGAATTGTTTAACTTTTATGGTTCGAATATTGGTAAGAACATATACACGAAAATTCTACATATAAATTCATTCTACTTGAAATATTCTTATATATAGTTTACATTAATTTACTTCTGGCCTAGAAGAGTTCTTTAAGAAAAATGTTTAGTGAATTTGGTTAACAATATTGAAATATTTACCTGACATATTTCGGTTAACTTGTTGAATGAAATCACGGAGATTATGACGCAGTTTACTTGTTTGTTCTTCTTGAGCACTGAACTTGTCCTAAGTGTCGTTCTTTGGTAGTGCTACTATGTTCATAATTTTATTCTGTTCAGCTTCTGTATTTTCTACCTTGTTCCTTATGTTTTCCACTTTGCTATCGATTTCTGCTCCCATTTCTTTAAATGAGGATCTCATATCTTTTTGTAGTTCTTTCCAGTCCATTTCCATCTTTATAATTTTGTATAAAAGTTTCCCTTCGTAATCATACTTCGAACACTCGGGTTCCATAAACACAAGACCGAAAAGCAAACATACCGCAAATATGCTGACACAGAGAAGAGTCATGACTGTAATTTGAAAAGCGGTTCTGCTTGGATTGCTTCTATCTGAAATGTATATGCAACTATTTGAACATGATTATCTTTGGGTAAGCAGTAAAGTGATATATAAGTGCCACAAATCACATTTTATGAAAACATATTTGCCTGAATTATTTAGCATTCGATGATAATTTTCAGAACATATATCTTGTAACTTACCGTGACGAACACCTTAATAATTCTTGAATTAATACATTCACCACTCCATACATAGATAAAAAAAAAACAGTTATCATTATAATAGTGTTAAGATATGCGCACAAAAGGACGGATAAAGAATAATAACACAGTAAAGTCTGCGTTTGTGATTTTCTTTATGTATTAATTTCGGGCTTTCTAATAATGCAAATTTTCATAGAATTATATTTTTTTATCTCAGAATCAGAATCAAGACAGACTTGCAGATGTATAGGTCATGTTATTTCTTCCAAAAACAAATTGACATAGACTACATAAACGGCGCCTTTTCATTCTTACTGATAATGATAATATCACAGTGGGTACCTTCTTTTTTCTTCTTCATTTCTTTTCTACAACGTAAACAATTATAAAATACAATTTCTGCTTTCTTTTTTATCAAATATATATAATTTTGTGATGGACTAAACATGTCACCATACTCGTGCCCACTGAAGTTAGTGATATTTGAACATGAGAAAATCTTTGTCCTAAATTTCACATGAACTCACAAGACACATAATGCAACTTTTCATATAAATATCTTATCTTCTCAGAATCATATGTATGTGTGTACCTTTATGTTTGCCATATACTGTAAATTTTGTTTTATTCCACGTTAATGTGGCAAATAACAACGCATTAACTTTATATCTAAGACTTCGTGGTTTCCAGAGCACGGGGAAAAAACTACTTATCTCAGGTAACAGATGGTCAACTTGGCATATTTATGTTCTGTAATTAAGATACAAAAAATAATAAAAGGGTTTCAAATCAATTTATTTTACGAGTTTAAATTTGCAGAACAAAAACAGACATCATTTTCTCATGTACAATATAATTTATCACAGGGAATTATTGAAGCAATATATGTTGTTTTTCTTTTTCTTTTTTTTTAAATATAATTATTTATTTATCAAGAGTCAGGCGGTGAAATTAAATTACTTGCATTTATCATACAAATTCTACGTTTTTTTTCTTATATTCTTTGAGTCACCAATGTTCTGTTAATAAATAAGTTCCTATGTCTCTTTCTATTGATTATTGCACGATAATAAGAAGATGAAAACATCGCGCTGTGGACAGGTATGTGATGTATATAAATCGCGCCGACACGAGCATTATCAGTTTCATAATAAGCCCAAAATGACTGCATATATGCTTGTATGCCCATTTATTGTTTCAAAACCGTATCATCACATTGTAACATTTAAGCCACAAACAGACATGGCCTATGATATATATTTTTTAAAGTAGCACAAATATGACAAGTTTACAGTCCTGAAAATTGTTACGGTGTCTAAATCTTCGTAATATAGGCTGGTCGTTGATTAGATCCACGTCCGAAATATATCAATGTTGTAAAATTGTTTTCGTAGCGTCCGATTTCAATCTCGTCCAAAAAAAGAGGGTAGTTCCGAGAATAATTTGATGGGTGTCAAAATAAGGCGACCATATATTGTGTTTTGTCATTCAAACCTATTATGGTGTGCTATTGGATTTAGGCAAAACTGGCCTGTCTCAAGTACACGCGGTCTTCCAACGACTGAAATATTGTAATTGAGAGGAAATAACTAAGAACAAATTATACGGGTCAATTTCATTAACAGCATATAATGTTATAGCTTTCAAAGAAAATGTGTTACAACATTGTTTCATTTAAATGGAACATCAAGATAAGCAACCAAACGCGTACAAACTTGAATTCCTGGTGGCTATATACTTTTTTATCATCCCTTTGTATACTTCTTAAACGAGGGAGTGTATATTTTAATAGGCATGTGTGATAAATCATGTATTAAATTAAACATGTGTTTCGTTTTGTTTTGACGAGTGAGCCGGCATCTTTATGTAAAATTAATTTAAGGTAGTTTGTTAATAAATATTATGGAATTTCACAATATTACAAACCTAGGAAACCTACGTGTTGTTTTCTTCAGTAACAATTAAACGAACTAAAGGGGAGATTAATACAACAGAGGAAACAGAATTGATGAACAAATGAAAGTTTGTCATCGGCATAATATGGACTTAATATCGATAAATGAATATGCATCAAGACAATGATAATAATTATTATTATTATCTTTCCTATTAAAACTTCCTCTACTATTCACTTACTTATTGATTAATTTCGTGAGTACTTATTGATTAAACTCGATATATCACACAATTTATCATTCTGAATACGTATAAAGGCCTTAGAGAGGATGGACCGTCTGTAAACGAATGAATTGTCTCGAAAGTAATCACTTCGTCATACAAATATTAATTTGCTATGTATCAAATGGGGATTCCATCTGCAATCTGATTTTACACCATCTATCCCTTGCCCTTGGCTGGGAAATTCTTTTATTGTCCCCTATTGTCCATAAATGTCCAAAACATGTAAGCTTATCAAAGGACAAAAATCAACAATAGATTTTGGATTTAGGAACGCCGTCTCTGAGCAAATCTATACTATTTGGAAAACAAAGACAGATATAAGATAAACAGAAAAAACATTGATACATATCTTCAAACGTGTGATGAATTAGACACCAGTAGTATTTATATTTTCATTAAATCCAATACTGTACGATTAGGTAAAGATATTGTTTTGTTGGTGACATTTTAATGAAAATTAATTTAAATTACATGTTTTCACCCTACATTTTTCGTTTCGTTTATTAATTTGAACTCGGAATTAAAGGTAATTGTAAATTGTTTCATGCAGTACATGCGATTTTGGAAGAATCACATTTCTAAGACATTGGTACATAACAAAGATTGACTTCCCTCCCGATTACATTGATATATATACATTGACATTGAAAACGGTTACAGAGGCAAGAATGAAAATCTGAAATCAAAAGGTTTGTTTTTTATGCTGTACATTGATATGAAATAGTTTATTCGATTGTATCTTTAGTTAATTCAACAATATCCAATGGTGTGTTTTTAGGTTGTACCCATTGTTCGCTTTCATTAAATCATCTATGCCTTATGACGATACCCATATTAGTAGATTGTTTATTGGTCATAATGTAGCATGTATTTGATTCCACCTTTCATATTGTTCTTATGATGAGTATTTTCATTCCAAAATCATTCTCGAAGAAATATTTCATATTTCCATTAATAACGTACACGTTTTACCAACCAGTGGTTGGCAATTTCATAATTCATATTAAATTCCGAAATCTCCGTTTACCCGCATTATTAATTATAAAATTCACAACATTTAGCCGAATCATTTAGAGATTTTGACAATATTACAATTGTGTTCTAGGTTAAATCAATTATGTAAATTAAAATAACACCATTTTCAAATAACTTGGAATTTTACCGGGTTATAATTATTTTTAGACTGCAGTGCAAGCGCAAACAGCTGGCACCCGAATTAAATATGAGAATCGACTCGATCTCTGATTTTTCTGCCGGTGTTTAAACGGTTCATGATAACATAACAAGATCTGCTCTGAACATACACTTCCCACGCACTTGTTTTGCTAAACATAAACAGTGACATGGGAAAATAATTAAATCGTAAGGTACTTTAACATTTAATCTACTTCAAAAAAAGTCGTGCGGTAAAGAAAACATAAAATGGCATATAGTTTGTACTTTTAATAGTACTTGTTTATTTACAAACAAATACACATACAAGACAAGGCAAAGCGTGGGATAAACTCACAATATATTACGAATATCAAAGTTTAACTAGTATACGCCAGTAATAATTTCCTTTTTTCTATAATATTCTTAACTGCTTTTTATACGTTTGCTTGTTTAACGTCTGATTGACTGTATTTCAATCATTTGTAGACTTGAATAAAAAGATATAAATAATGCATCATGTAGTAGACAAGCAGGATGATACCAAACCCAGACACATACTCTTGTCACTGGACCAAACAGACCTGAAACTACCGTTTGTGCTGGGCGCCAGTCAGACTGGAGATATTCAAGTATCAGTTTAACGAATTAAATAGGTTGCGGTCGGATAGTGTACCAAAGACCTCCAGGATACAAGACGGAAGTTCTACTTAACCTGCTACCAAATGTTTAAAAAATGTATAATAAAAAGATATGATTTTAAAACATGACAAGTTTAATATACAACCCAGTTATGTTAATTGTACTAATCAGCAAATGTGGTACAATAGCAATTGTTAGGTAAATATTCGATCTTTTTTTCCGATATCAAAAAAAATCTCATTCGATTATCAAATACTATAAAGGTTTGCATAATTGTGTCTTTATTCTTTAATAAATACCATAACATCACAAATGAAATCCACGCCAATTATAAAATCACCTCATTATCCATGCCGATAAAACTATTTTCCTTTAAAACACATAAGCCTCCGTACGAACACCAAATCAATTTGTTTAAATTCATTTTATAGGCCAATTTAATTACCGATCTTTCTTTTTATATGATATGAATAGGATCTACAAGTGTTAAATAAATCATACAACCAACAGACTTAGCGAAAGCCCATCATAATTAAAATGGGTATTCATTTCATAGCTAGCTTTAAACCATTCCAATTGCGACAGAGATGTTATAATTCAAACGAGTTAATAGAGGTATTGGACATCCATAATGTTTCCTGAACGTTAAACCTCTTCGCCGGAAAAGCAAAAACAAAAACATTTGGCACGTGATAAAATGATGACCTGATAATTGAACATTAAAGAATACTAAACTATAGGTTGGTTGTCATAAAAATGTTTCGTAAACACTATCTTTAATCTCTTTTGATACCTTATTAAGGAATTTATTTATTTAATAATTTTACATTTACACAGTGAATGAAATTTAATTGCCGAATTTCTATTATCATGTAAAATCGAATGGAAAACAACCCTTCGTGGTATTTCAAATTTCCGTACGCAGCGATCTTCCCTTATATTTGGTCGTTTACCAGTCAAAGGTAAACGTTTGTATCAATGCAGGTTCTCTTCATTAGGATCTGAATGAAATAAAACACATATTATATTATACCATATTAATATTATATTGTGGTATCCTTTTAATTCTATTCTCTCTCTCTCTCTTTCTCTCTCTCTTCCACTTTCTCTACTTCTACTTGTACTCATTACTACGCATTATTCAATAACACGACTATAGTTTATATATAGAAGAATATTTATCGGACAGGTCAATCCCAGAAATTGGAAGTTTATTTTTTTAACATTTCAAATTATGAAAATAAATTATACTAATCCATATTTTGATGATGATCATGGACAGCACTTTTACAAAGTAAAAAGCGGAAAAAGCAAACCAAAACATTGGAACGTGCATTAAATGATGACTGATAATTGAACATTAAAGAATACTAAACTATAAGTTGGTTGTCATAAAATGTTGTAACCCACTATCTTTAATCTCTTTTGATACTATATTTTTATTTTTTTTTAATTACACATGAAATGAATCTATTTTGCCGAATTTCTATTATCATGTAAAATGGAATGGAAGACAACCCTTCGCTGTTATTTATCAATTTCCGTACGCAGCGATCTCCCCTTATATTTAGTACGTTTACAAGTCAAAGTTATAAAAGTTTGTATCAATGCAGTTCTCTTCATTGTTTTCTGAATGAAATAAACACATATTTATATTATACACATTATAATATTATATGTGTGTATCTTTTAATTCTCTCTCTCTCTCTCTTCTTCCACTTTCTCTACTTTACTTTGTACTCATTTATACGCATTTTCAATAACACAGACTATAGTTTATATATGAAAAAATTTATCGGAAGGTCAATCCAGAAATTTATCATTTCAAATTATGAAATTAAATTTATATATCCATATTTTGATGATGATCATGGACAGCACATTTACAAAGTAAAAAGCCGGAAAAAGCAAACCAAAAACATTGGAACGTGCATTAAATGATAACCTGATAATTGAACATTAAAGAATACTAAACTATAAGTTGGTTGTCATAAAAATGTTTCGTAACCCACTATCTTTAATCTCTTTTGATACTATATTGTTTTTTTTTTTTTTTTACATTTACACAGTGAAATGAATCTATTTGCCGAATTTCTATTATCATGTAAAATGGAATGGAAAGACAACCCTCGCTGTTATTTATCAATTTCCGTACGCAGCGATCTTCCCTTATATTTAGTACGTTTACCAGTCAAAGGTGTAAACGTTTGTATCAATGCAGTTCTCTTCATTAGTATCTGAATGAAATAAACACATATTTATATTATACACATATAATATTATATGTGTGTATCATTTTAATTCTATCTCTCTCTCTCTCTCTCTCTCTTTCTCTCTCTCTCTCTCTCTCTCTCTCTCTTCCACTTTCTCTACTTCTACTTGTACTCATACTACGCATTATTCAATAACACAGACTATAGTTTATATATAGAAGAATATTTATCGGACAGGTCAATCCCAGAAATTGGAAGTTTATTTTTTTACTCATTTCAAATTATGAAAATAAATTATACTAATCCCATATTTTGATGATGAAAATGGACAACACATTTACAAAGTAAAAAGCCGGAAAAAGCAAACCAAAAACATTGGAACGTGCATTAAATGATAACCTGATAATTGAACATTAAAGAATACTAAACTTAAGTTGGTTGTCATAAAAATGTTTCGTAACCCACTATCTTTAATTTCTTTTGATACTATATTGTTTATTTTTTTTTTACATTTACACAGTGAAATGAATCTATTTGCCGAATTTCTATTATCATGTAAAATCGAATGGAAGACAACCCTTCGCTGTTATTTATCAATTTCCGTACGCAGCGATCTCCCCTTATATTTAGTACGTTTACCAGTCAAAGGTGTAAACGTTTGTATCAATGCAGTTCTCTTCATTAGTATCTGAATGAAATAAACACATATTTATATTATACACATATAATATTATATGTGTGTATCATTTTAATTCTATCTCTCTCTCTCTCTCTTTCTCTCTCTCTCTCTCTCTCTCTCTCTTCCACTTTCTCTACTTCTACTTGTACTCATACTACGCATTATTCAATAACACAGACTATAGTTTATATATAGAAGAATATTTATAGGACAGGTCAATCCCAGAAATTGGAAGTTTATTTTTTTACACATTTCAAATTATGAAAATAAATTATACTAATCACATATTTTGATGATGATCATGGACAGCACATTACAAAGTAAAAGCCGGAAAAAGAAAAACCAAAAAAACATTGGAACGTGCTTTTAAATGATGACATGATAATTGAACATTAAAGAATACTAAACTATAGGTTGGTTGTCATAAAAATGTTACGTAACCCACTATCTTTAATCTCTTTTGATACTATATTATTTTTATTTTTTTACATTTACACAGTGAAATGAATTATTTGCCGAATTTCTATTATCATGTAAAAGGGAAAATGGAAGACAACCTTCGCTGTTATTTATCAATTTCCGTACGCAGCGATCTCCCCTTATATTTGGTACGTTTACCAGTCAAAGGTATAAACGTTTGTATCAATGCAGATCTCTTCATTAGTATCTGAATGAAATAAACACATATTTTTATTATACACATATAATATTATATGTGTGTATCCTTTTAATTCTATCTCTCTATCTCTCTTTCTCCCCCCCTCTCTCTCTCTCTCTCTCTCTCTCCTTCTCTCTTCCACTTTCTCTACTTCTACTTGTACTCATACTACGCATTATTCAATAACACAAAAATTTAGTTTATATATAGAAGAATATTTATCGGACAGGTCAATCCCAGAAATTGGAAGTTTATTTGTTTACACATTTCAAATTATGTAAATGATTATACTAACCACATATGTTGAAGATGATCATGGACAGCACATTTACAAAGTACAACGAAAGAATGGAATGTTGAAATTAAATAAAAGGTTTCCATATATATAAATCAAGTATATCGATAGAAATATATTCAACCTAAATAATGAAATGCTGACAACTAATAATGAAAATAAGACAATAATGATATCAGGAATATTTTCATAATGATAATAAATAATACCAATTATCATATCAAATTGATAAATATAAAAATTAGCACTACCAATAATGACACTGTTAATTGCAATAACACAATAGTTTAGGTTGAGAATAAAATAACAATGGTATCATATTAAGAATAAAAACCGATGTTGATAAAATAATCAAAATATTAATTATATAATTAATAATACTAACAATATAGATATTCATCAGTGCAATTACTCACACTAAGACCAAACATATTGCTGTATGTAAAAAAAAACACAAAATGTGTATATTTTAGTAAAACTTTTTTATACAGGCGATGTGTCTCGATAGCGTTTGTGGGCGTTTATTGACCAATTGTAAAGGGATTTGCGTGCACGATATGATTGTGGTTCATTCAGCGTTAAGATAGCGATGAGTGCTGGCGGTTAAATTTTTGGATTGGTAATATTAGTTATTGACCCTGAGTCACCAAAGAAAGGTCACTTTTGTTTTTATAGCTAAAGCGGATGGTTTCATTATTTTAATACACTCATAACCGTCTCTTAATATTGAAATACTACTTAGTCGGTAAGATCTGTGTGAGATAGAGAGGTTATGACACTTTTATAATCCAGTGATGAGAGTTCGATACTCAACGGGAGCACTATCACATTTTTTTTCTAATTTTTGTCTTTTAAGTCTATGTTTTATTATTTTTACTCATTTTAACTTATATCAAATTATAGGCGTATTAAAAATGACATTAGACATTTGCCGGCTGCGCCTGTCTCTGATCCAGACTTTTCAGTGACTCTGTAATGACTTAATAAAGGGATATTTACATTTAATTTGTAAAAAACACTGCCTAATAATTTTTCTATGAATTATGTTTAATTGTTCCCTATTAATACATATATTTAAGGATTGTCCCAAAACTCGTGACAAATTTTAAAACAACAGCATTTAAACGTAAGCCTTTTTTCAACTATCTATCCATCAATTACATAGTTATTTAATTATTTAAAATATAATTGTGTTCTCGGTAAACAAAATAAATGTGTGTATTTTTTTGCATTTATTCAAAACCAGCATGCATTAAGCGGCGCAAGGCGAAATTCTTATTCTAAATTTTATGCCATTACATAATCTGGTACTTTCCCGACTTAACATAACCAAAACTGTCTGAAACCTGTCGCGCACGTACCGTCATTCCTTTACCAATTTTGCGAATAAGCTGGAATGGACGGTTTTGTAGTATATAATCATATAACGAGCACAGACCGCTATAAAAATGTTTCAAGGTCGCTGGTTTACTAATGGCACGGAAAACCAACGAACAAAAGTAAAGAATCGGACCGCCGGGCGACCGCGGGTGTCACGGCGATGTTTTTGAGCGTGTTGAAAACTGCATTCGTGAAAGGTTGCCGAAAAGTACGTGATGAAAAAAAGAAAAAAACCCGGGCTTTGGGAAATAACTTTTACGCAGGATTCTAAATGAGATTTAAACTTTCCCCTGTATGTGCCCGTGGGTTCCAAGGTTGTTGAAACAAGAAGATTAAAGCACGAAGGTGTTCGGTTCGGTTCCTTTTAGCGCCCCCCTGGAAAAAGAGGAAGGTTTCTAGACCGGCCATTACAATCAGCGTTGGAAACGGCCAAATACCCTCAAAGAAAGCCAGGGTGGTGAAACTATTGGTAAGGTGATTCCATGTTTTCCAAATAGTGTGATCCTAACGAATTGGACCTGGGGACGTAGCGTGAATGCAGCTTATTTCTCGAGGTAATTTAACAAAATATTTCCTGAGATTATTTGAAAAATTTTTTTTTTTTTTATCTAAATGTTTGATAAATAAGATAGTATTTGAATAAATAAAACAACAATAAACAATTTTAAAAGAAAAACATTTACGCATTAATCATTTTTTTTTTAAATGTTTCTTCGTCTTTAGGTTATTCCTCAAAGTGTAAAACGTTTTAGGGAAAAGAAACCACCGGGCCCATAAATTGAAGCCCCTGATTTTGTCGTATGGAATCGGGGACAAACGAACCCCCCCCACACTGCAATCATTAGGGCAACTTGGATCGATGTGCTCGGGTTCAAGCGGTTGCCTTCCGCCGTACTCGCTTGACTTCCCCGCCTCGGGACTTTGCCTTTTTTCCCACAGTCAATGAGCAGTTAGCGGAATTACGTTTAGACTCATAAATGCCACTTGACATTCAACAAAAGTTTGAAACCAAAGACTGCTTTGTAAATGAAATTTGTGCTTGAGTAAAGCGACACCCAAGTGCGAAAATTTAGGGGAGGGGTATTTTGACAAAGGCGTTTAAAATTTCGTTACGTTGCCTAAATGACTTTTGATCGTGCGCCGGTCTATAGAAGTGTCTGTTTGAAAAAGCTTTTGTAATGACAGTGTTGTTTTTGTATTTGAAAAAATGAGTTTTGCTTTTTTTTTTTGATTGTTTTCATAAATAATTTTGCCAAAAAGTTTTGCGAAATTATTTCAATTATTATCGCCCTATTTAACTTGTCAGGGAATTTTGGGAAAAACCCCTTATTTTATTATAATATATATATATTATATTATATAATATATTATTATTTATTACCGGTGATGCAACATGCGGGAAATTTATTGTAAATGTGTTTAACATATCGGCGTTACTTGTTTGTTTCAAACACTTTCAATATTAAACTTTTTTGAAAGTTTTTTGGTTTTGTTTTTTAAGAGGCGCCAAGGTTAAATGAAATGTATCAATTCGGAAATAAATGTGCGCTTCAAAAAGATGTCGTATTTTTTAACATTCCATACTTGAAAAATGTTATTTGATTAAGTATGAAAATTAACGCAAGCTAGAATTTTATTTTCCTCATTATTATTAACGAATAAATTGAATGTTCCGTATTGAATTTAGGTGTTCAGAAAGGGGAATTGTAATGAAAGGAAAAAATGAATGTACCATTTGTCGTTAGGTCTATTACAAGTTTATGTTAAATGTCCTGCATAAAACCTTAAAAAATTATTAATTTTTGGGTGACGATGATAAAGAGGTTAAGAACAAACATTTATTGGGGTTTGTATTTAGCGAAATTTTGAAAATAATAACCAAACAATGTATTGGGCTTTAAAAATTATTTGTATCACATTCCCAAAATAATAACATTTCAATATTTTACTTTTTTAAATTTCCTAAAATTCAGAAAATTGCTGTTTAAAAATTTGTTATTATGATGAACAGTATCACAGAGAAAATAATTCATATCCACCCTTTAAAAAAATACGACTAAATGTCTTAAGTTGAATTGTTTAACCTTGGAAACTTTTATTGTAGATAAGTGCGCATGCGGGTTTTTATTTGCTGACTTGTTCCAAATTTGTTTCAGGAGATAATTGTATCCTTTTAAAAAAGCTTATTCAAAACACATTTTTGGGGTAGCCCACGTTTATTAGTTCATCGTTTTGAGTTTGTACATATTTTTACATTTGTTTTATTTAGGGGAAAAAAGTTCCAACTTTATTCTTGCTGTGTCTTGTTTTACCATCCATGTTTTTTCTTCGTTTCTTATGTACCCGTTTGTCCGAGAGTTATATATATCCAAAATACCACCATGAACGTATAACTTTTTTCGAATCTGTTTTCTATTTTAGCAAAGAGATAACGAAGGGGGGGGGGGTATATATGAATTTAGATGTGACATTAAAGATTTAAATTTGAGAAATGGTATGTTGGGGTTACTTTTTTTTTACATTTTTAAAAAAGACTAAAGCCCAACTTAGGGATATGAAAAAATTGTTTTTTATTGCAAAAAGAAGACATTTTTTATTATTTACAACGGTACCATACGGATAATGTTTTATATTAACAGGCATATGTCTTTTCGAAATTTTGAAATGCGTTTAAGTATTATAAAAAAAGTTAAAAACATACCCAAAGACCTGAGCCATAATAAAAATAAATCAGCCGTTTAGCCATTGGAACATTTGGCGCATACAGCGGGAGCATATGGATGTTTCTATTGTTTAGTTTTTTATTTGTAATCTGGTCATTACCTTTATATGTTTCTTTTTTTTATTTTTAGTTGTAATTTTTTAATTTCTATTTATCATTTTTTTAATAAAAATTTAGCAAATAGAGGAAGTAATTTAAATAGTTGTAGATCCGTCATGGTTTTCCCTTGAACCCCTTTCTCCGATGTTTGGCAATTGCCAAATCTGTAAATTTTAGGGATATCTGTTCTTTAGGTAAATATAAAGAATTTTATTATCATGTCACTGCATTACCTTTATGGGATTGTGTTATAGTTTTTTTGTTGTTGTTTATTTACTTTAGTTCAAAATTCCACTGTCATTTTTAGTCATTTGAGGATTTATTCTACATTTGACATATTAGACATATTTCACTGAATACAACAAATAGGGAAACTTGATACAAAAAGTTACACATTAGGGCATGGGCCTCGAACCCCAAAACTAATTAGCGCCAAGTCACGTTTAATAAGCAGTGTCTTTTTAATGGTTGGGTATGTAGTGGAAGGAGTCGAAACCGGGACCTTTTCGTTAGTTCCCGAAACGTTAAAAATCCCTTCTTCTTCCGGGGTTCGTGTTTTTTGTGTTTTTTTGGGGGGGTGTTTTTTTGTTGTTTTGTTGTTTGTTTTTTGTTGTTTGTTTTTTTTTTTGGGGGGGGGGGGGCTTGTAAAAATTTTATAATATAAATTTCCTTTCTAAATGCATTATTATCATTATTTTAAACAATTTATTTATTTGATACACAACAAAATTTTTGTAAAAACATATCTAGAATATTCAACAGATAACGTTGAATATGTAAATATTTTATTCTGAAATTTACATCTTGCTTTGTTTCATGGTTCAAATAAGGATATCCTCTCACCTTCCTTTATTTCTCTTCCTTCTCCCTTTTCTTTTTTTTACTTTTTTTCTTTTACGTATCTCCCTTCTTTTTAATCAAGATATGGCATATGTTGAATGATTGTTCCTATCTTGCTCAGCTTTAAAACAAAACCGTCGGGTGCTCGGAAGCATATGGACTGAAAAATTAATTGTCAATTGATTATTATTGTATGTGATGCAAAAAAAAAGCATTTATATCAGTCTTATTTTATAACTTTTCAACGACAGCAATTTTGACCAGTGTTAAACTTAGCGTAAAAAATACTGCGCGCTACCTATACGGAAGATCGTTTCAATACAAATAAAAGGTATCAATTCCGACATTTATGTCACCGGCAATGAATTTAGTCAGTGCTTAACTTACATAGAAATACATGTATCGAGTTATATAATGCTAGTAAAATACATAGTCAAAACAAGATTTAAAAAAAGTAATTAGATTAACAATAATATTATTAAAAACGTAATTATTTAGCGTTTGATATTAAAAACTAAAATAAAATTTTTCATATAAAGATGAATAACACATAAATAAAAAACCCGTACTTCAATAAAGGGGTTTTCCACTTTTTTGACGTTTTTCTATCTGTTTTTATCTATTTTATTTAGAGGTTTAAATCAATAAAACAAAAGTTTAAAAATACTTTTAAAAAATAATATATATATATATATTATTTATATATAAAATTATATATTATATATATATTCTAATGAAGTTATCCAAAAAAAGTGAATGTTTACCTAATATGTAATAAAAATTCACATTCAAATGATTTTTAATGGTTTGCTATAAATAATATAGTAAAAAAGCATTTATCGATTCAATTTTTTCTTGTTATCAAAATAGAATTTGCATGTGACTTTACAGCCGAATTATTGAATCCATTTTTTTTTGCACAATTTTTGGGTTTTCAGGTATTCGTACATTCTTATATTTCAATTGATAATCAATACTTACAACAAATTATCATGACCCCCTAGCCCAACGAGTCCCGGAACCAATCTAAGCTTTATTTTAAAATGGGTTTGGTAAGGCAAGGAAAAAAAAAAAAAAAAATAAATAAAAAATAGGTTTTAAAAAAATTGTTTTAAAGTAGAAGTCCGGTTTCCGTAAAGGGTATTTCCGCGATGTCGCTTAAACGGGGGGGGGGATATAAACTCGCAAGTCTCTACTTTGTTAAGGAGAGTTTTTCCTTAAGATATGTTTCACAAATATATGTACGAATTCTGTGCTGTAAATTTGGTTGAATTTTTGTGTTAATATTTAAAAGAAGTTAATTTACCTAATAAAATATGGAATCAAAACATTTCTTTAATGTTTTTGGAACAGTGGTGCTACAAATCAAAGATTTTGTTTAGTTTGAACCGATCCGAGTTGGTTTATCAGTGTTCCGGGTGGGAATATTTCATGATAGGCCCTGTAAAAAGGCCTTTTCCCCAGAAATAAATAGTCCGGAAAGGGCGATCTCCAGACTGCATGACCACTGTGGCTTGACACGAACTGCAGTTTGGTAGTTTAGCTTTAGCTGAAAAACACCTGCCAAAATTTTTCCTCCCACTTTAAAACTTTCAGAAAAAAAAGCCGGGTTTAGTACGCAGCTGGAAGTAAAAAATAACAGGCCGGGCACTATGGCCGTGAATATACCCGTACTGTTGTGTAGGCGTTCCTTCGTTCAGCAGATTAGTTGTTAAGATGTTGTGTCGCCTTTCAAGATTTAAGTGTTTCCATCACGGGGGGTTGAAAGCCCCTTTGTGGTTGCTCCGAGTCTAGATTATTACATTTTAACAAAATAAAAATATTAAAAAAAAACAATTTAAAAAATCAAGAAATAAGGCTGGAAAAAATAAATATATATTTGGTTGATTATTTACGATTTTAACCCCCACTGTGACAGTTTTCTTGTCCTTCGTTGCTCATTAATTTTAATTTACTTAAGTTAACCTTTGAAAAACGTATTTTTATTACAAAATAAAACATCCAAAAAGCAATTAAAAAAGGGGAGTGAAAAAGGTTTACATATAATTGCTTTATATTTAATTTTAATAACTGAAGGAAAATATCTCTGTAAAAGATTTTTCGCATATATTTGCCCCCAAAAAGTTTGTCTGTGAAGTTTTTAAAGTCAATTTAATGACTATGATATTTTTTTCACTTTGTGTTTCATTTGGACTTTTACACAAATAGTACAACAAAAATGCTATGTTATCCGTTGAAATGCAAATGATAATTTGCATCGTTATTTGATACCGAATTTTCCCAGTCATGGGACCTAAATTACTTCGTTTTTTTCGTTTTGGGAAACGAGAGAATTACATCTTAATTGGCATTGCTTTCAAACAATTTTTATTTAACAACAAACTTATTATTTTTTAGCATTTATTTAAATAATGTATCATTAATAAAAAAAGACGACAAATATTAATTGTCATGTTTTTTCAACAGCAGCATATGAAGGGGCTAGCACACATTTTTTCAAAAAGTTTGATTTGAATGAATCGCACATTGGTTGTTAATAATTATAGTTTCAGCCCAGTTGAAAATTTTTTTATACAAAAACATTTGGAAAATGTACCGAATCTCGTCGACGTTTTTAAAATAGCCTTTAAACAATTTGCTTTATGACGTTTATTTCTTCAATTTTCATTTTAATATTATTTAAAAAAAAAAAAATCAATTTGTTTAGCAAAGTGAATCTACTTTACCTGAAAATTTCGGTGATCATTTGCGTAAAATCAAACGAAATATGACGTTGTTCAGTAACTGTCTTCTTGACACGGACATCCCCCCAAAGTTTCGTCCTTCTGTTGTTTACTAAGTTGGTGATTTTAGCCCGTCGGCCTCTGTTCATTTAAAATGTTTTTTAAATCTTAACAGTACCATGATTTCCTGTCTGCGTTTGATTTTCCGTTTTCAAATTTGCAAGTGAATTTTTTGTATTTGTAGCGCACGCCACTCCAAATTCCCCATTTTGATCGCTTATTTAAAAGTTTTTCTTGTAATCTACCTGGAGCACGCAGGCTCCAAAAACCACACAGCCGCAGCATACAAAATGTAAAAACAGGGAGAAAAAACCCAAAGACTTTTTAATTTGAAAGGGCTCTTTCAGAATAGCTTTTATATTAGTAAAAATTGTGTGAATATTTTGAGCTATAGGTATGGTGAAATATTAGAGCCACCAATTAAATTTATCGACAAAAAATGAGTGGATAATTGAGGTTTTATATGCTATTAATTATGAAAACAAAGCGAAGTGTAGGTTTGAAATTAATCAGAACGTTGCTCCGTTTAATAATATATTAATACATATTTTACATTAGGACGAATGATCCAGATCGGTTACCCCGACTTTTTTTTAAAAGCCAATTTATTTGAAGATGTTTCAATATTATGATAAATATGTTTTTCCTAATGAGACACAGAACAGTATGTATTTCAGTGCGGCACCCTTTTATCCTGCGTGTTGTATAGAAAACTCAACGTTGTAAGAGTGGAACCTGTGTCATGGTTCATCGATTTTTAACGGATGGTTATGAAAGTGTCGTGATTAAGAAATTAATGTTTTGACCATAAATAATTGCAAGTTTACTCTTGGTGTCTTTTCTTTGACCCGGAAAACCATAGAACACAAAGCATTCGAAAACCCCCCGAATCCCGACACCAAAAAAAGGCAAATGATACCAAAGATATATTTCCAAGCAGATGTATATCTTCTTCGCCTAAACGCCATAGAATGATTCCACAACATTTTCTGTTTTTCGATTGTGCAGAATATTTTTGGGCGCAACTAAAATAACTAAATTAAAATATTTTATCTTTTAATTTACATTTAAATTCCAGGATTACAATAAAATAACAGAAATACTATAAATTCAATGTCTTTTAAATGGGATTCCTGAATTTTTCATTTTATTTTATTTCTTTTGGAACAAAATGTGGCCACCTGATGAAGGATGTCGAAAAAGTTGTGTGCGGACAGATAGAAAGACAGATAGACAGACCGACGGAAGAGACGGAAAAGGGATGATATGTGGGCACTTTTTTACAGCAGGTGATTTCACCTTGCTTACAGCAGGTGACACAAATAAAAATACAATAAGTCGTGTTTTTTTTCCGCAATTACTGAATTTCATTTTCGAAAATGCAAAAGAAATAAAAGGGATTGTCGCCCTGGTTGTATATGCAACATTTTCAATCCATTTCAGTGGCGACTAGGAAAGGGCTTCTTGGATTTTGAACTGGTAGTTCCTTCGATACCCCCCGGACCTCACCCCGATGTACTTTTCCGTGTTTCTTGTGGTAAACCGGCGATAAAAGGTTTGAGGGGTGAGCCCTTGGAAAATTATCACGCACGCCCGCATGGCCTTTTAACATTAATAGAAGTTTGGTATATAAATATGTTTTAAACCCGAGGATAGCGCGCCATGAGATTTGGTATTTTGCGCCAGCAAATATTTGGAAAAAAATTAATTAAATGCGGGGTCACTGAGACGGCAAGGGTACCGTCGTTAGCATTGAAGATTCATTGAAAAGAAAATTAATGTCAATAAATTATTTGATATGCAATTTATCGTTCATGATGGCTGTGAAATGCAGTTTATTTTGCATTGCATTTTGACTTTTGAGTGAAACTAAATATATTACACAATTTTGACAGCGTTTTCCAAAAGATATGTAAAAGTTAAAGTGGTTGGTTATTTTATTTAAATGGATTACTTAATCTTCAATAGTTTTGTTGAAATTAAAATAGAATGGGTCCCACAATGATGAAAAAACTATATATATATCTAGGCTTGTTAAGTTTTAACATTTGATCCCTATTCTTTTATAAACGGTTTTACTACTTGGTTTTAAATTTTTTATTTTCAATTTAATTTGCCTTTTAATTGTATTATTTGGTTGTATATACTATTAGAAAAGAACAATACACATGTAATTATATTACGAATAAGGACAATTTATTTTCCAAAAAATTATGTAGAAGATAAAAGTTGGGTATAACAAAATAATGAAAACAAAAACATTTTTTAGAAAAACAAAGGCATAATTATTTTTTCATATTCATGAACTGGTTTTACTTTGGTTTTTTGCGCGGTTTCTGGTGAATCCACGGTAAGCAAAGGACAGGAAAAGCCAGTGGTCACAGTTTATTTATAGATTGGAATAGGGAGGGATTGTTACCAGCATTTTTCTTGAGTGCCGCTGTAAGTAACAGTTTTGTAGACTTCAGTCCCGTGATAAGTGGTTAGAAGGGTTCGTGCATAACCGGAGGTCGGGGGTTTGAACACTGGTAAAAACTTCACGAAAATGTAATTTATCATTTGTTTGTGCGATGCTGAAATTGTTGTTCTAGAATTTGCTGGCACAGTGTCAACATATTGTGACCGGGAATTGTATCATGTTACGCGTCTATGGCTTAAAATAGCATTGTGACAGCTCTAAAAATAGACACAGTTTGGCAAACAAACATTGATACATTTATAAAATTTACTTTTCTTTAATTTTTGTTTCCTCTATTGTGATGACCAACACATGCCCCATTGTTGCTTTCTAAAGACATGATGTCTAAGCATGAGAAAATCTAAAACTTGAATCACATGACATTTTAAAACTCCATTTCTTATATGTAATTTATTAATCAGAAATAAGAAATTATGTATGTGACTTTGTTTCCACTCTGTTCCGGTTCAGTTCTACGCTTTTATAACAAATTTCAATCATGCAAGGCTTTATGGTTCCGGTGTTCAAAGAATGACCACTTATCTCAAGTGACAGATGACCAACTTGGCATAAGTATCAATGTGGTACGAAAACGAAAAAAATAAAGTCATTTTTTATCTTGGGATTTTAATTTGAAGAGCATGCCAGAAAACATCTTTTCTCATTTAAAAGGTCATTTATCGCAGGAAACTAAGAGAAAAACCCTGTTAATATTTTTTGATAGCTTTCTTTGTTTAAAATAAACTTGAATTTTTTCAGTGGGCAAAGCGTGAAATAAAAATTATCTACTTTCAGTCAAGTCTCACGAACTTTGCTGACTACATAGACAAACAGAAATGGCATAATAATTATTTAAGTATTGAGGTATCCCATATACATTTGTACTATGTTCCCCTTTTTCTGTTAATAAACAGTCTCCTGTGACTCGTTCTAAAGAAAATTGCATGGTAATTAGAAAGAGAAAAAGAAAACAAACAAGATAGGAAAACTGTGTTTTGCTTGTTTACGCAATGTTTCAAAAACCGTTTCAGGGGTTTTTAAATTCATGTAAGTTTTTAAACGCCATGGCATGACATGTTTTGATAGTAGCAATGGGAAAGATTAGATGAAAGGGCCTTTTAATTGAAAAGAATCATCTGTAATTTACACAGAATCAAGTACATTTTCCATTCTTGTCAAAGGGATGAATTCCATTTCAATTAAACTATGTAAAGAATAAGATAAATGTAATGAGACAAATTCATTTCGTCTGGTGAGCGGTTTTTTATTGGGAACGGGGGATCGCGTTTTAAAATTTATAAGGTTTTTAAAATTTGTTTTCGCAGCTTACCGGGTTGTTCCTCGGCAAAAATAGGGATGTTCGAGACTGGTTAGTTCCGTGACAAAAAAACATCCCAATTGCCTATGGTGCTTTATCGAGTTTGGCCCAAAACTATACCTGTTACTTCCATCCTTATGCCCTGTGAGAATTATTTTTTTTGTCCAAAAATTTACAAAAACAGAGTAAAACCTATCAATTATCAACGGAAAAATGCAACAAATATATCCGGGATATAGGAACACCTTCTCTGAACAAATTTTCAATATTTTGTTCCCCTTCTATCTTCAGATAGATTTTAAGAGATTATTGAATTATAAAATATTCTTAGTTAATAATTTATCCAATATCATACCAGTGAGGTCGGATTTTTATTTTATTTTTTATAGAAATACGCTTTCGGTTATTGCATTTCCCTGGTAATATTATTCCGTTTATGTATTTTTTAATAATTATTAATTGCTTCTCTCCTTCTCTCTCTCTCTCTGTGTTAATAAGAATTTGCTACTAATCACATGCTTAAGTTTATTACAGAGATTGAAAAATGAAATATATTTGTCCATATCTAATCGATAGGATTGTGTTCGAGGCAATGTATATGATTATACTTCTGTTATACAGGAGAACATTTACTGGAAACCTTGATACCAAATAAGTCATAGATCAGTTGATAACAAAGCAAATCAATTTAAATTAAATTCATTGCCTAATCTCATTCCAAAAAAAACCTCGTTATTACATAAAGGTTAAAAATACTCCATTATATGTACCAATTGAAAAAGAAATCGAAAATCGTGAGCATTTCTTCATTCAATGACTATGATTGTTCTGGTATAATCAGGAAGCATATTATTATGCCTCTAAAATGGGGATGGCTATTATGTACCAATTGAAAAAGAAATCGAAAATCGTGAGCATTTTTTAGCTATGTGATATTTGATTCACACAACCGCAAACGTTTAAAAAAGGAAAAAATTTTTCTTTTGTGACAAAAGTATTATTTTCTTTTTGAAATCCGTTTTTATATTGATTATCCCTCTTAAAAACCTAATAAATAGGACATGAAACATTGGTGGGCAACCATAAGGAGGTTGAAATTTGATTCAATAACCCACATACATATTAAATAAACCCATATCCGACCCTACCAAAACAAGGCACCCTAGACAATGCTACAACGTAAACCTTAATCTTTGTAGAAAATGCTCGAGTTTCAAAGAGGACAAGTGTGTGACACAAAGTAACAACGATAGTGACAATGAGGACATAAATGAGGAATGTGAACTGCCAGGGGGTGAAATTGAAATCAAGAAGTGTTCAGTACTTGATTAGATTTTGAATTTTGCTGCCATAAGGACGTAGGATGTTGGAGAGTTTAAGTGAGTCAGGTCATGACAGGCCAAAATATTTTAAAAAAGGTCGTAAAAAGGAATCAAAAAAATCCATTTTTTTGAGAAAGTGTGGAAAGTTCATGAACATGAAACTGTGGTTGTTTTAATGTTGTGAGTTTATTTTTTAATCAATCTCGATTTTGATAAGAAAGTAATTTGCCATAAGCTCTGTCACAGTTGGTGACTTTTTTAAAGTTCTAATATCCATTTAAAGGAAATAAGCTGAATTTTTCCCTATCATTTTGGGTTTTTATTATGTATAAAGCTGCATAAGGTTTTTTTTTGTTGTTGAAACATGATTGTATTCATACATATGTCCAAGTGAGTTTATTGTTTATAAAATTATAAAAAAAATTGTCTTTATTTTGTTTTTGAGAATAAAAGAAAAAAAAACAGAGAAAAAAAGAAGGGTATAAAAGGTGATTTTAAAAAAAACTGGAGATAAATAGAGTGGGTATTATGTTCAAAAATAAATTATGACATAAAAATCTATTGAAAAAGTTAAGAAAAAATATCATCATCAACATATCATCCACAAACAGCTGAGTTTGATTTACAAAACCTCCGTAATCGGAATCCTTCTAATCCGGCCCTTTTTTGCTGGTCCCGTTTGGTGTCCGGTTTAGGAGTTTCCACTGTTTTGTAAAGACTATGTACTATATTCACGGTCAATTCCATTCACGGAATCAGCAAAATGACTTTTTTCGTCATAATTTTACCATATTGTGATTAAACTATATGAGCCGCTTCATGGAAAAACCGGTCTCAATGACAATTTTAACGTTACTGGAAAACCCGCTTTGAAATGCGTCATGCTTTGAAATGGGGTTAGATTAGTTTTTAAAATGGAAGGCGAACTTGAAATAAGTGATTATTTTGTTTTTTTCTAGAATACAATAAGAAATTAATTTAATTGCATTTAAGCGAAATTTAAAAATGTTTATTTTTTTTTTTTAGTGAAGGTTATTTGGGTTGCTGATTTTTTTTTCTGGGGATGCAGAAATCAAATAGATTTCAAATAAAATTTCCATGTTATTTTAATTTAATGATTTCATCCAGCAATTACCATATTCTTATCTGCATTAAAATTTAAACAATTTATGTGATTAATGAAAAAATAATATCCGCTTTATTTCCCCACCCACTCAAGTATTCAAAATTTATGATTATATCTTAAACCCATTCTGTATTCCACTGATTAATGATTTTGAAGTTATTACAAAAAAAAAGTCACGGATATAATTTGTTGATTTTGATTTTATTGGAAAAAATAAATAACTTTCAGATATTTTTTTTTATCTCGTGAATAGTAAACCATTGTACACATAGATTTTAAAACCTGTATGAACGTCAATGCCGTCATAGCGCAGTCGGTAGCGCGCCAGTGTGACGCTTGCTTTATTTTTTTTTTTCTTCGACTCGAGTTCGAATCCCAGTCACATCATTCTCTTATTTATTTATTTTTTGCATGTCTTTTTATACTTATCTATTTATTATTTTGTATTTGTTTTGTTTTAACTTTGATTTCAAAACATGCATGCATAAACAATAAATTGTATTTTATGGATTTTGTTTAATTTAAAGTGAATTGATCTGTATTTTTATATTTCAGGAAACTGGAAAAACTGTTTCGGTCATTTTGGGAGAAAAACCAGGGAACAGCCCCCGGGGGTCGCAGGTTTCTAAATACAGGAAGAAAGAAGCCCACTGTATTGACAATTCGCCTGTAAAGTAGACGGGATTGTAGGGGCCGGGGTAGAGACTTATCATACATCAAGGAATGTTCATGCATGTCGGATAGTGAGTGGGGTTGAGGTTGAATGCAATGATGATGATATAAAAAAAAGATAACCATGTTTAAGAAAGATGGTGGGCTGCAAGCATACTTGTAGATTGCTTCAGTAAGCAAAATTTTACGACCTATTTGAATAGCGGGACATGATAAACAGGAGAAAGAAGTGTTTAAAACATGGGGACGATTTCTGGGAGTGACCAGGACAACACGAAGAGAGGAAAAAAAAGAGGTGAGGGTGAGGGGACAAATTCGATTCGAAAGCCCCAGGGGTGTGCAAAAAATTTTTTTTATTGTGTTATGAAAATTGGGAAGTTGCACTTAATAAATCATGAAACACTTGGTTGAGAATGGAGCAGTTCCACGGAGTCACGGAAATCGGGTTTTTAAAACGAAACCCACTCTTTAACCCGGGATGTACGCGGATGGTTCGTTTTTAAGAATTTGGGAAAATCACGCTATACCCTAGCCAGCCGCTCCACGTGGTAGGGAAATATTCCACCCGTTTTACCTGAGTGCAGAAACAACGAGTGTGGGACTATATGCCGACTACGTCCCAAGGGCTCGGAAGTACAACCATCCGTACGTGTCGTTAAACTGAGTACTTTTAAAAAATATGGTTGACATGCCTTCCCCATTCAAGATTGCCAGCCCCAGAGATGACGTGTGGGCGGGGTGCGAGAAGCTGGTAAGAGGGTGATGACGCTGTGGAAGAGGATGCTAAGTTGGCGGCCGCTACTGAATTTTGGGATAAGTTCTGCATGACACAGGTTTACTGATTGCTTATTGTTGAAAATTTTGGGTTTAGTTGCATACACAATGTATAATATACCATTACGTGTTTTAGTAGAATTTCCGTCAAATAATAATGGTATCAAAAAATTTGTTTTACCATAATTCGTTCGATTCCAAAATCAATTAAAACGTAATACAAGATTTGTCATTTCTGTCAGGAGAGAGTAGAGACCGGGGCCTTCGATGAAAGACAGAAGGTACATTTCATTACACGTTTGACTTTAGTGTGCGTGAGTTTGCCTCACTTCGACGCCAGATGGGTCCTCTGTACTTTTTGCCCTAAAAAGGTAAGTTTTGGGGTTTCGGGTGGGTGGGCGAGCCCCCTTTGTGGTGAGGGTGATAAATGGGTGGTGATGAAGGGGATACGCACGGCCCTAATCTATGATTTTTTTGGGGTGGACTGGGCGCTAGATCAGCGTGGCACGGCGAACCATCATGTTCTTTTCATGCCGACAATGCCCAAGGTCATAATTGTTTGGTTTTTAAAACTTAAATGTTTGCATCATGATAAAGGATATAAAAATGGGAAACGTTTTTCATGGAGAGTAATTTCGTTTTAAAAGGACACATTTAAAAGTTGGACGGACAAAAAATGCATTAAAAATGTATCTTCTTGTAAATTACACGTTCATGAAATCATCTTCGAAAGTAATTTGTACTTGTCTGAGTGTAACCGAAGTTAGACAATAGCCCAATAGCTTTATTTCTGTTTTTCATTTTTTTCTTTTTAAAGAAATTAATATAGCAAATTAAATTTCAAAAGTGCAATTTTTTTTTTAAGGTCGGGAATAAGAATCGATATGTATTTGTGTGGCGAGTGATGACAGACAACATCAACTATCGAAAATCTGATGCAAATTCCAGGTACTACTTCTGAAAAATTGTTGTTGAAAGTAAGGTTTGCTAAACATAAAAATGGTGATATTTCCATTGAACACCCTTTTTTTGCTGTATACCATTCCTTGAGTGTAATTAAAAAGGCCGAAGTACTGTTCAAGTTTCATTTTAAAGAAATTTCATTTACTAATAATTTCAAATGACCTCCGTTTGTATGTTTTAGGACACGCTCGTTGCTTTATTGGGCGGTGGGTTTGCGAACTTGAAGAAGTTTAACGACACTGGACTGTGAGAGATGACCCAACTACAGTTTGCTTTGTCAATCGTTCATCTCCACCAACTGCAGTGCGTTATCCTTCCTGGCGGGCGGGGATTGGGGAAAACTTCATCGCTTGCATTTCAAGCCCTTGTCGGAATCGGTATAACATTTGTCTTTTGTAATTAATTTGTTTTGTGGAAATTATTTACCTTGATTCAATTAAAATTTGTTTTTTGTATTAATTAGTTATTTTGGAATATTAAAGTTCTTAAATCAACTTAGCTTCACCCAAAAGTAAATTTTTCAATGGATAAAAATATATGTTTTAAATTCAGTGGTACCAATATTTCAGCAAGTACCCTTATTCCGTTTTCTTCAAACGAACGGGTATCGTAATGTTAAGGAGAGCCAGATACTGTGAAAAAAGAAGATCTGCCTCTTTAAGAAACCTGATCACCGGTTCAAAAAGTAGAGCGGCCCCCAGTCATTTCCTGCACAGGGACTTGAGCTTTGCGAGGTTAACAGTACCTCTAAAAAGGGCCGTCCTTTGTCGTCCTCATTCAAATAATTTTTGTGCCCGCCCCAGTCAAAATTAAGGCAACGATACGTTATGGGCTATTGACTATACAAGAAATCTTAAATTCCATTTTTTTTTTTACGATGGTTAATTTTAATGTACGCTTTTTGATGCGCGTGTTTTTTTTTGTTTTTTTTTTTTTATTGGGTTTTTGTTTTTTTTTCGGTTTTCGAATTTTTTTATTTTAACAAGAAACAGGGCGCAGTCGGGCCGTATGTGTTAAGTATGAAGTTGAAATAAACTCTACAGGATTGTACATTGTGCAGAATATTTATTTGCCTTTATTTGTACAGTAAAATGCCGTTTTTTTAGAAACAGATTTTTTGGGAATATACGAGGATTATAAGAAAGAAAAGATTATTTTGGTTGCCCAAGCAACCCCAAAAATTTTTTTGGTCGTTGTTTTTTTTAAAAAAGTTTTTTAGTTTTTTCCAGAAAGGTTTTTGATAATATCATTTGGTTTTTAAGCCGACCCCCATGATGTAAAAAATGTGTACGGCGACGAGTCTTTTGGTTTTGCGTTAATGGGCCTTTGCACCAATGTTATTCAAAAGCTGTAAATTCAAAACGTATTCGAATTTTGCAAAAAAAAATCCAGATTTTTGAAGGTAATTAAATTATCTGATTGAAAATCCCAAAAAAAAAAAATCGAAATTTTTGTCATTTGACCGGTTTTTCATGAGCGGCTCAATATTATTGAACGGGAAAAGTATACAGTTTTTACTTTCAATTAATCTTTTGAAAGATTTGAGACCGTCCCAAATTTCTAGCAAACGTTAGTTCATGCAATTGCATTTTTAAAACATTTTATATAGTAAAACCTCTTGCGAAAGAAACATATGTAAAACCGTTATCTTTAAGGGGGTACCCATTTATTTCAGTTTAGGTGGATGAAATTTGAAAGCAAAGCGCATGCGAGTAACTATAGTTCTATAACCAATTCTGTCTAGAATTTGATGTGTAAACACTAACTGTATAATTTTATTGAATGAAGTGTAGAGTACTAGTAAATAAAAATATAATTTGTTAAGTTTTTTTTATTCAGGAGACTTTACTTATTAATATAATTGTTCTTTAGATTTTTCAAGCAGCTCGTTCACAGATGATCATTGATTTAAGATTGTTTGTAATTAATATGTATTACATTTCGTTATTTAATACCCATCTTCAAAGCATGGTAACCCATGCAACAGTACGTGACAGTAAAAACAGGGGTTTCTCCAGTAGGGGGAAATAGCGTTAGGAACGGTATTGAACTATATTTGAATTTGAACCTATTTTTAGATATTCTTTTTGTGTGACTGATCACTTCCCCCTTTGCGCGTATGCGCTCTTCTCCACAGGCTTAACAAATTTATAACATTACGAAGCCCTCCGGAATCGGTGAAAATGATCGGTCACTTTTAAAGTAAGAATGTTCGGGGTAGGGGGTATACGTATTCTATATTTAAACGATTTCCCTGAAGTGGATGTTTACGGAAATTGCGTTTACCCGTGCAGAATGACATATACTTGCAGAGTGTATTTGTTAGGAAACAAAGACTTCATCAACATTGGCAAGGAAAAAGGACGTACTTTTTTTCTAATATTTACTGATCATCTGCGAACATGCTATTTTAAATTGAATAGGTATACAGTAACAATGTTGTATGGTGTTGTCCTTTGGACACATTTTAGCTTTCATATCACGTCAACTCCTCGATCTTTGGGGTTAATGATTTTTTTAACTTTTATGGGTTCGAAAAATGGTGGTACATTTACACGAAAAGTTTTTACATTTTAAATTTTGTTTACTTGAAATATTCTTATATATAAATGTTTTTTTAAAAAAAACCTTTGGCCTAGAAGAGTTCTTTTAAAAAAAAGTTTTAGTGTTTTTTGGGAAAAATTTTTTGAAATTTTTACCTGAAACATTCCGGTTTTAGTTGAATGATGTCAAGGAGATTATGACGCAGTGCACTTGTTTGTTCTTCTAGAAACGGAAAATTGTCCAAAGTGTCCTTCTTTTGTAGTGCTTCTATGTTCAATTTTATTTGTTCAGCTTCTGTATTTTTACCTGGTTCTTTGTTTTCCCCTTTGCTATCGATTTCTTTCTCCCTTTTTTTTAAAAAAGAGGGGTTTTTCAATCTTTTTGTAGTTTTTTTTCCAATCCATTTCAAACTTTATAATTTTGTTAAAAGTTTCTCTTCGTAATCTTTCTTCGAACATAGGGTTCATAAAACACAATACCGAAAAAAAACATACCCCAAATTTTGCACCGAGAGAAGTATGACTGTAATTTCAAAAAGCGGGTTTGCTTGGATTGCTTTTTTATCTGAAATGTATTGCAACTATTTGAACATGATTATCTTTGGGTAACAATAAGTGTATTAAGTTCCACCCAAACAATTTTATTTAAAAAAATATTTGCCTGGTTTTTTAGCATTCGATGGTAATTTTCAGAAAAATTTATATTTTTATTTACCGTGAAGAAAACCTTAACAATTCTTGAATTAAACATTCACCATCCATTAAATAGGAAACAAAATAATAATCATTTTTGGTTAAGTTGCGCAAAAAAGACGGTGATGAATAATAACAACAGTAAAAGTTTGGTTTTTTGATTTTTTTTTATGTATAATTTCGGGCTTTCTAATCATGAAATTTTCATATAATTTTTTTTATCTTTTAGAATCAGGGTCAAAACAGACTTGCGATGTATAGGTCATGTTATTTTTCCAAAAAAAAATTGACTGCCACTAAACGTTTGCCCTTTCAATCTTATTGATAATGATGATTTTTTGTAAAAGATTTTTAGGAATAAAAATGTGCTTTTATGAATAATTGTTGCAAACTTTTGCTTTTTTTTACGAAACATTTTTGTTTTGGGGGAAAATTTTCGGGAAAAAAATAAAATGTTGGTTTTTTAAATTTAGGGGGAAAAAAGGGGGCCCGTTTTTGGAAAAATTAAAAAGCGAAAATTTTAAAAAGAATAGGCCCTTTGGTGCGACCCCAGTCCCCCCAAAAAATCGTGAAAAAAGATTTTGAATTTTTACCCAGGTGATTTTACTGAGCCCCAGTGTATTGATATTGTATCAGAATAATGTGGGGGGTATTTTGTTATTCCAAAATTTTATCCCCAAATTTTTAAAAGTGGGGCCCTTTCCCCTTTTTTTTTTTTTATTTCTTTTTACAAGTAAACAAATATTAAAAAAAAATTTCTGTTTTTCCCCCCTTTTTAAATAAATAAAATTTGTGATGGCCAAAAAAATGTCACCATACTCGTCCCAAAATAAAAATTAGTGTTATTTGCCCTGAGAAAATCTTTGTCCTTAAATTTCACATGAACTAAAAGGGGCCCAAAAATGCAACTTTTCATATAAATATTTTTTCTTTTCAGAAAATATCTATGTTTTTTTTTAAATTTTTATTTGCCATTTTCTGTAAATTTTGTTTTTTTTCCCCGTTTTTTGTCGCAAATAACAACGCTTTTTAATTTAATCTAAGACTTCTTTTGGTTTCCGGGGAAAGGGGGGAAAGGGGTACTTTCTCAGGAAAAAGGGGTGGTCAACTTGGCAATTTATGTTCTGAAATTTAAAAATACAAAAATTAAAAAAAGGGGGGTTAATTTTAATTTATTTTAGTGTTTAAATTTCCCCGAATTTTAAAAAACATCATTTTTTTCTTTTTCAATTTTTAAAATTTCCCCCGGGGAATTTTGATGCAATTTTTAAAAGTTTTTTTTTTTTTCCTTTGTTTCAAATATAATTTTTTATTTATCAAGAGCAGGCGGGGGGAAAAAAAATTTTTTGCATTTATCTTCAAATTTTTACGTTTTTTTTTCTTGCTGTACAGATCAAGGCCCCTGGGGGGAAAAATTTTAGGGACCAAAGTATTGAATATTTTGCTAATGCTGAAAGTAATACCCCCTTAAAAAATTTTTTAAAATTTTCGAGTCCCAATTTTTCTTTTTTAAAAAACAGAATGGCCTAAGTTTTTAAAAATTTTTTAAAAATAGCAGTTTCAGCCCTGCAAAATTTTTCGGGGGGCTAAATTCCGATATTTTTGGGGGGCTTTTGGTTTTTCCCCCCCCAAAAAATATCAATGTTGTAAATTTTTTTTTGTGCTTTTCCCTTTTTAATTTCGTCCGAAAATAGAGGGTATTTCCCCGGAAAATTTGATGGGTTTTTCAAAATAAGGCGACCGTTTTAGTGTTTTTTTGTTTTTTAAACCCCTTATGGGGGTGTATTGCGGGGAAAAACCCAAAAATTTTGGCCGTCTCAAGTACAAGCAGTACCCAAAAAGACTGAACTATTAAAAAGGGAGGAAAAAAATAAGAAAAAAATTTTTCGGGCCCCTTTTTATTAACAGCTTTAATGTTTTAGTTTTTAAAGAAAAGGGTTTCCCAAATATTTTTTTATTTAACGGGGAAATAAGTAAACAAAAACGGTAAAACTTGTTTTTCCGGGGGGTTTACCTTTGTTTATCCCCCCCCCGGGGTTTTTTTTAAAGGGGAGTGTTATCTTAATAGGCATGCGTGATAAATTTTTGTATTAAATTAAACATGTGATTCGTTTTTTTTTTCGAGTGAGCCGGATGTTTATGTTTTAAATTTTTAATTTAAAAGGAGTTTGTTTTAAAATATAAAAAGGAAAATTTACAAAATTTTTAAACATGAAAAAAATACGTGTTTTTTTTTCCCCTAAAAAATTCCGGGGTTAAAGGGGGGGGGCTTTTTAAACAAAAAAGGAAAAAATTTTTAATTTTATGAACAAATAAAAGGGGTTGGGGATTTTGGATAAAAAGGACTTAAAAATTTATAAATAAATAGGGTTTTAAAACAATGTAATTTTTATTATCTTTCCCCTTAAAAAAACCTCTACTTTCAACCCTGAGTGCTTATTGATTAAAAAATTTGAATTTTTTTTCCGATCCTTTTTAAAACACAAAAAAGAGTATTTTTTTAATTTAATATTTTTTGCAGCATCGCCCCAATTTTTCTTTTGAATACTATAAGTCGTTCGAGGGACGGGGGGTCGTAAAAAAAATGAATTGTCTCGAAAGTAATTAAAAATTTGTCCTACAAATATTAATTTGCTGTGTATGAAATAGGGAACCCCCTGCATTTGTTATTTTCCATCATCCCTTTCCCCCTTTGGTGGGAAATCCCCTTTTTTTTTTCCCCCCCCTTTCCTTTTAAAAATCCAAAAAAAGGGGTTTCAAATGTTCCCCAAAAAAGGTTTTCAAAGGGGGACAAGGAAAAAAAAGAAAATTTTTGGTTTAGGAAAAAGTCTCTGGGTAAAATTTTTAAAAATTTGGAAAAAGAATGATATGGATATAAAAAAAAAAAAAATTTTTACATTTTTCGTTTTTGATGGATAAGAAAACAGTAGTTTGTAAATTTTCATTAAATCCAATACGGGGGCAATTGGTAAAGATTTAAATTTTTTTTTTTGGTACAAAATTTAATGGGGAAAAATTAAAATTGGGGAAAAAATTTTTGTTTTCCCTACATCTTTCGGGTTTTGGGATTAAAATTTTGATTTGGGGAATTTTTGGGGAAATTTTTAAAATTTTTTTAATGCAATTTTATTCCCCAATTTTGGGGAAAAAAATTTTTTTAATCATTTGTACTTTTAAAAAGATGGATTCCTCCGAATTCCCCGGGGCAAGCAAAAAATTTTCATTGACATTAAAAACCGTTTTTAGAGAAAAAAAAGGAAATCTGAAAAAAGGTTTGTTTTTTATGCTGTACATTGGGGATACAATAGTTTATTCGATTGTTTCTTTAGTTAATTCAAAAATATCATGTGTGGTTTTAGGTTGTCCCCCTTGTTCGCTTTATAAATCATCTTTCCTTATGACGAAAAACCCCTTTTGAGTTTTTTATTGTTCAAAATTTTTGCATGTATTTGATTCCCCCTTTTAGATTGTTCTTTTTATGATTTTTTTTTATTCCAAAAAAAATTTCGAAAAAATTTTTTAATTTTCCTTAATAATTTTCACGTTTTATTTTTAAAACCGGGGTTTTTTAAAATTATAATTATTTTATACCCCAAAACTCCTTTTTTCCCCATTACAAATTTTTAAAATTAAAATTGAAGAGAATCATTTAGAGATTTTGACAGTTTTACAAATTTGTTTTTTGGTTTAAAAACCCTTTTGGGGAAAAATTTTTAAAACCCCCTTTTTAAATTTTTTGGGAAATTTTTTTTGGGTTAAAAATTTTTTTAGACTGCAGTGAAAACGCAAACGTGGCACCAAATTTAAAAAATGAGAATCGACTCGAACTCTGATTTTTTTTGGGGGGGGGGTTTTTTAAAGGGTTTTTTATAAAATAAAAAGGGGCTGTTGGGGAAACGCTTCCCCCGAAATTTTTTTTTCAAAATTTTAAACAGTAAAAGGGGGAAAAAAATTTAAATTTTGAAAAGGACTTTAAAATAAAAAAATTAATTTACGTCGGGGGGGAAGAAAAAATAAAATTGCATATAGTTTGTATTTTTAAATTTGTACTTAATTATTTAAAAACAAATACACATGCAAGCCCCAAGCAAGCGTGAGAAAAAATCAAAATATTTTGAATATAAAAAAATTTAATAGTAAAAGCTATTTGTAATTTCCCCTTTTCTTTTTCTATTTAAAAAGTTTTTTATTCGTTTCTTGGTTAACGTTGACGACTGTATTTGCAATCATTTGTAGACTTAATAAAAAGATAATATAATGCATCGTAGTAGACAAGCAGGATGTAAAAACCCGACACATACTCTTGACAGGGGCCCAAAAGCCCCAAAAAATCCCCTTTGGGCTGGGCCCCGTCAGACTGGAAAATTCAAGTTTCGTTAAAACCCAATTAAGTAGGTTGGGGTTTGGGGGTGTGTCCAAAGAACCCCAGGATAAAAGGGGCAAAAACCTTTTCTAAATCTGCCCAAATTTTTAAAAAAAAAATTTTAAAAAAAGATTTTGATTTTAAAAATAAAAATTTTAAAATTTTAAAAACCCGTTATGTTAAGGGGACTAACAGCTTTTGTTAAACCCCAAAAGCAAATTTTTGGTAAAAATTCGATTTTTTTTTTCCATATCAAACAAAATTTCATTGGGGTTTTTAAATACTAAAAGGTTTGCATAATTGTGCCCCTTTTTCTTTGATAGATCCCAAAAACTTTTCAAATGAAATCCAGGGGCAAAAATCACCTTTTTTATCCATTTTTTTTTAAAAAAATTTTCCCCTTAAAACACCAAAAGGGGCCCCGTACGAAAAAACCCAAAACAATTTTTTAAAATTATTTCCCCAGGGCCAAAATTTTTTACCGATCCTTCTTTTATTTGATATGAATAAAATCAACAAGTGTTAAAAAAAAACTTACAAAAACCCAAAGATTTGGAAAACCCCCATACTTAAAAATTTTGGTTTTTTTAAATTTTAGCTTATTTAAATCATTCCCCTTTCGGGGAGAGGGGAATTTAAAAATTAAACGAGGTAATAGGACATCAAGAATGTTTTTGAAGCGTTAAACCCCCTTTGGGATACAAAAAAAAAAAAAAAAACATTTGCCACTTTATTAAATGATTTTCCTGTTGATTGAACACAAGTACTAAAAAATGGGTTTTGGTTTTTATTAAAAAGTTTGTAACTCACTATTTTAATTTTTTTGATTTTTTTAAAAATTTTTAATTTTAATTTTTTTAAAATTTTAATTTTAAGTTTACATTTTCAGTGAAATGAATTTTTTTTTCCCCAAATTTTTATTATCATGTAAAAAAGAATGGAAAAAACCCCCTTGTGTTATTTATCAATTTCCGTACGCAGCGATCTCCCTTATATTTGGGGCCTTTTTTCCCGTCAAAGGTGGGGAAAAGTTTTTTTCAAAACAGTTCTCTTCATTAGTTTCTGAATGAAAATTTTAAAAAAATTTATATGAAAAAAACATGTGATTTTGTATTGGTCTTTTAATTTTTTCTATCTCTCTTTCTCTTTTTTCTCTCTTTTTCCCCTTTTTAATTCTACTTTTTCACCTATACGATTATTCAATTTTAAAAAATTTAGTTTTTTATTTGAAGAATATTTATTGGAAGGTCAATCCCCGGGGAAAATTGGGGGAAATTTTTTTTTTACACATTTCAAAGTTGAAAATAAATTATATAAACCCCAAATGTTGGGGGATGATCACCCCGGCCCCCAAAATTTTTTAAAGTTTTAAAGGGGAAAAAAATTTTGGGAAGTTGAAAAATTAAAAAGGAAAAAATTTGTACATGATATAAATCAAGTATATCGGTTGAAAATATTTAACCCCAATAATAAATTTTTGAAAAAAAATAATGAAAAAAAAAAAATAATGACATCAGGAATTTTAAATTTTTAATGTAATAAAATGTCCCCAAATTTCTATCAAAAAGATAAATAAAATTAAAAACTACCCCAAAATGACCCCCGTTAATAGGGGAAAAACATTAAAAATTAGTTGGTTAAATTCAATGGTTTCATTTAAGAATAGAACCCCTATTGATAAAATAAAAAAAAATTTTTAAATTTTGTATTAATTTTAAATTTTTAATATAGATTTTAAAAAGTGCCCCAAATCACACCTTAAAAAGACATTTTTTAAAATATATAAAAGCAACCCCCAAAAATGTGTTTATTTTTTGGTTTTAAAAAAAAATTTTCCCCTTCAGGCGATGTCGTCTCGATAGGGTTGTTGGGGGTGTATTGACCAGGGGTTTCAGGGATTTCCTTTTACGATATGATTGTGGTTTTTTCAACGTTGAGATACGATGAGTGCTGGGGGTTTTAAAATTTTTGGTTGGTTTTTTTTGTTTTTGACCCTGGGGGCAACCCAAAAAAAATTACTTTGTTTTAATAGCTAAAAAGGAAGGTTTTATTATTTTTTAAACTTTTTAAACCCTTTTAAATTTTTAAAAACTCTTAGCTCGGTAAAAAGTGTGAGATAGAGAGGTTATGCATTTTATTTTCCGTTGAGAGTTCGAACTCAAAAAGAGCACTATACAAAATTTTTTTTTAATTTTTGTCTTTAAGTCTATTTTTATTATTTTTTCATTTTTTTAATTATTATAT
>CM037791.1:26623166-26673166 GCA_021229015.1 Solen grandis | reverse complement strand
GAGAAATTCTGGACCAGTCAGTTTTTCCCCCCTGTCACATAGATTGTTCGTGATGGTGGGGAAATTCTTGACCAGTCAGTTTTTTCCCCCCTATCTAATATTTTTACATGAGATGAGGGAATTCTGGACCAGTCATTTTTCCCCCCTGTTATGTAGATTGAGCATGAGGGTGGGGAAATTCTTGCCTAGTCAGTTTTTTCCCCCCTTGCACTTTGTGTTGGTGTTGGAAAAAAAATATTCAGATGAGGAGCAATAAATGAATTAAAAGCTGAGAACAGTTGCATTATGACTAACTTAAATTATTAGCTAAAAATATAAATTGAGCTGTTAAGAAAAAATGACAATTGGTATACAGATATACACATTCACCAATTTTATGCAAACACTTAAGACCATGGCAAGAAAATATAAGAATGGGGGGAAAACTGACTAGATAAAATTTCCCTATTGACATGCACAATATTTTAGAGGAGAAAAAACGGACTAGGCAAGAATTTCTCGACCTTCACACACAAAATATTAGATAAGGGGAAAAATCTGATTAGTCCAGAATTTCCCCACCATCTCGCACAATATATTGGATAGGGGGGAAAAAACTGACTGGTCCAGAATATCCCCACCATCAATACAATCTAAATGACAGGGGGAAAAACTGACTAGGCCAGAAATTCCCCACCATCAAGCACAATATATTAGATTGGGGGGGGGGACTGACTAGGCCAGAATTTCCCCACCACCACCACACAATATATTGGATAGGGGGAAAAACTGACTGGTCCAAAATTTCCACACAATCACAGGCAATATATAAGATACGGGGGAAAAACTGACTAGGCCAGAATTTCCCCACCACCACACACAATATATTGGATAGGGGGGAAAAACTGACTGGTCCAAAATTTCCACACAATCACACGCAATATATAAGATACGGGGGAAAAAACTGACTAGGCCAGAATTTCCCCACCATCTCGCACAATATATTGGATAAGGGGGGAAAAAACGGACTGGTCCAGAATTTCCCCACCAATACAAACAATCTAAATGACAGGGGGGAAAACTGACTGGTCCAAAATTTCCCCACCATCAACACAATATATTAGAAAGGGGGAAAAATGACTGGTCCAGAATTTCCCCACAATCACACGCAATATTTAAGATAGGGGGAAAAAACTAACCAAAATGTCCCCACCTTCATGCCCAATCTAAATGACAGAGGGGAAAAAACTGACTGGTCCAGAATTTCCCCACCATCAACACAATTATGAAAGGGGGAAAAATACTAATTTCCCACATCACACGCAATATTTAAGATAGGGGGAAAAAAACTAACCAGAATTTCCCAACCTTCATTCACAATAAAAATGGCAGGGGGAAAAATTGACTAGGCCAGAATTTCGCTACCATCATGCAAAATCTTTACGACAAGGGTGGGAAAAACTGACTGGAAAAAAGGAATTTCCCCCCCCTACTTCATATTTCCCTAAAAACTTAAAAAAAGAGGGGGAAAAACTGACTGGGTGGGGAAAAACCTGACTAGTTAGTTTTTTCCCTGGGGAAAAATCTGACCAGTCAGTTTCTTCCCCGGGGAAAAACCTGACCAGTCAGTTTTTTCCCCGGGGAAGAAACTAACTGGGGAAAACTTGACTGTTACACCGGAACTGTCTAACCTGGGTCTGCAGTATTTACCAACTTGTCTAAATTCAGTAAAGAGTTAACGGTCTTTATATCGACAGTCATTAAAATCAAGACTTAGTTCATTCACAGGGTTTTAAAATGCCATATAAGTAAGTACATGTAATATGAAATGAGAATGTATGAAAATCAATTTTGCCATTATTCTCACTTTTATAAGCGCCATGAAATGTTTACTTGTTCGTTTGTTCCCCGTGAAATATAGCCATACATTTTATACACCTTAAAGAGGGCTTGGCCTAAAACAACACAACATTTCTTAAATTTGAAATGCAGTCGTAATACAGTACAAAAAGGAAAGTATAATAGTCGATGGCAACATGGTCTATGAACAAAACAAAACAAATCCAGCTGATTAGGTTTGAAATGATCCTCTTGCAAAAACCTCATCGTTTGTTCGTAAGAAAAAAAAAATCATTTTTATATCTCATATGATTAATAGCATTTACCCCACTTTGACATTGTATGCGGAAACAAATCATGGCAGGTACTTAAAGCAATGAATTGTGTTATGAAGTGATTTTCTTTTTCATATGAAGTTCTATGTCGTCAAATATGACGTCAGCTACAAAAAATAAAATAAAATAAATAAATAAACAAACAAACAAACAAACAAACAAACAAAACAAACAAACAAACAAACAAACAAACAAACAAAGAAACAAAGAAAGAAAGAAAGAAAGAAAGAAAGAAAATACTCGCTGTACAGATGTTATTTCTGATGGATGCTGTTTGGTCATAAAATAGGCCTTATGGCCTTTATTCGAATACGAGAAGGCGAAGTTTAAGTGACATCATATGACGTCATGGCATGTAAAGAAATTAGTCATTTGCAAGAAACGGGTTTTAAGCCATTAAGCAAATATCAAGCCCGATATTCAAAAAATGAATATATTCTGAAAATGTTTCTAAATCACTAGTATGTCTCGGCGGAATTTATTTCGTCTTATATTTTCAATAAAAAGTTGCTTAATGTGTCATGATGACCTAATATGACGTCAGTCTTCTTAAAACATAAAGGAATAATTATTGTTAGGGCACATAGTCTGTCCAAAGTCCAAATTTATCTGGAAGCTTCGTAAATCTTAATTTATGTTTCAGCTTCAAAGCTCGAATTTTAGTTTATCCATAGAACCTTGTTTATTTTATATATTTATTCTTTTATTAATCGAAACTTTGGAGGTTCACACCTATGTTCTGATGTACACCTCCTGTGAAAATTGCAAGAAAATCCAACCATAAATGAAAGGTTATATATAGATGACGTAAATTCTGACGTCATCTAAAGTCTTTCTTTCTTTCTTCTTCTTTTTTTTTTTTAAATGGCCGCTATGTTGATATAAGCCATACAATTTTGAGACAGTGTTTCTTGAATAACCTAAAAATAAATGATACATTAAATTATTGATTCTTGATTCAATGCTGCATAGGCTGCTGGTATTGATGATGATTATGATGGTGATGACGATGATGATGTACTTGTGTGAACCAACTGCTGCTGGTGCTCCTGATGATAATGATTATAATATAATGTACATTTGGGTATCACTGTTTTCTATTTGAAACACTTCCATTGCAAATTTTTTTAAAAATCCTTGAAGTGTTTTGATAATAAACACTTACATAATGAAGTTTTCGCTTCCAATAATGAAATCTTTCCCTTGAATCATAAAATTAAACCTCTGAATATTGATGTATCCGTTATCTATTATAAAGTTTTACCTTTGCGTCATGAAATAAGACCCTGACATTTTTATGTTTTCGCTTTACATAATGGAAAACTACCATGGCATAGTAAAAATGACTTTTGCATATTGATGTTTTCGCTTGACCGCTTGACAAAATGAAAAAGATGAGTATTTATCGGAACAATTTTAATATAGTCAGAATATATGCAATGTATAAAGATAGACATGTATGATGGGTACTTTCTTTTTTGCCTGAGTATACCTTTACATAATGATGTTTTCCCCTTGCATTGCTACGTTTACATACCTGTATATTTTTTGTGTTTTTCTCCATATTTTGACATCATACCTTTGCATACTGTAATTTTATCTATACAAAGTGTGAATTTTACTGTACTCTGTTAAAATTGATTACAGCAGACTGCTGACACGATCCTTATTTTCCCCTAAGTGTAGGCATTTTCTACAAATGGAGTTTGTTTTAAAATTTACATTTGGTCTTACGTTACGTCATCATCCGTAAATAGGTCAAGGTGAGGTTAGACAGAAAACTGGACAATCGTTTCCTTACCACATCCTCTCTTTCTTGGGGCTGTATAGTACAGGAGCACCTTGCAGACGGAATGAAAGAATAATTTATGCATTTAAATTATGCAAGCTTTGAGGAGTCCCCTTTGAAACTACGAAAATGTATACAAATACACAGAACGAGTACTCACACAGTCAGTCTAATTTAAATGTAAATTAGTATGAGCTAATGCATTGAAGCTTAACATGTCATGTTAAATTCAAGTGTTTTTTTCCCCTAGGTATCCGGTTCCCGAGTGGTATCTTTAATGTGTCATGTTTGAATGTGCAAAAATATGCATAATTATGAGTTTATGCCATTCATAATGATATGATGTTTAATTAAGGAAGGAAAATATTTTTATATTTATCTATAGCTATGCACATAAAACGTATTGCACTACTAAACCTTAAACTTAAATCCTATATAAAGAGCAATTAAATAATCAGATAATATATAGGAAGAATATTTTGTCTTGTCCCTCTGCAGTATCACCCTCTCTACGTTAAGGTTAGAGTGTTAAATGGCAGTTCTAATTTACATATTTCCTAGAATTTATATTTGATATCAAACAAAGACATCTGTAGGTAAAACCGTTGTTGTTGTTTTTTTGTTTTTTTGTTTTTCGAAATTACAATGCCATTTGAAACCCGATTGCATATCGTCTAAAAGAGCTTCTTAAGCACTTTAACCAATACCATCTTGTCTCGAAAGAATATTTTACTCTTTTTTTTTCAAAATATTCAAGGCCGTTATCTTATGACATAACATCTATATTTTAATGTTGAGAAATTTGGTGATCTACAAGGAAGCGTTCTATGCCTAGCTATCTTTACATACCGCACGTGAATACTTGTACATTGTGCATGCTAACCTTTTCTTAATTGATTTCATTAAAGAGGTAACTGACTGCTTAATTCTTAGAGAGCATTTGACATTCAAAAATATCAAAACAGCACATTTGAACTTCAATGTAACAGTCAAAGGCGTCGGAACAAAGTTTGGGACCAGATGCAAAGCTCTTAGCAGAAACGGTTTTCATTTTTTTTTAATTTCTATGTAGCTTTCCCATATGAAGTTCTATTCCATGTGCCATTAGGAAGGTCTTCAATTTCCCAACATTTCGCTTGCTTCATATATGGACCTATCTTTTCTTTAATGTTTGTTTGTCCCACCGATAATATTTCAGTCATTTGGAGACGATGTGTACTTGAGACAGATATAGTGTTTTAACGTCTTTAAAGATAAATCTGATGAAATATAAAGAAAGCGATACAAATCGACAAAAAGATGTTCATGTCAATTACTATTTCTAGACCGATGACTTTGTACTTAATAGTCTAGAGGAGCATGATAAAAATGTGTTTAATTATTCCGTATGTGTCCAATTTTAGAAAGCTGGATAAAAAAGGGTATGTCAAACATTAATTTTCCCCCGACAACATTAACGTAAATATGTGTGTGTGTGTGTGTGTGTGTGTGTGTGTGTGTGTGTGTGTGTTGGGGGTGGGGGTAGTTTGGGTAGGCCTACAGAAAACAGAATTGTCACGGTTTACGGCTATGGCTTTTTTTTACAATGACTATATATATATAATATAAAGGTACAATCATTTTTCATTTTAACTAAATCACGGGTTAAACCACTGTTCTTAACAATATACCACTATATAAATACAAACAACAAAGCATGCAATGCATAAAAACAGTAACATCATGATCATCATGGACTATTCTAACATATGCATTTTTCAAAGTAAAATGTCGGTCTCGACGACTACAAATATCCGAGACCCGACTGTAAAACAGTGCTTATCAATTTGGATATTTCAAAATAAACCGAGGTAACTGTGCTATCTTCTTGGATGATAAAAATAAGCGAAAGAGATCAAAATACTGATTTATGCATTAAGATACATCGTCTATACATTTCTTTTGGAGTATTTATCACACAACCAGTCCATATGTACGTGTATAACGCGTGGTTGCACATTGCAAACAGAACGCGATATTCGACAGATAGATCCAAGCGAATATACATCCATGAATCTTGTCGACATTGAGGCTATCTGAACATAAATGAAGCTAGTACACACGCTTTGATATTTTGATTAGAACCGATCAGTGAGTGAATGGAGGTTTTACCCAGAATAGCTTTCATTTGGTTAATTTGTAGCGGAGTTTCTCTCGTTTTGACAGGTTAGTTGTTTGTGTTCAATTTACAATTCAGTTAAATAATTCCAGACGACCTACATGTATCTTATATGGAAGTAATATTGTTGTGTGTCTGTTTGTTGGGGTTTTACGTCCCACCGACAGAGTTTCGGTCATTTGGAGACGATGTCAACTTGAGACAGATATAGTGCATAGGAGCCTGGTGACTTATTATTATTATTTTAAATGTTATTTATTTATTTATAATTAAATTGCTTTTCTACATATTTTCACTCACAAAAACATAAAAAGCAAAAGTAAAGTAAAAATATTCGATATTAAAATTAATCATTTACATCCGTTTCTCGGTATTCTATAAAGCCTCAAGGAGTGACACCCGCCATTGTTTTCGCAACATTGTCGCAGAGTAACATCCCTTGTATGGAATGCAGTAATTGCTTTATCCAGTTTTGCTTTATCCCGACCTTTTGTGAATGTCAGTCTTTATTTAGATTTTGGACGGAGAGCTACACACCTTTCTCAAACAATGTGTCAACACCGGTCTTGATGACAAGTGCAAGCTTGTGACGTCACAGTCTCTATTTATGGAACGTTTCTCTCTATATAAAATGATGATATCGTCCTTTTTTAATGAGGGAACCTAAGCTGGTAGCCTGTGCAGACTGCAACAGGGAGTTTGGATGTTAGAAAAAAAACAACAGTCTTTTACAAACCGAAATGGATGAAAGACAAAACTTAAAAAAATGGTACATGATGGAAATAATAGCAATAATCTATGATAAATTATACGAGACTATCATGAAATATTACCGTATAATTGAATATAAAAGCAGTATAACTATACATGTGGAGAGACCCTAAAAAGTCTAAAAGTATCAAGCTCGTATAAGAATATATATATATAAATATAGCTATTAGGATGGATGCAGGCACGAAGGCAGTTTTAAAAAAAGCAATCGGAAGATAAGGGGATGGGTTTCCCGTGCAAGTCAAAAACAGCGAGTGATTTTCCGTTGTTAAAATGCGCCGCACGATAGAAACAGGAACCAAGAACGAATAAAGCTGGATCAGTTTTTCAAAGGGATGTTACTCTGTGACAACGTTGCGAAAACAATGGCGGGTGTCACTCCTTGAGGCTTTATAGAATACCGAGAAACGGATGTAAAATGATAACTTTAATATCGAAAAAATTTACTTTACTTTTGCTTTTTATGTTTTTGTAGGTTAAAATATGTAGAAAAACAACTAAATAAATAAAAAAAATAAAAATAAAATAATAATAATAAGTCACCAAGCTCCTATGATATAGTGCTGCCACACTGAAGTATCACGCCGTAGACATGTGGCATGATACCACACCTAGTCATATTATCCTGACACCGGGCCAACAAGTTCTGAAACTACCTTTATATGCTGAGCGCCAAGCAAAGGTCAAATAAATGGACAGATTTCTTAATAAATACACTCGATTTGAAGAATGAATCATTAAAGCACTGGCCTTAAAACCTATAATGTTAACATTCAGTAAACCATACGAAAAGCTGAATGCGATTTCGTTTTTATGTTGAAATGAATCCAGGACACATAAAGGAGTATATAAGAGTTACCTCATATTTTGACCAATAATATAAGTTGCTCGTATCTAGTATTTTGTTAGTCCACTGTGTTGTCGACAGAAAAAAAATGATATTTTGGGGTCACCAACTTCGTTTTATGTTTGGTCCACATTTTGATGCATAACTAGTAACAGACATGGCGTTAAATCTCATACCCGATGACTCTCAAAAAAGTGCAAAAACTAAAAAGAACAAAAAAAACCCCCAAAAACTTGCATATGATTCAATGTTTTTCTTCAAAACACGCATAAAAGCTTATTTTTTATCTATATGATACATTTTTGTTGTTGGTTTTTGTTGTTGTTGTATTGGGGTTTACCGTCGCTGCGATAGTATTTCAATCATATAGCGACGTCCATCTAATTACAGGTGGAGGAAGACCCCGAGTACACAGAGGTATCCGGGTAGAACCACCGACCTACCACAAGCCAGCTGGAAGGCTTCCTCACATGTAAAATCCGAAGTCCCTACCGGGATTCGAACCCACAGCGGTGAGGGGCTGAGAGATTTGTAGTCCACGACTGTAACCGCTCGGCCACGGCGGCCCCTTGTTGTTGGTGGTGTTGGTGATGCTATTAAATGAGCGACATTTTGACATCGCAGATTTGTTTCATACTTATAAAATTTCTCAAAATCTACATAAGGGAATTAGCCTACATGTATTACACCTTCAAACTATGAAAAGAAAATGGAATCATCGAGCCAATTTTCCCTCGAAAATGGGATCGCTTCTGAATCACGATCAGTTTGTCCGAATAAATATGGTAACTTGTGAGATTTCTGTGTTTTTGGTCATTTATAGCTAAACAAAGCTAGTTACATCTTACACTAGGTTGAAAATACCCACAATATAGGGGCACCTGCGTAGACCAATGGTCACAGGTGATTTCAAAGGCTTCATGTGAAACAGCATGGTTTAAATGTTTAAATGAATATTAAAGATAAACACCTATTCGTAATCGCATTCAATCCAGAACAGTATGGGTTTACTTTTGAGATTTCATTCTTGGGACATGTTATTTCAGTCATTTATAGCAAAATCTAGCTAATTACAGGTGTAGTCGTAGAAATGGAGCTCGGCATCATAAACAGATACAACAAAGTCGTAAAAAAAAGGTTCTGTTATAGCTCCCTTGCTTGGGGCTCAGCATATAAGGGTACTTCTAAGACAGGTTGGCCCGGTGTCAGGATAATGTGACTGGGTGTAGTATCATGCCACATGTCTACGGCGTGATACTGCAGTATGGCAACACTATGTCTGTCTCAAGTAGACATTGTCTCCAAATGACTGAAATACTGTCGTTTGTATGTTAAACCCAACAACAACAACAAAAAAAAGAAAAAAAAAGAAAGAAACAAGATCGGTATTGATATGCTAATATGGGAACTTTAATGACATAATGTCTGGTGTTGGATATCTTCATGCATAAATAAATAGCATAATCAATACAAACACTGCACATGTCCGAAGAGACTGTCTGGTGAGACAAATAATACACACGAATAGTATATATTGCAATCGTCTCGCAAAATGTTTTACTGATCACTCAACTAGCATATACTTTTTGAAATTTCCAGAACTTGGAATCAGTTTTATACCTGCCTGATGTCAGTTATGGTCGGTCGTCATTTCATCATAAACAAATACAACAAACGTATGAACTCATTTGCAATCACATCTATTTCTTGAGTTATCTGCCCCTGAATGTAAGTTTTTTTTTTTGCTCTTTTATGTCATTTACAAGGGCAGATAACTTAAAATCAAGCCCATCGATACCTTATTTCATTTAACGCCTCACCGACAATATTTCAGTCACTTGGAGATGATGTCTACTTGAGACAGATATAGTGCCACCACACTGCAGTATCACGCCGTAGACATGTGGCATGGTACCACACCATGTCACATTATCCTGACACCGGGCCAACCAGTCCTGCAACTACCCTTATATGCTGAGCCCCAAGCAAGGGAGCTATAACAGAACCTTTTTTACGACTTTGGTTTGTCGCGGCCGGGGATCGAACCCACGACCCCCCACTCCATTCGGATTCTAACCATTCGGCCACCGGGGATGGTTCACATTATTGTTTGTTGCTTCCTTTCCAGTCATTATACAAAGTTTAAAACAATTCTGTTCAATAGATTTTTCACTTTGCTTCAGCAAACAAACAGACTGCGTTTTTCGTTCAAATTGCAACCAGCAAGGCGAGGTCGAATACAAATTATGAAAATCATAGTAAGTTATTGGCAAGGGCCACAAAATTATTTCGGATAAGAGCATATTTTCACACATATTACAGATTTGAATAATCCATGTAGTTTTAACATCGACATAAAGACTGTAAATAATTAGACACTTTTTTATTATTTGATGTTATACACTTTTTTATTATTAGAAAAACAAGTTTGAAAAAAACAAAAAACAACAACAACAAAAAAAAAACGACATTAGTTCTTTTACTCTCAGTATGAAAATATGTACACATTTTCCCGATGATCTGAGTTTCTTTCCGATTTGTAAAACACTGTCTGCATTATATGCTACAAATACTAGTTTCTCTTTTGTTAAACTGCGACAAAAATACGTCATATGAAAAAAAAGCATTTCAAAGGGCCTAAGATGTTGTGGTTACTGTTATATTACACGATGCTGGCTCAACCCAACAAACGTAAAGGCTTTCTTCCATGTAAAACACTTTGAATCAGATCAGCTGAATTTACTTTGTACATGTGCTATGCTATAGTAATATTGCGATTATTTTGCTAATTTACTTTTTCACAATATCGCTGACATTATCGCAAAGTAAAAATCCGAAATATTCCAAACTATACTTTCACTTCTGGTCCAGATTGGTGTTCTTTTGGCGGTTTCCAGAAAAAAAATCAAAGGAATAAACATACGTAGAGAGAAAAGTTTAAAGATATTTTATTTTGTATATTCAGTAGATAAATATTATATTGATACCGTCTGGTAATTGTTTAGATTTATTTGAATGATAGGAAAAATGAGCTGAAGCGAGTCGACTCCTAAAATTGTGTCCACCCTTGTTGATACTCATGTATACAGAAGGATTTGCTCTAATAAAACTGCTACATGAGCAAGTTCCTGTGGTTCAGGGGCATCATACTTCATAGTAAGATAACTCTTGCTAATTTTTAGTAAATTATGGACCCTTTTAAACTAAGAACTTTGATTGAGATTATAGTTTAACTTGCAACTAATAAGCGGCGAAATAGTCGAGTACACTGTCTTACGAACAGCTCTTGTTGCTATAGGAAACACTATTTATATTCATTACACTCATTCATTCCTTAATTTCATAGCGGAAAATTGTTTGTTTTGGTGTAAGATCGATTAATAATTTCACTAAGTGAACATAGAACGTGATATTTTCACGAGTGGCGAAAATACATTTTTTATGTTCATGAATGTAATTATACAGCGATCTTTCTCCCAAACAAACATTTTTTTCTTTTTATTTAATACTTTAAAGACCAGAAATTAGCTGTGTTATTCACAAACGACGTCAAAATTGGCGGGTAAACCTCGCATGCGTGACGTTATCTCTAACGACATTTTTTGCATAAAACCCAGCACAATTAACGCTCCGATCAGTTTATAACATAGGGTCGGGCTCAAGTTCCTGATAATATCACTGTTCAAAACAGTGAAATTATCAGGATATAATCCACTGTTATTCTTAGGTTATCCATCGAAAAGCATTAAATAATTACCTGCATCACCTGAATGTTCTTGTTTTAGCTGCATGGAACGTTATCGTCACTGTCCTTGTCATGCGTCGTCCGGCGTCTACAATTTACTTTAAGACGTCTCCTATGAAATCACTGGGTAGATATTGATGAAATTTGGCAGGAATGATCCTTGGATGGCTCTTTACAATTTTTTTTTTTTTTTTTTTTTTTAATAAATCTGAAATTTAATATCATTTGGCACAAATGGTCACCACATAGTGCTCTACCATATTGCTAAAAAGTTGATCACTTGAAAAATGAGGGCCCAAGGGACACAGTCCTTTTCCTTGTATACAAAAAAAAAGAAGAAAAAAAATAGAAATTCTTCTTCCATGCAATCAGTAACAATGATTTAATTTCATTGGACACAAATGGTTACATTATAGTAGTCTGCTGTAATTGCAATATAAAGCTGACCTCTTGAAAAATTAGACCCCTAGGTGCTCGGTCCCTTTCATTATATATATAATGGAATATGAAAAAATCAAAAATCTTCTTCTATGAAACCAGAATTTAATTTCATGCGGCACGAATGGTCACATCACAGTGGTTTACCATAATTGCTTAAATAACGTAACGGTTGTTTCTTTGCTATTTCCTTAAAAACTTTTATATAAAATTTCAAAGGTTCAGAAGTTAATTCATTAGGCACAAATGTACTCTACCATATTTCTTAAAAAAAAAAAAAAAAAAAAAAGATTGATTCCTTGAAGAATGAGGTCTGCAGATGGTTGGCTGGTTTTCTTTAGAATTACGTATTTGATGCTGCTGAAGGTAAAATCAAGTGACCGGATTTGGTTTAATTAGGCTACTGGTACTCTGGTGAGCGTTTTAGGGCCATCATGGCCCTTTGGTTTCATAGTCAGATATTTTAAAGACAGAATGAGAAGCAGAGGTATCGGTTACTTTTTGTGATAGATGAGTTATAGTCGGACATTACCTTCACTTTGCGTCTGACATACGTTTACAAAACAAAAATCTCACATTACCGGAGTGATTATACTTGTAAGGGTTTACTCATATTTCAGAAATCCATGCTGATTGTTATTTATAAACTTTACCTTGACATGGCGTAAACGCATGCAAACATTACGGAGTGATTATACTTGTAAGAGTTTAGTCATATTTCAGAAATCCATGCTGATTGTTATTTATAAACTTTACCTTGACATGGCGTAAACGTATGCAAACGCTTGCAAAACGAAAATCTCACATTACCGGAGTGATTATACTTGTAAGGGTTTACTCATATTTCAGAAATCCATGCTGATTGTTATGTATAAACTTTACCTTGACATGGAGTAAACTTATGCAGACGCTTGCAAAAGAAAAAATCTCACAATAAAATGAATAGTTATACTTGTAAGGGTACTTTTCAAAGCGTTTCATTGCTTCACTGCGCAAAAGAGGTTGATATATACACTCTGGTATTTTAGATTTAATATAGCCAACACATGGCTCATGAAAACTTCCTGTGCATTTCAAGTTACATATTTTAGAGTAATTTTTACCGGATTTGAATATAACACTCATGATGGCAATTACCCAAACTTACAATTAAAGTCTTTGGCAATAGTCATCTGTAAAAAAACGCATTGCATTGTTCTCTGGTGGTAATGGTATATTTATGTTGCTTCTATAATAAAGAACAAACTTACCCAATTATTTAAACATTCTGTTAAAAATAAATCTTTTTTTTAATTTTTGTGGAATCACTCCAAAAAACTTCCAATATTATTTTGTAGCCATTTTATGAAACAATCATAATTTATCATTGCATGTCGCGGGGGCCTCACTCAGCCCCTCACCGCGTGGGTTCGAAACCCGGCAGGGTCATTTTGATTTTCATGTGAGGAAGCCTTCCAGCTGGCTTGCGTTAGGTCGGTGGTTCTACCCTGATGCCTCCGAGCATTCGGGGTCTTCCTCCACCTGTAATTAGCTGGACGTCGCTATATGACTGAAATACTGTAGAAGCGACGGTAAACTCAAATAGTCAAGTCAAGTCATTGCATGTCGCACTAACATTCTAGGGTACAAACACATGTTCTATCATTTTGATTTATGTGTCTTTGCTCGTCGCAAATATGTGCATCTTATTTCATAATTTGTTCGTAACACCGGTGGGAAAATCTTTATCGGAATGTATTTGCTCCGGTCCATGAGACACCTGTATGGAGCTTATAATCATGCTAACACTAAATGAATGTATTGATACGGTACTGTACCCTCGCTGTGCATCAAATTACACGTTATCGTTGCTGTACGTTTTAATGAGCGTCTCTCAATACTATGAGACCGTCCCCGGTGACCGAGTGGTTAGAGCGTCCGCCTCGGGAGCGGGAGGTCGTGGGTTCGATCCCCGGCCGCGACATACCAAAGTCGTAAAAAATGGTACTGTTATAACTCCCTTGCTTGGCGCTCAGCATATAAGGGTAGTTGCAGGACTGGTTGGCCCGGTGTCAGGATAATGTGACCGGGCTTGGTATCATGCCACATGTCTATGGCGTGATACTTTAGTGTGGCAGCACTTGATCTGTCTCAAGTAGACATCTTCTCCAAATGACTGAAATGCTGTCGGTGGGATGTTAAATCCAACAAACAAACAATTCTATGGGCCAATTAAGATTTCACCTGTGAAATAATACAAGAAAAGACTTGATGCAAAGCATTAACGTCGCCGAGAGACATGTGTTAAGGACAAGAATCGAGACACAACACAAAATGAGAGGTTATGTAATTATCCCCAAAAGAACTTGTAACGAAATGTTTCCAACAACATTTATTTTTATGTATACTTGTTTTATGGTTTTAACAGTTTCGAATCCTTACTCAATGTCAACACGGAAGGAATGAGTGTAATACCTATCAACAGATAGATTAGATATATGTGTACAAGTATAAGAATTAGTCCAGTCTTATTACAAGTACCGTCCCCGTGGCCGAGTGGTTAGAGCGTCCGCCTCTGGAGCGGGAGGTCGTGGGTTCGATCCCTGGCCGCGACATACCAAAGTCGTAAAAAATGGTTTTGTTATAGCTCCCTTGCTTGGCGCTCAGCATATAAAGGTATTTGCAGGACTGGTTGGCTCGGTGTCAGGATAATGTGACCGGGTTTGGTATCATGCCACATGTCTACGGCGTGATACTTCAGTGTGGCAGCACTATATCTGTCTCAAGTAGACATCTTCTCCAAATGACTGAAATACTGTCAGTGGGACGTTAAACCCAACAAACAAACAATTACAAGTATTCAATGTCACTAATATAAAACATTATATAAATGTAAGCATCTCGGACATCTGACCAAATTATTCAAATGTATATGTACCATTATTATGCAGTACATCCCCAAACACAAAATATTAAAGTACCTCAAATTTGAAACAGAAAGACAACATAGAAATTAATTCAAATGTGTAAATGTTTCAACCATCAACTCGTTGATAACATTACAATTAGTGCAGTCTAATTTTAGAGCTAGACGGACAAATCATTCCAAAATAATAATAATAATAATAATAACAACAACAAAATAACATTGAAATTTGTTTTTATTAGTAGCACTACCCTAATGTGTCAAATCCATTAATTACTTGTTTTCCACAACTTTGATTTGCCAAAATGCATTAACTATCGGTCACCACGCCTGTTACGTCACTCAATTGGCTTTCAAATACAAGGGCCGGTTTTGTGGGCGGCCCAATATCATATAATAGTATAGCTTTGCAAAGTTATTTATTTTCTGTCTCTTCATTGCTAATCTTACAATTGTCACAGCGAAATGACATTGCTCGTAAAATCTGCTATCATTTGCGTAATGTATTGAATTTCCGAGTGCTTAGTACAGAAGGATAGTTCCGGTTAGCAGTGATGCAATAAAAATATTAAATGATGTCCTATTTCAAAAAGATAGGTACTGTTAGAAAGATTTCCTAACATTTTACCTGTAAAAATATATAACGACTTATAATTAAGGCAGAGGAATCTTAATGGGCTCGGCAAATCACGGCCAGTGTCGGCAAAGATCGCCGAACTTTCGATTTTCTTCGTCATAACACGCCATGATTAGGATTATGATTTGTTTTTTCATTAAGTTTCATTTATGTTACCTTTTACTATCGTCAAACAAATGTAATAACTCTAGTTGGTATCATTTTAAATGCAAAAATATCATGCCTTTTTTTTTAAAAAAAGAGAAGGAAACCACTTCACCGAATTACTTCCGGTGACGTCATTTTTGGAATGCTCTAGATCTGTCAAAATTAATCACTGTGATAACTGAGGGGTATTTCGATAAGTCTTCATGAAAAAAGCAAATAAAAAGCAAAGGCTATCTTAATCGATCATAACTATAGTAGCACAAGTTCGTGTATTGGAAATTCAATGTTACAGTCATACTTTCGTACCAAGATTGTACGTACGTCTTTTTGTATAAAATTCTTGAGATAACTTTCCTTGAATGTTTAGACAATTAGTTCTTTAAACACGTAACATGTTAGTTGAAAATGAATTATTATTAGAAATAAATTCTGTGGTTGTACGTTTATTTATTTATAGTACAAAATGGTGAATTTTGTCTCCGTGGAAAATTCCATGTATAAATCGTAGGATCTGTTTTCTTCGAAAGATGTCAGTATCTGTCCATTATTTCACTTAGCAATCACTTCACATTAAACAGGCTAAGAAAAAAACATTCAATAGGAAAATTATAATTATCATTTCAAGATTGTGATCACATTTTACCTGAAAAGTACTTATTCATGAAGCATTCAATACCTAATATTCGGTGTTTTTACTGAGGGGTCAGGTTATACATACTTTCATTTGTTATGGTTATCCTGTATAAAAAAGTGCCTTTTTATGTTTGATACAGTACATGTATAAATTGATTGTTGTACACCCTTTTCTCAGAACTGGCTTGCGGTAGGTCGGTGGTTCTACCCGGATGCCTCCGTGCGTTCGGGGTCTTCCTCCACCTGTAATTAGCTGGACGTCGTTATATGACTGAAATACTGTCGAAGCGACGGTAAACTCAAATAGTCAAGTCAAGTCTTTTCTCAGAAATTGGTATAAAAAGTATATAATTTACCAAGTATTGTAATAATGCTATATTATACATATTTATTTTTATAAATGGAAACATATTATCAAACTGTATACATGTATAAGATTTTCTATATAAATATAACTAAGATTTTATGAAGTTTTCATTTATGTTGTTAATATGTTATCTATTTGACATATCCCTTAAATATATCATAAATCTATTCATGAGAAGAAAAAGTAAAATCAATGATTTTGTAGCAGTTTTTATACGTATACTCCCACAAAATATGCGTACTCATTTTAATACAGAGTTAGATAGGCTGAAAATCATTATTTTTTATAATCTATGATTAGACAATTCTTATATAGCACAAAATGCTGTATAGAAAAAGAAACTTCCAAAGAAACCAAAATTTAAAAATTAATGCATAAGTGTTCCACTACCTTAAGGGCTCTTACGATATAGGTCATTAATGGTGCGATCACTTAAATCTACATACCATTAGAAAGACAATACATTAAGCTATAGATAATTTTCACAATTTATTTTCAAAAGTTGATAGTTACCTAGAAATAAATGAATGATTGGGAACTACTGCAAGGGATCATTAAACGGTTTTATTTATTTCTTATCTATCTTTCATAGAACTTCCTTATATGATGTCAAATTTTTGAGAAAAAAAAAAAGAGTAGGTAAAATATAATATTTATCATTAATTTTCGCGGGACACTAATTTTCGTCGATTTCGTTGACGGTTTTAAATCGACGAATATTAATCCCCACGACAACTTGTCTCTTATATAGACCTCTCGTTTTCTAGATCATAGATCAACGAATAAATGTAACCACGGAATTTCCTTAATAACATTATCAAAGAAATTTAATGTCAACGAAAATTAATGATTTTACGGTACGTTAATTCCCACAAACAATTATCTTTTTTAAAAGTATATTTCTTTTTTACGGGTGACTGGAAAGGGGTTTTATGTCCATTTTTTAGGGAGGTAGGATGGGATTAAAATATAAACTCACAATTTTCTTGAATTCTGTTATATTCAGAAAACTACCCCACCCAATCTCCTTGAGATAGCTTAGACTTGTATTCACGGTAGTGTGTTTTACTGCTTCAGAATGCCGGAAGCTCGATGATTACATCCTTCATTTTGAAGAGCTTCATTATGACACGGAGGCTGTTCATCAGAGCCATCTACGACACAGACGATCTGCACAGGATGCGGTACACCTCGACCTCAAGGCATTTGATAGGTACATGTATATGACTTAATGTGGCTTGATATATTTGCTTATGGTGGATGACAGAATCGTGTACGTAGAAATTGTGTAAATTACTTAAGGTGTTGAAATATTATAACACACTCGATTATAACACACTCCATTTTAAAATAAAATTCACCAATACCCACTCCGATAACACGAAACACACTTTATTTAATATAAAATCATTCGTGAACCATTCCATGGTAACATTACATCCATCGTGAACCATTCCATGGTAACATTACATCCATCGTGAAACATTCCATGGTAACATTACATCCATCGTGAGCCATTCCACGATAACATTACATCCATCGTGAAACATTCCACGATAACATTACATCCATCGTGAACCATTCCACGATAACTTTACATCCATCGCGAGCCATTCCACGATAACATTACATCCATCGCGAGCCATTCCACGATAACTTTACATCCATCGCGAGCCATTCCACGATAACATTACATCCATCGCGAGCCATTCCACGATAACATTACATCCATCGTGAGCCATTCCACGATAACATTACATCCATCGCGAGCCATTCCACGATAACTTTACATCCATCGCGAGCCATTCCACGATAACATTACATCCATCGCGAGCCATTCCACGATAACTTTACATCCATCGTGAACCATTCCACGATAACATTACATCCATCGCGAGCTATTCAACGATAACATTACATCCATCGCGAACCATTCCACGATAACTTTACATCCATCGCGAGCCATTCCACGATAACATTACATCCATCGCGAGCCATTCCACGATAACATTACATCCATCGCGAGCCATTCCACGATAACATTACATCCATCGCGAGCCATTCCACAATAACATTACATTCATCGCGAGCCATTCCACGATAACTTTACATCCATCGCGAACCATTCCACAATAACATTACATCCATCGCGAGCCATTCCACGATAACATTACATCCATCGCGAGCCATTCCACGATAACATTACATCCATCGCGAGCCATTCCACGATAACATTACATCCATCGTGAACCATTCCAAGATAACTTTTCAACCATCGCGAGCCATTCCACGATAACTTTACATCCATCGCGAGCCATTCCACGATAACATTACATCCATCGCGAGCCTTTCCACGATAACTTTACATCCATCGTGAACCATTCCACGATAACTTTACATCCATCGTGAACCATTCCACGATAACATTACATCCATCGTGAATCATTCCACGATAACTTTACATCCATCGCGAGCCATTCCACGATGACTTTACATCCATCGAGAGCCATTCCACGATAACTTTACATCCATCGGGAGCCATTCCACGATAACATTACATCCATCGCGAGTCATTCCATGAAATCAGTACATCCATCGTGAACCATTCCACGATAACTTTACATCCATCGCGAGCCATTCCATGGTAACATTACATCCATCGTGAGCCATTCCACGATAACACTACATCCATCGCGAGCAATTCAACGATAAATTACATGACATCGCTGAGCCAATTCCAGATAACATATACATCCAATCCAAGCCTATCCACATATAACATAAAATCTCATCCACCATTAACTTCACACATATCATTTAACAAATCCATCCAACCATTCCAAATAACAAAACATCATCAGCCATTCCAAATAACATAACATCAATCCGAGCCATTACCACATAACATTACATCCATACCACATTCCATCATAACATTAATCCATCATGAACCATTCCAAGATAACTTTCACACCATCCATCCATATCCAAACATAACTTCCATCATGACCCATTCCACATAACACAACATCATCGCACCATTCCACATAACATTAACAATCCATCACCGACCTTATACACAAAATTCCATCATCCATCCATATCCACGAAACCTTTAATCCATCTAACCATTCCACATAAACCATTACAACCATCTGAATCCATATACACGATAATCATTCATCCATCCGACCATATCCACGAATAATTATACCCAATCCATAATAACAAAACGCCATCAATAACCAATCATAATACACGAATATCATATCATAACCCATCCAAAATAACCAAAGCCATCGAAACCAATCCATAATAACACGAAATCATCTACCCATCCAAATCAACAGCAAATCCATAACCATCAAATAACAAATCCCAACCATATAAAACACAAATATAACCATCGTATAGACAAATCCATTAAACCACAAACAAAATCATACCACTCCATAATACACATTCATCATAACCATCCAATACATAATCACATAAACATCCATCTAACCAAATTCATCATACCATCCATAACACAATCACATACCATCATATAACAAAATCCATCATAACCATCAATAAACAAATCTCAAACTACATCCATTAGACAAAATCCATATAACATCCATATAAACAAAATCCACATAACCATCATATAAACAAAATCCATCATAACCACTCTATTAACAAATCACAAACCCATCCAAAACAAATCATATAACCACTCCTATAAAAATCACAAAATTACAATCATATAACCAACTCCATAATAACACAAATCATCATACCCATAAACACAAAATCACATCCACTTATAACATAAAATCCATCATAACCCACTCCAAAAAAACATAAAATCCATCAAAACCTACTCCATTATAACAAATAATCCATCATAACCTACTCCATAATAACACAAAATCCATCATGACCCAAACCATAATAACACACAATCTATCATACGCAATCCATAATAGCATACACTCCATCATAACCCATTCCATAATAACACAAAATCCATCATAACCCAATCCATAATAACACAAAATCCATCATAACCCAATCATAATAACACAAAATCCATCATAACCTACTCCATAATAACACAAAATCCATCATAACCCACTCCATAATAACACAAAATCCATCATAACCCACTCCATAATAACACAAAATCCATCATAACCCACTCCATAATAACACAAAATCCACATAACCCATCCATAATAACACAAAATCCACATAACCTACTCCATAATAACACAAAATCCATCATAACCACTCCATAATAACACAAAATCAATCATAACCTACTCCATAATAACACAAAATCCACATAACCCACTCCATAATAACACAAAATCAATCATAACCCACTCCATAATAACACAAAATCCATCATAACCTACTCCATAATAACACAAAATCCACCATAACCCACTCCATAATTACACAAAATCCATCATAACCTACTCCATAATAACACAAAATCCATCATAACCTACTGCATAATAACACAAAATCCATCATAACCTACTCCATAATAACACAAAATCCATCATAACCACTCCATAATAACACAAAATCCATCATAACCTACTCCATAATAACACAAAATCCATCATAACCCACTCCATAATAACACAAAATCCATCATAACCTACTCCATAATAACACAAAATCCATCATAATCCCACTCCATAATAACACAAAATCAATCATAACCTACTGCATAATAACACAAAATCAATCATAACCTACTGCATAATAACACAAAATCCATCATATCCCACTCCATAATAACACAAAATCAATCATAACCTACTGCATAATAACACAAAATCCATCATAACCTACTCCATAATAACACAAAATCAATCATAACCTACTGCATAATAACACAAAATCAATCATAACCTACTGCATAATAACACAAAATCCATCATAACCCACTCCATAATAACACAAAATCCATCATAACCTACTGCATAATAACACAAAATCAATCATAACCTACTGCATAATAACACAAAATCATCATACCACCCATAATAACACAAAATCAATCATAACCTACTGCATAATAACACAAAATCCATCATAACCTACTGCATAATAACACAAAATCCATCATAACCTACTGCATAATAACACAAAATCCATCATAACCTACTGCATAATAACACAAAATCAATCATAACCCACTGCATAATAACACAAAATCATCATAACCCACTCCATATATAACAAAATCATCATAACCATCCATAAAAACACGAAATCAATCATTACCCACTCCATAATAACACAAAATCCATCATAACCACTCATTATAACACAAATCATCATACCCACTCCATTATAACACAAAATCATCATACCACTCCATAAAACACAAAATCATCATACCCACACCATAATAACACAAACTATCATATAACAACTCCATTATAACAAAATCATCATAACCACTCCATAAAACACAAAATCCATCAAAACCACTCATAATAAACAAATCATCAAACCCACTCATAATAACACAAATCATATAACTATCATATAACACAAATTCTCAAACCCATATAAACACAAAATCCATAAACCATCAATATAACACAATATATAAAACCACTCATAAACACAAAATCATATACACTCATATAACACACAATCATCACACATATTAAACTAAAATCACACTCATTATAACTAAAATTAATACACACACCTAATTATAACCCTGACCTCCAATAAATACAATCATAATACCTCACCCATTATTACAACCCATAACCAAAATATAAAATCTTCATAACCTCTCAATTGACACAGAATCATGATTACACTCAGTAGCAAAAAAATATAACCTCCATTCCAATACCAATCTACTCCATAAAGACAGAAAATCCATCATAACCAAATCCATTATGACTTAAAATCCATCATAACCCTCTCCATAATGTCACAAAATCCTTGATTAGCCACTCCATAATTAAAAAAACCCACCCATTATACGAATCAATCATTACCCACTCCATTATAACACGAATTTAATCATTACCCACTCCATTATAACACGAAATCAATCATTACCCACTCCATTATAACACAAAATCAATCATTACCCACTCCATGATAAAACAAAATTAATCATTACCCCCTCCATGATAAAACAAAATCAATAATGACGTACTCTATCATAACCCATTCCATTTTAGAATAAAAACATCAATTCATAATCTAGTATTCAAGTAGTCATTATCACACTTCATTATCAAAACAAAATCCATTATAGCACGATATCAGCAACTATCCACTCCTTTATAACACATAATCGTTTACAACGCATTCCATCAGTACACAAAATTATTATAGAACATGACATTTTAGCATGAATCCAAATTAATCACTTCTCTTTCAGGACACTCAATCTTAAGTTGACCCATGATGCCTCCGTGTTTACCCGAGACTTCGTTCTGGAGTTTAACGGGACAGTAGGCAAACCTGATTTGTCCTTCCTTTATACAGGGAGCGTCCTGGGTAAGTCCTTAAGGTCAGAGGCTCGTTAATCTAATATTGGTAGTTGGAGAGCCTCAACAACCATATACTTAAACATGTTCCTATTTTTAGCTCACCTGAGAGATTAAAAAAAGAATTGAAAATCTTCTTCTGCAAAAACTATAAGGCCTATAGCTTAGATATTTGGTGTCCAGCATTGTCTAGTGAACCTCTATCAAATTTGTTCAACTCATGGCCCTGGGGTCAAAATTGGCTCTGCCCATGGTGTCATTTGATTTTACATACTAGGCTTATATGGGGAGAAATACAGAAACATCTTCTTCTCAAAACCCTCAAGGCCTGGTGTTTAGATAATTGGTGTGTAGCATTGTATAGTTGATCTCTTCAAAGTTTGTTCGAATCATGGCCCTGGGCTCAAAATTGGCCCCGCCCCGGGGGTTACTTGATTTAACACAGACATAGACTTGTATAGGAAAAAAAAAACTAGAACAATCTTCTCCTCAGAAACAACAATGGCTGGAGTTGAGATAATTGGTGTGTAACATGGCCTTATGAACATCTAACATGTTTGTTCAAATCATGGCCCTGGGATCAAAACTGGCCCTGCCCCAGGGGTAACTTTATTTTACATAGACTAAAATAGGAAAATCTAGAAAAATCTTCTTGTAAGAAATCACAAGGCCAGGAGTTAAGATATTTGGTGTATAGCATTGCCTTATTTCTTGACTAGGTCAATTACTCAGAAATATCATAATTGTCAATTGTGTAACTTGCCGCCTACCGAAAAGGGGTTGGATCAATCGAGTTCTAGAAACATTAAATTCACTTACCCTTAACTTTATATAGTCTCATTTTGACGCATATTACAGGTAGCCCAGGCAGCAAGGTACATGGTGCTATCATCGAGGGCATGTTCCGGGGAGCAATAGACGTACCGAGTGAGAAGGAGACGTACCACGTGGAGAAGAGTGCACGCTTTTTTCAAAATAAGCCTGTTTTCCATTCTGTCATCTACAGAGAGAGCGACATGAACCTGGATCCTTATAAGTAAGTTGAGTGGGGAAATGTTACCCTGACCGGTCCCGGTGGCTGAATGATAAGAGCGTCCGCCATGGAATCCTGAGGTCGTGTGTTCGATCTACAGCTGGGATATACCTTGGTCGTACAAAATGGTATAAGTATAGCTTCATTGCTTGACGCTCATCATAAAAGGGAAATTCCATTACTGGGGATAATGTGATTGGGTATTTGGGTACGGCACTCCAAGAATCGCTCCTGTCTTGACAGTTTGTCCGTTCAAAACTTTTCTTTGTTGACTTCTTTCTCTCCCCTAACTCCTCTACATCATCATTATAATCACGTTTGTCGATCCCGCTTTCGAGAGTTCAACATATTCGCCATAATGCGTTCACGGTATTTATGCGTCAGCGTGTTAGTGCGTCTGTTCCTCTGGATATGCTTGTCTGGGTTGTATTTATGGATCGCAGGCTTTTTAAATAACTTGGCAGTTGTGTTAACCTCAATAAGACGAACTGTCGGTTGGTCCATAGCTCCAATGTCAAGGTCACAGATAGAGGTGAAAGGTCATTTGCTTTTCCGGACTGTAACTTTATCATGGATTGAAATATTTACAGGAATCGACGAAAACATGACCGTAGGTTGGCCCAGGAAACTGGAACGTGCGGATATAAAAAGGCTCTGAAGTGGATGAAACGGATACAACAGTCAGATGTGAACACCCCGAACAGAGCTGGACGGGTATGTCCTGAAATTCTGCGGTCTTTGTCTGTTTGTTGGGTTTAAAGTCCCACCGACAGTATTTCAGTCATTTGGAGACGATGTCTACTTGAGACAGATCTAGTCCTGCCACACTGCAGTATCACGCCGTAGACATGTGGCATGATACCACACCCGGTCACATTATCCTGACAACAGGCCAACCAGTCCTGCAACTACCTTTATATGCTGAGCGCCCAGCAGATAGAGAGATAGCGCCCACTCTATAACAGTACCATTTTTAACGACTTTGGTTTGTCGCGGCCGGGGATCGAACCCACGACCTCCCGCACCCGAGGCGGACGCTCTAACCACTCGGCCACCGGGGTGTTTAAATATGATCATAGGATTGAATACTGAGTCCACTGAATGTTGTAAATAACCATCTATCCTCCGCCCCAAACAAAATGTCTATATACCACAGTGGAGGGAGGCTATAAAAGAATCACGCTCGTCTTGTCCCGTCACGTGTCATTACGTCACATCCCGTCCTGCACGCTCGTGGAGATTGATTACTGTTGTCACCTAGAATAATGATTAATCATGATAATACCAATCAAGCGCAGATAAATTTAAATCAGGATTGTGTAAGAATTAAAGCACATTTTCTGTGTGAAAGCGGTATTCGGGGGACATTAATTACATGTAATTGTAGTTCTACTCATGGTTAGCGTAGAACCATTATCAAGTATGTAAAAACAATATGCTGCTCACCAAAAAGGAAAGTAGTCCGGATTGATGGTTAAGTGAAATTTTAGGCATATTTGTTAAAAGTATGACATTTTGTTTATTTTCCCAGTAAGATGTAAGTTTGTCTTGTGCAGTTTGAAGGTTGATATCACTGAACCATTTAATTTGACGCATTAGGGTCGCATTCCACAAACAATTCTTAGGGCTAAGTAAAACTTGAATACTTATGGGCTAAATTCATATTAAGTCTTGTTTCTGTAAAAAAATCATTCTTATCAAAGTTTTAATTATTAAATTATTTCTTAATTTCAGCTTAGCCATGTCCTTGAATATTTCATAAAATAGCAAAAGTGGAATGTGCATCCACCTAGTTTTAGAATTTAGGCATTACTTGCGCTAAGTATTGTTGGTGGAATTCGAGCAAGATCTAGGCCAAAGTCTCAGTATTCTCATACTCAGAGTCTACACAGTCTGCATGTCAAAGAAAAAATCCATTATTTTATATATCATGTAAGGGTCCAGACTATTTATAAACATGTACATGAATATTCATGAGGTAAAAGACATATCTGTGGAGGCTATCCTTGATAAACCTAGAATTGCATGATTAGGCACAAGTGAAGTCATCATCAATAGGAATGGACTAGATTTAAATACAATCTACAGTGATCTCCCTTTTATTCTTGTTACAGTGTTACAGCTGGAAAGGGGGGGGGGGGGGGGGTCAGCACTTATCCTGTTTACACAAATCTCATATTACAGACCAACAAAAGAGTAAAAGTAGCTTTAATGATACCCCTACCATCAAATGTTTACGCGAGGGTATACTGAAATAAGCTTTTCGGTCGGTTGCTTGGTATGGCCATATTTCTTCTTCAGTTTTGGAGGTACTTAAATACACTTGCCGCGAATGATCACCATGATAGGTTGTTGTATTTGACGTAGTGTGGATCTTGCTTAAGAGTTGTGGTATGATATACATGTATAGAGAGTTTTTGTCAGAATTACTTCTTCAGTTTTGGAGATTGTTATGTTCTTAAATGAAATTTTGCACAAGGTCTTTTCTGTGTCAAGGTGGTATGCGGAAGTATAAATAACCTTCCCTTCTTCTTTTGTGTGTATTTTTTTCCAAATGATTTCTCTATAAATTGACATAAAAGCATGTGTTAATAGATAAATGCTCTCTTGTGTAAATATATACATTGCATGTTATGTGACAATTTCCCACAATTCCATGCATTATAGCATACCGTGTGACTAATGACATCATATTTCCCACAATTCCGTACATAAAAGCAGACTATGTGACTAATGACATCATATTTCCCACAATTCCGACCATAAAAGCATACCATATGACTAAAGACATCATATTTCCCACAATTCCGTCAATAAAAGCAGACCTTGTGACTAATGACATCATATTTCCCACAATTCCGTCCATAAAAGCAGACCATGTGACTAATGACATCATATTTCCCACAATTCCGTCCATAAAAGCAGACCTTGTGACTAATGACATCATATTTCCCACAATTCCGTCCATAAAAGCAGACCATGTGACAAATGACATCATATTTCCCACAAGTCCGTCCATGAAAGCAGACCTTGTGACTAATGACATCATATTTCCCACAAGTCCGACCATAAAAGCAGACCATGTGACTAAAGACATCATATTTCCCACAAGTCCGTCCATGAAAGCAGACCTTGTGACTAATGACATCATATTTCCCACAAGTCCGTCCATAAAAGCAGACCTTGTGACTAATGACATCATATTTCCCACAAGTCCGTCCATAAAAGCAGAACATGTGATAATGACATCATATTTCCCACAATTACTGAGTATGATGGAATGGCAGGGAGTTCACAGTGAGCGTCAAAACATGTATTCCGACAAGAAAAGGACCAGGCGAGCAACGTTGGGTGAAAACAGATTCTGTTTGATGTCACTGACGTCGGACCCGTTCTTCTACGGGCACTACCTTGAGAAAGCATCAAATGTAAGTAAGTCAGTCCTGGGGCCAGGCAGTTTGATCCTCAGTAGTTAAATGTGGTACTGGTAGTTATCAGGCATGGAGATCAGCTGCAGGTGTGCGAGATGAAATTTGTTGTGAAGAAGATTTTCTCATATGCAATGCAGTTGTGTGTGATATCAAGTCTACGGAGTGATATTGCTGTGAAGAAGAACTGTGTCGTATGTAATGCAGCTGTGTGTGATATCAGGTTTACAGGGACATAATGCTATGGGGAAGAAATATGTCGTATGTAATGCAGCTGTGTGTGATATCAGGTCTACGGGGTGACATTGCTGCGAGGAAGGACTATATCGAATGTAATGCAGTTTTGTGTGATATCAGGTTTACAGGGAAATAATGCTATGGGGAAGAAATATGTCGTATGCAAAGCATTTGTGTGTGATATCAGGTCTACGAGGTGATAGTGCTTTGAGGAAGACCTATCTCGTATGTAATTCAACTGTGTGTTTTATCAGGTCTACGGGGAAATATTGCTATGGGGAAGAACTGTGTCGTATGTAATGCAGTTGTGTGAGATATCAGGTTTACGGGGAAATATTGCTATGGTGAAGAACTGTGTCGTATGTAATGCAGTTGTGTTAGATATCAGGTCTACCGGGAAATATTGCTATGGGGAAAAAATGTGTCGTATGTAATGCAGTTTTGTAAGATATCAGGTCTACCGGGAAATATTGCTATGGGGAAGAACTGTGTCGTATGTAATGCAGTTTTGTAAGATATCAGGTCTACCGGGAAATATTGCTATGGGGAAGAACTGTGTCGTATGTAATGCAGTTTTGTAAGAAATCAGGTCTACCGGGAAATATTGCTATGGGGAAGAACTGTGTCGTATGTAATGCAGTTTTGTAAGATATCAGGTCTGCGGGGAAATATTGCTGTGGGGAAGAATTGTGTCGTATGTAATGCAGCTGTATGTGATATCATGTCTACGGGGTGATATTGCTGTGGCGAAAACAGTGTCGTATGTAATGCAGCTGTGTGTGATATCAGTCTACGGGGTGATATTACTAGGAGGAAGAACTGTGTCGTATGTAATGCAACTGTATGTGATATCGGGTCTACGGGGATATTCTAGGAGAACTGTCGTGGGTGATATTACTAGGAGGAAGACTGTGACGTATGTAATGCAGTAGTGTGTGATATCAGGTCTACGTGGTGATATTACTAGGAGGAAGAACTGTGACGTATGTAATGCAGTAGTGTGTGATATCAGGTCTACGGGGTGATATTACTAGGAGGAAGAACTGTGACTATGTAATGCGATATTACTAGGAGGAAGAACTGTGACGTATGTAATGCAGTAGTGTGTGATATCAGGTCTACGTGGTGATATTACTAGGAGGAAGAACTGTGACGTATGTAATGCAGTAGTGTGTGATATCAGGTCTACGTGGTTATTACTAGAGAAGAACTGGACGTATGTAATGCAGTAGTGTGTGATATCAGGTCTACGGGTTGATATTACTAGGAGGAAGAACTGTGACGTATGTAATGCAGTAGTGTGTGATATCAGGTCTACGGGGTGATATTACTAGGAGGAAGAACTGTGTCGTATGTAATGCAGTAGTGTGTGATATCAGGTCTACGTGGTGATATTACTAGGAGGAAGAACTGTGACGTATGTAATGCAGTAGTGTGTGATATCAGGTCTACGGGGTGATATTACTAGGACGTATGTAATGCAGTAGTGTGTGATATCAGGTCTACGGGGTGATATTACTAGGAGGAAGAACTGTGTCGTATGTAATGCAGCTGTGTTTGATATCAGGTCTACGTGGTGATATTACTAGGATGAAGAACTCTGTCGTATGTAATGCAGTATTGTGTGATATCAGGTCTACGGAGTGATATTACTAGGAGGAAGAACTGTGTCGTATGTAATGCAGCTGTGTGAGATATCAGGTCTACGTGGTGATATTGCTATGGGGAAGAACTGTGTCGTATGTAATGCAGTTGTGTGAGATATCAGGTCTACGGGGAAATATTGCTATGGGGAAGAACTGTGTCGTATGTAATGCAGTTGTGTGTGATATCAGGTCTACCGGGAAATATTGCTATGGGGAAGAACTGTGTCGTATGTAATGCAGTTGTGTGAGATATCAGGTCTACCGGGGAAATCTATGGGGGTCTACGGGATATTCTAGGGAAGAACTGTGTCGTATTTAATGCAGTTGTGTGTGATATCAGGTCTGCGGAGAAATATTGGTCTAGGGAAGAACTGTTTCATAGGCAATGCTGCTGTGTGTGATATTAGTTCTGCGGGGAAATATTGCTATGGGGTTGAACTGTGTGAAGGTAATGCAATATATGTGATATATGGTCTATGGAAAAACTGTGTCGTATGGTTATGCAGCTTCGGGTTATATCAAGTCTACGGGGAAATATTATATATATTATATATATGTCGTATGTAATGTAGCTGTGCGGGTGATATTGCTGTGGCGAAGAACTGTGACGCATGTAATGCAGTAGTGTATGAAATCAGGTCTACCGGGAAATATTGCTATGGGAAAGAACTGTGACGTATGTAATGCAGTTGTGTGTGATATCAGGTCTGCCGGGAAATATTGCTATTGGAAAGAACTGTGACTATGTAATGCAGCTGTGTGTGATATCAGGTCTACGGGGTGATATTGCTGTGGGGAAGAACTGTGACGTATGTAATGCAGTAGTGTGTGATATCAGGTCTAGGGGTGATATTGCTATGACGAAGAACTATGTCGTATGTAATGCAACTGCGCGTGATATCAGGTCTCCGATGAAATCTGTGATATTAGGTTAAGGCATGATATTGCTATGGTGAAAAACTATGTATGTGTTCAATTTCCACATCTTGTATTGTTATGACGAATGAAATATCTTAAAATGAGAAAGTCGACTAACATAAGTATAATTTTTGTTTTATTTAATACTTGGCAGTGGGATTTTGGCGTCTATTGTCCTTATAACACGATTTCTTTCTTCCGCTCATTTATGCAAAATAATGCACTCTTTAATCAGTCCTATTGTTGTTAATTTTTACTCGACATGCGTTATTTAGTAATGTAGAGTTTAGTTATCCAACTTTTTTTTTTTTTTATATAAAGATTTTAATATTGATGTACAAGTATTCATAAGTATCTATGATTTTGTTCAACGAATAAATACACACACGTGACATCACCAACGGACAACTTAAAGATTTCTCAAGTCAGTAAATATATCAGTACTGCAATGATTTGATTTCCTTCTATTTCAGAATACAGATATTGCAAGGGATGAATTATAACCTTCTTCGCAAGCCAAATTAAAGCCATAAACAAGATATATGGGGACACGATCTTCAAGACATATGATAATTCTCTCTCTATTCTGGCGTACAATTCGCAGTTAAAAGAACGAGGGTCAGTATCCCTTTAACTCATATAGACTTATTTTTACGCATTGACAAACAGAATAGACCATGATCAGGGACCCATTCCAGTAAATCTTGCACGAAAAAAATCTTTGTAAAATAATATGAATCTTGTGATTCTGTCTTCACAAAATATGATACATTTGTGTATTTCAATGAAATGGAAATTTTCTTTGTGTTTTATTGTGTTAGTGAGAAAGTTTGTACAGGACATGCAGAAATGTCATCCTTCATAAAAGTTGCTAAAAATAAACCGAATCCTTGTAGATCTCTATTTGCCATGGTACCCAAATGATTCTTTTAAAAATCTTAAAAAAAACTTATCTGAAAACACGAGCTAGAGTTTGTGTGTGTGTGTGTGTGTGTGTGTGTGGTTTTTTTTTTTTTTTTGTTGTTGTTGATTGGCATAAGCGATAAAAAAAACATGGTCATCTATGAAATTTGCGAAAAACAAAATTAGTTCATTCAGTAATGACGACCCTGTAGTCGACTATTTAACTTATTCAAGGGAGGTAACTGAAACATTATTTAAACACATGATATGGGTTGTTGCCCTTATATACAGATTGATTATTTTTTGCTTCTCTGTGACCAATATATATAACTTTATTTATTTTTTGGATCGCAACAATGGAAGTCGTTATGTTGATCCGTTGACCCTCTTTGGTGGTTTCAGCTAGTTTTCTTATGTCACCTATTTAGAAAAGCTTCTAAGCATATGATACTGTAGTGAGTGAATCGAATGCCGCACGTGTCCAGCGTTTAACATCATGTTAAAATTTGAGAGTCCTTTAGATTAGGGTACCAATCTCTAAATATTGGAATCCTATCTTAATAATCATGTGTCTTTTTTGCTGTTGTCGTTATTTATAAACATATGAGTAAGTAACAAACCAAAATCATATTTGAAATTAAAATGAGCAATAACAACAAGACAAAATAGCCTTGCACCCCAGGGACGGAGGTTTTATATTGCTATGGGAGCTCCGTTCATTTCATTGTGTGTAAAGGACGCATACAATCGCGTACTGTAAATCCCCGTCTGTGGCCAGATTTAATCTAGTTTATAAACTTCCTGCTATTGTTGTTTTCTCCAGATCATGACTCCGGAAGACTGTGGCGCCACCACCAGTTCGCAAGGTTTTTGTCATTCCAACGTGGATGTCAGTCAGTTGCTGTACATGAACTCCGAATGAACCACGACGAGTTTTGTCTGGCCTACGTTTTCACCCACAGAGACTTTAATGGTGTACTTGGGCTCGCCTGGGTCGGAGCATCGAACAGTAGGTTCTACCTTGCATAGGCATCTTCTAACGAGTACAGATTATGTATGCTATGTGAGTAATTAACTTGTTTTATGGAATTATTACATCGGTTGACCTCGTCCTGTCGAAGAAACAGTTGTATATACTAGTGGACATGTGTACAAACCCGTGTCAGTAAAAGTTTTGCAATTCGGTTTCCGTAGATTGATACTTGCGTTTGTATGGGGAAAAATGGTATTTTCTGTTACGCAAATGTATACGCTTGAGATAGGTGCAAAGTATTTAAAGATAACTTCATAAATGACCTAACTACTGGCATCCAAGCAAGGTATACTTTAAGTCAGTCGGGAGTAGACAACCTTGTGTTATAAAATTATATCGTGATTCATGAGCAACCTTTCGTGCAAGACAGCTTTGATTAGGTCAAAATGTACCTATTTTCTAATATAATATTGCTTTATACCACTTGCATGACCTTTTTATGTTATCCAGTAGCTTTACTTGGTAAAGGGTAGTCAATGATGACCTTGTTTACTCAAAAGAATACATGGTATGTTTTTTTATATTTTGTAAGCAGTTAACCAAGCCATGAATGGAAAAGACAGGGCTTAAATTTTCAATGTTTAAATCTGGAAATGTGCACGATTCTGTGAATCATTGTCAGTCATTCGTGGAACTGTTCTATTCACAGTTTTGTCTGGAGGCGTTTGTGAAAGAAATAAACCATTTAGTGTAGGAAATCGAATTCTATATATGAGTCTCAACACTGGGGTTGTTACCATCTTCAATTTCGGGAAGACGCAGCCATCAACAATCTCACAACTCACATTCGCTCACGAAGTTGGGCATAGCTTCGGGTCACCTGTAAGTGTGACATTTAAATTGTCATCTAATTACTGTTTAAAGTGTGTTATTTAAGTATTCCCTTATCTGTGGACGCCTCATTAAATAAACTGGAGTTACAATGCAATTAATGTATGCTATTTTATTGATGCCATTAAGCATGTTTGTTCTTTCTGCGATTTAATTTCAGGGTGTGTCAAATAATGTCATTGTGTTAGTTACCACTTTATAGTATTTCATTAATAAGGCGCGTTTTCATTGGCAGATAAACTACGTTTTACTATTTTCCTTTGACTTGATTCATAAAACAAAACGGAATAAGTCAGCTTGGATGGGGTAAGGGGGTTCCAACAATGGGGATATTTGTTGTCTAGGCCATGTACAAAAAATCTAGGACTGGTTTGTTTTGGGTGACTTGTAATTAGTGTAACATTGAAGTGAGGTATTTCTACATGTTTATATTTTAATTAGACATTGTGTCCGTGCAATGCAAATCCTTTATATCACAATTGCCTATATGGAACCGCTCAAACCTTGAATCACTCCATTTTTTTAAATGAAGCTGTCATTTTTATATTTTTTTATTGTTGAAAAAATGGTGGCTATTTTCCCTCTGTAGCATGATTCTGGTGAGGAATGTGTACCTTACGGTACTAAACGCAAGGATGCCAATGACGGTAACTACATTATGTTCGCTGGTGCAACCATGGTATACAAGCACAACAGCATTAAGTTCTCCAACTGTAGCAGGGACAACATCACCCGCAACTTGGACGCAGTCGTCAACAACAATCAAGCCAAGAGCAACTGTTTCAAAAGTGCGTCATATTGTTTCCTTGAACTCTTTGCACTTTTCAATATTTTTTTCTTTTATTAATTTATTTATTTATTTATTTATTTATTTATTTATTGTGTCACCCGATGTAAGCGAGATTTCGCCGTCGTCTGTCCGTCCATCTGTTTGTAACAATTTGTCTGTCACACTTTTTCCATCACGCTTCTTTCAGCAGGTGGCACATGTGTTCGAAGTAACACTTCTTGCTGTGTGATAAGGTCAGTGTTACTAAACATAGATAACGGTAAAACTTTCCCCTTTCAAATAAATATCTCAGTGTTAGGATTGGTTGGGTCATTGCAATGTTGCTAAAATTAGATAATTGTAAAACTGTCCTCCTTCATATTATTTCTTCAGTGTTTGCGTTGGTTGGTGTTAGTGTTGCTAAAATAGTCAAAAAATGTAGTTCACAATACTTTTATCCCGGAATTCATGTATAATGAAAATCCAGGCCGGTACAAATAGTAGTAGGTCTATAGTAATCAAATCCACGCGTCGGTAGTTTACAATGTAAGTGAATATCCACTGTATATGTTCTAACAGTGATAGTTGCTTATACCGGAGTCATTCGGGCTAGGACTGTTGTAATATAATATGACAAGAATAATGTCATGGTCATTGTTGCTAAGAATAGAATTGATTGATTTAAGGGATAATGGACGGAAGACACCGTATGTTGCCAAACTCTTGTAATTTTATGGAAAGTTGTTATCTACAAAAAGGAATGTTCCCCATTAATTAATCAACGAAGAACAACTCATTTAGCTCCCCGGCTGCAACGAATTCGTGAAAAGGTACTAGTATAGATCCCGTGCTTGGCTATCAGCTAATTAGCATAGTCCAAGGACTGGTTGGCCTGGTGTCAGGATAATGTGACTAGATGTGCTATCATGCCACATGTCTACGGCGTGATAATTCAGTGTGGCAGCACTATATCAGTCTCAAGTAGAAATAGTCTCCAAATGATTTAAATACTGTCGGCGGGACGTTAAACCCAACAAAAAATATGACCTCATCTGAGGCCCTCACCAAAGGTCAGAACTGCAAAGTCTCATTTCCGGTCTTGCTGGTTGATTAAGGCCACTCATTGTGACCGTGGCAAAAAACCGTTCGTAATCTCTTGGGCGTTGGTAGGCCCCCCCCCTCATCGAGCATGAATGGAAATGCGACTGTGTGCAGTTTTGCATTCTGCTGATAGTCTTATTTCAGTGTAGTATTTTGATATAATTTGATTACATACACGATGAATTCATTCAAGAAAGCAGAATTTGATTTAAACCTTTTACCTCATAAAAATAATCTTTAAGTTTATGGCTTGATTAATATCATGTTAAAAAACTTTTAATGGTATACTAAACAATGGAATGCCCTTTGCTATGCAGCTGTACAGAATATGAGCTATTAAAAGGCGTGAGCCAACAGAATAAATCATGATAGGACAGCTTCGGAATAGAGCTGTCTGATCTGGCTTTGCTCTGTTTGTGAAGGCCCCAAAATGCATCTCCGGATAAAAAGTAAAAGGCTGAGCTAAGAGGAAATCCGACTAATGCAACTAGTTATGATCAATATTTTGCGATTGTTCTCTCGTCCAGAGGGTGGGCCTTTCTGTGGTAATGGTATTGTCGAGGAGGGAGAAGAGTGCGACTGTGGATACGAAGGCGACTGCAATGACAAATGTTGTTACCCTAAGCAGATCGCTGGTAGCACCTCCACAGGCGGCGAGGAATGTAAACTGAAGGCCGGGTCCGAGTGCAGGTTTGTTTTCATCCACATGAGTATGATAAATGTTTTCCTTTTTTCCTTTACATTGCTTCTTCAAATATGATTATCAAACATGTTATTATTTACAGACCCATGATTGCATTTACACCTTCATTGCTTCTTTCAAGCAAGATATGATTATTATATATGTTTGCAATAATACCTTCATTGCTTCTAACAAGGGACATATGATTATTTATATGTATTCATTTACACTTTCATTGCTTCTACCATGGAAGATATGACTGTTATGAATGTTTGCATTTACACCCTCGTGGCTTCAACCATGAAAGATGTGACCATGATTTATGTATTCATTTACACCCTCGTGGCTTCAACCATGAAAGATGTGACCATGATTTATGTATTCATTTACACCCTCGTGGCTTTAAACTTGAAAGATATGACTATTATTATGTTTGCATTTACTTCCTCGTGGCTTCAATCTTGAGAGATATGACTATTATTTATGTTTGCATTTACACCCTCGTGGCTTCAATCTTGAGAGATATGACTATTATATGGATATATGTTTGTATTTATTCCCTCTCGTGGCTTCAACCATGAAAGATACTAGATTATCGTTTATGTTTTTATCTACAACCTCTGTGCATTCGGGGTCTTCATCCACCCGTAATTAGCTGGACGTAGCTTTACGATTAAAATACTGTCGCGGTGAGGGAGAACTCGGAACACAGCAATATCTTACTTGTTTCTGTTCTATTTTTAGCCCTACGCAAGGACCATGCTGTGATGAAAACACCTGTTCCTATACCCCGGTTTCTCAAAATCTAACCTGCAGATACTCCCAGGAATGTGCTGCTGCCGCCTATTGCAAATATCCTTTGTTTTTAATTTGTTGTGACGGAAAAAATATATTTCCATCGTGACATGTGACATGATTTACCTTTTGTTTAACAAAAATATAATTATGTGACATTTATTCTATTAATATTCTGGAACTCTAATGCATTGCGTCCAGTTGAGGAGCATTAATAGATTGGCTAAATCACTGAATTACTCATATCTATACTGATCATATCTAGGAAGAAAATTGCTACATGGAGAGAGGGAGAGAAAGAAAGAGGGGGGATTGTTGCTGGTATTTTAGGGTTATGACGTTTGACGTTTGAGATTAGGTGATTAGGTACTTGCTTAAGTATACCCTATTATTGAACTTTCTTAATGTTACAGACAGTAAGCTTCGAAAGATTCAATAAGTTTATAAGTAGATTGTTAAAAAATCGCATTCTAAGCAATGGATATATAAAAAATAAACTTTTAATGAAACTTAAAATGAATGTGTTAAAAAAATTTAAAATTTTTAAAAATAATTTACACATTTCATAACAAAATAATATGTTTTCTTTTTTCTTTTAGTTATTTCTTTCGGCGCCAATCTGGACATATTGGATCAAATTTGAAATATCATAACTGAATTTACAGATGACAAAATCATTAAAACTTAACCATTGTTATTCTAAATTTTTTTCCAAAAACCAACCTTAAAATTAAAATATCTTCTTTTTTTTTAGATAGGGGAACCTTAAAGTGACTTGTTTCTACTACAATGTGACATTGACGTTTTAATCTGACTATGACACGTGACCTCTCCTTTCCCTGTTTCCGTAGATAGGGGTATGGAGCCTACATAGCCGATCAGTAACAGTGGCTGACCTTATATTATTTAGTCCCCCGCTTTTGTGGGTTCAATTCCCGTCAGGGGTCAGGGTCACTCCATGTTTTGAAATGAGTGGCTGACCTTATATTATTTAGTCCCCCGCTTTTGTGGGTTCAATTCCCGTCAGGGGTCAGGGTCACTCCATGTTTTGAAATGAGTGGCTGACCTTATATTATTTAGTCCCCCGTTCCCGTCAGGGGTCAGGGTCACTCCATGTTTTGAAATGAGTGGCTGACCTTATATTATTTAGTCCCCCGCTTTTGTGGGTTCAATTCCCGTCAGGTGGCAGGGTCACTCCATGTTTTGAAATGAAAAAGCTTTCAAGATGGATTTTTCTGCAGGTCGGTATTTCTGGCTTGGTGCCTGCGTGCACTCGAGGTCTTTCACTTTTTGTATTTACCTGCGTTTCGCCATTTTACTGAGATACTGTTTACTTTTATAGTAAATATAGTCATGATAAGGAGTACAAAATATGTCAGACCATTTGCCTTTCCACTGTTACACTGGGATAACAGGTAGTCAAAGGTTAACTTGGTTTACACGAAAGAACCCAGGATTTTTGTGTATGACACAATTTGCAGCTTCTGACCTTGTTAGAATGGGGAATTTAATCTATTAACAACGAGAAAGGTTGGTGTTTTTTCACCGCTAAAAACTGGAAATGATTAATGTTTTTTTTTTAACATTTGTGTACTGGGACCAGTGCGCTTTGTCCAGATTCCGAAATTGCTCCTGACGGGACGTATTGCAGCAATTATGGATTTACCTGCAAAAGTGGGGCAAGTAAATCTTTATGTTTTACATTCTACTTCCCAAAGTTACACGCAAACTACATCCTTTGCGAGTCTGTCCAGTATTTATTGCAATGTAACGAGACGGTTGCATTTCTTTTTTGCAGAATTAAGTCGCAAACAGTAATTGACGTATCTTCAGGATTAAGTACATTGAACAAGGTTAAAATTAATCCAAATACGTTTTTTGTTGTTGTTGTTGCTGTTTTAAGTATTTAAACATTTTGTGTAGCATAAAATGAGATTAACGTTAACAATTGTTAAGAATACGTTTTTAAACGTTACAGTTTTGTAGTTTTGTAAAGCATTGACGTAAAATGAGACAATCAATAATGATCAATAATTTAAGAGATAATCAATATTATTAAATAGCTTTTATAGTTTATACTGATGATCCTATTGAATCAAAGCGATGTATGATTGTATTAATAACCTTTAGTTAATCAGTATTATTTTTATTATCAATATTGGAATTAATATTGCAGTGCCTTGTTACGTCCCGTGCTATATTTACATTACATGAAGGCAAGATTGGATCTTGTAGATTAGATTAATTAATTGATAGATGCAGTGAATCTTTATCATTGAATATTCAATACTATGGTATATTAGATTTTAGAACAAAATGATCAATTATCATATAAAAAATCAACACAATATACAATGACGGTACTTTTACATTGTTCGTATCAGAGAAATTATTTCAGAAAGTGCGAAGCTTGGCCCCCTGAATCCTGGTTTAAGCACCCTAATTGGTCCACTTGCCGATTGACCGTTCGCAGGCGGTATCTGTTGATATTTCTCATTTTTATGTTATGTATTGTCTCAGTGTTTTTTATTATTATTATTATTTCTATTTTTTGTTTGTTGTCCATTTACATGGACCTCCTTCTGAAGTTTGTTCATTTTGAATACATGTGGGATGTATCATATTACCTTTTTGTCATTTTTATGTAGTATTATCATGCCACTTGTATGTGCCATGATATTGGATGAGGCCTGCCTCCTATAGCGATAATACAAAATGACTGAAATACTGTCGGTAGGACATTAACCCAAGCAAACAAACTGACATCGTAAATGGTAAGTTAGCTGTCTTATTAGACATTAAACATGTCCTTTTCTTCTACAGGAATGTGCTGGATCACTGTGTTACAAGTTGAACTGGACCGAGTGTTTTGCCACTGGGAAATTCGAAACAGAGAAGGAGCAGCAGAGGTTATGCAAATTAGGATGCAGTAAGTCATTTTGTACCTCTATAGAGGCCTCAAGATTGGCCTTGTAGGAATTACACAATAATGTATTCTAACAACTCAAATTCATTTATCATTCCGCTAACGAAAAAGTGCGCACTTCTCATTTATTCCATTTAGATATATTGTAGCCTCAATATGCGAGTACCAGTTCCGATGGCCGAATGAATTAATCCGTGGTTTATGGGTGTAATGTATATATTTAGTCTAGGTTGTAAACGTTATCATCCTTGTTTTATTTATTCTCCTGAATCTGTAAGCAGTTTTTTTATATCTAAAAGCTAGAAGCGCGTATGTTTTATGATTTTCATTAAGATGGTGTCTGACATTCTTGGTACTAAAATACATGTTTATATATTTTATATGATATATGATTTAGATTTGACATTTTCGTTTTTTATGCAAGGTGGTAATAATTTAATATTTGTGTTTTGTTGAATTACCTCCCCTTATTTAAACCATATGGAAAGATATGAATGTTTCACATATATACTTCTGTGAAACTTAGGTTTAGTGGCAGGAGGAGATTGTGTATCAGTCAGTCCTTTTTTGATTTTTCGAAGGACAAGGCCGACTGTATATATAACATGGGTTTATTAGAGAATTAGTGGTTGGACTTTGGGCCGAAATACTAGAGATGAATAACTAAGATTTATTTAATCGTTACATAATAACAGTAAACTACATGTATTAGTGCACGGGACGTTCTTCTGATATCTTAGGGTATAGAACTAAGGATTTAAGCCGCCATTCTAGCGCTTGATGGTCTCGTCACGTCAGGGTGATTCGTTTGAGATAGGGTTCAAGAGTTTTGGCTAGGGAACTTTAGTTTATAGGGTAGGTTTAATCCAGTAAGTCAGGCATCAGGCTGTTTACATAATATACTCTAAATATTTGAGGTTTCTTACTCGCTATCATACATTATACGAGATATTGTTATTAGTTAAAACATAGTATTGATCGTATATTGATGGTTTCTTAGCTTTGTTGTTTTGGAAATGGTCTAATCACCAGACAGGTGGCCAAAAAAAAAATCTGTCGGGATAATGTGACAGGGTGTAGGTGGTATTTACAGTGTGATACTGCAGTGTGGCAGCATTATGTCTGTAGTCTTCGAATGACGTAAATATTATCGGAAGGACGTCAAACCAAATATTTGTCCTACTAAAGCATCCATGCGTTTCGTTTAAAATTTGATAATATTTTGCGTAAAATGAATCGTGAGGACTTGATATGGTTTCTACATTATTAAGGCAATTATGGGCGGAGCTTGTTGCTGAGGCAACTGATTACGTCATGTTTTGTTATGCATATTACAATATGTATATCAATGTACCCAGCGACACTAACTCTGAACCGGAACATCACGTGACTGTTGAATCAAATGCCAGGCGGTTATATAATGCGAGTTCAAAGGTAAAGCCTCGTGGCGTACATTTAAACTTTTGCTTTTATGGAGTTATGGAAGCGACCCGCTTCGCGTTGCTTGCGATAAATTTCATAAAATTAAAAATATATACGATCACTGATATAAACAATATCTGTGTGCACTGTTGAGTGGTTTGCAACTCTTTCTAAGGTATTCACATTTCAAAAATGTGTAACAGTTTCGTGGTAAGCCCTCAATTTACACATCGTATATAAGACTTGAAAATCATTTGGGATCTTGACATTTGATAAAGATGTCTCCCAGCAAAAAAGGCCTCTTGGAATATTCTTTTGTCTGGTGTTTATCATGTGACCTTTATTGCATTGTCCCATGCATTAGAGGGGATCATCTACAGGTACAGGCAACATGTGCAGTATCTGTGATCAAAGTGTCTATTAGATCCCAAGTTCTTATGATCGTGTTACCTTGATATTTCAGGCACATATCAGGTATATTGTATTTATTAGTCAGTAGTATTAGAAACAGAAATCTAGTCTTAGATGATAGAATCATCTATGTATCACTCCCAGCAAAAGTTTTCTTTACATAATGTTTGAAGAGTTCAGCATATGACGTTGTGATTTTGACCTTTGAAATACCAATCTGCACATGACCGGTTGACATTGACCTTTGAAATACCAATCTGCACATGACCGGTTGACACTGACCTTTGAAATATCAATCTGCATATGCCATTTTGATATTGACCGTTGAAATACCAATCAGGAAAAGCACGTGTGACTTACCTTTAAAATACCCGCAGATCAGTAGGGCATCCTTTATATCATAAGCAACAGTAATCATGATAGAGGATAGCATCAAAATAAATTTTCATAATGGTCTGACCAATGAAAATCTTTACAAAACTAAACGTGTTAAACAATCTGAATTGCAGAGGCCAGGGCCAATGACAGCTGTATTTTGTCAGATGATACGGAAGAAGTGATGGAGTACCCAGACTATGAACAAATGCTGAATGAAGTTATTTCTGGTCGTGGTGGACAGGTAGACATGTCTTCAGGAGTCGAATTGGCGCAAGGTAAGAGTGTCATTCCAAAGCTTGAAACTCAGTAAGGATATTTTTGCCAGTTAAAGAGTTGATGAAGCAATCATCTTATTTCGCCAAAATGAATAATCACAGTGCCGATAGCGCTGCGGGAACAGGGTTTTAAATGTGATGATGTCGCATTTCTTCTTGTTATCAACATAAATTTAATAATCGAGGACTAACTGTTCAAGCGATGCCAATAAACTCACAGTTATAAACCCCTTATTGCTTGAAAATATGAACTCATAATTTTTCTCAATGGACTGCTAACAATAAGCATATCGCCACTCTTACTCTCCCTATTTCTCTTGCCTATAGTTTTTAATGTTATATGAATATGTGTAAGCAAATGTGAGCAACAAACTTTCATTATTTAATTTATGCATTTTTTTTTTCATTTCGATTTATATACACATGTACTTAATATAGGTAAATTAATGAAAATAAAAAAAATATAAAAAGTGTTTTCCAGCTGGAACTCGAACCCACACCTCTTTATGACGCCGTTTGTATGGCAAACAGCTTCTTAATCAACTGCACCATTGGGCCAGTTATGACTCAAAATATATCAAAATGAGGTGCGACTTTTTCGCTTGCGTACTTTTCTTTTGCTATATATTTTATGAAACACGTTATCTCAAGCATCGATTATTAAAACATTTGAGTTTGGTTTCGACTTCCATAACGCAATCGTAATGAAATAAACATGAACATTATCACCATTTGTTATAAATTTGGAACTTTATCTCCGAGTAGAAAAAAAGGGAAATCTTAAAACAGATGTCTAAATATAGCCCCGAAACTTTGTGCGATGCAGAAATGTGTTGTTGCAAGCAAAACCGTACAAAAACTAATTTATTTAGCAGATTTCATTGAGACAATAACCAAAACACGCGGGTGTTAAATTGAAATCAAATCGCGTGACGTCATGTACTTATGATCAAAGCTTGAAAACTATTGAGTGGATTGATTTATAATATTAGATATACATACAGTATATGGCGATTATGAGGAGTCTAGTGCCCAATATTTATATCTCTTCCCAGCTATAATGACCGATGAATGTTCGACGCCAGTCTTCAACATTTAATTTAAAATGACATCTCCACCTGGGTCAATTTTCATACATTTTTACAGGTATCTTCCTTGAATAATCCCCTTTCATGGTTGCTTAAAGAGTATAATTTTTGGATCCGTTGAAAGACATGGCTGCCAACCGATTTTCCTTATTTGCATATAATACACAATGGAAAAATCCAAAAAATACTTGTTGGATTTCATGAATTATTCAAATATTTGGATCATCTAAAAAACATGACTATGAGGGGCGGCGTCCGTTTTTCTTATATATGGAGCACAAAATTGAAAGATGAACTGGTTTGTTTGGCACAGATAATCCTTATCTCATTCTCTGCCAATATTATAAAAAATATTTGAATCCTCTGAAAAACATGTCCGCTAGGAAATGAGGCCCGTTTTCCTTATATATATATATATATATATATATATATATATATATATATATATATATATATTAAATATTATGAATATCTTTTTGTCCAAAAGTATAAGAGGCATAGATGTTCCTTGGCTCACCTTCTATACAATTTTTTAAAACGTTGAAAAACACATGTCCACATTGTCGGAGCCCATTTACTCATTATCTGTTGATATCCTCCCACTATTATCAGGATCTCAGGTGAGCAATCTCGGAGCCTCCATTGCCTTTTCTTTTCTTTTGTTTCTCTCAAATTCAGAGCAGTATTCGAGGGGGGGGGGGGTGGTATTAATCACCTTGAGTGATAGTTCTATTTCGTCTAGGTTATAATTTGTAAAAAAAGATTTTGCTAACCCTGTAATGGTTCCGCTACGTCTTGGACTATTTAACCTCTACAAAGACAGCCAAGGTACCTTACTAAAACATTAGGAAACCTTGGTTATCTCCGTGAAAGGGCATGAGGTTCGAAAGGTAGCGTAACCATTACAGGGACTTTACTTTAAAGGCCACCAATCATGGTACAGTCAGTAGAAGTATCCATTGATCTGAAAGTTGTTAGTTTAGTCCTCTGTCAGGGGGCAATGGCTTTTCATGACCTGTCCTGGCGCATTGTACTGGTCTAACCTAGGAACAACCAGATGGCCCTTTTTTTCCCAACTAACATGGAATGAATAAGTTTGAAATAATGACAGTTTAATGGAATTTCTTGTATTGAAAGGGTTATATTGTTTTACAGGATCTCCATGCAATAATTTCCAAGGATACTGCGACGTGTTCCACCATTGTCGAGTTGTTGATGTTGAAGGGCATTTTAGCCTAGTGAAGCTCATCTCTGATCCTTAAACACTGCAGGACATATCAAACTGGATTGTTGTGTGTAAGGGGACATAATATTCCTGGAAAATCAAAATATCTAGCAGAATGACCTCCCCTTGCACAAAGAAATGAATATGTGCCGAAATGGAGAACATATCATCATTTTAGAAGTATTTGTTTTTGTGTTTTTGTCGTTAATATTAAATAAGAAAATTCTTCTTATTTTCGGTTGTATCAAAATTCAATACATGTTAGAAAGACAGCAAAATATTTAAAACAAAGATAGAAGATGTTATTTTGTCTTCCAAAATTTAACATTATGAAGTAATCAAACTTTTTTAGTTTATCTGATTTTGTCTAAAATCTTTTCTATTATAAGCAATTTTAATTATTCATAATTAACGGATAATATATAAGTAAGTAACAATGCAAAATAAAGAATGGAATTTTAAATGACTTTAAGATCAGTGTTTCTTCTTTACCGTTGCAACATCGTATTCTGACTCAGGGCTGCAAGAACAATAGATCTTATCTTCCAATAAATGTGGTCCGCTTTTTAGCTGTTCTCCTTAAATTTATTTATTAGATAATTTAAATAATACGCTGAATCTTTCAAATGAGTCAAAATATATTTATGCAACAAAATCGTGTCCCGGGCACCTCGCAGTGAAAACCTTTTTTTTTTTTTTTTTTTTTTTTGGCCCCTGCCATTGTGTTTTCTTCTGTTGATTTCTGTTTTTTTTTTTATTATTATTATCATTATTAATTTTCCAATTCCATCCATTTTTGTAGCCGATCTAGCGGCCAGATGGGGAAAGCTACAGCTATGAAAATTTGGGCATGGAGTCACATGTATCTGAACTTGTGCCTAAATGGTCAAACATTTCACTTTTGATTCTGATTTAGCCACTTGGGGGTTCTATGCATGTAATCACTCTTTTGCTTATAACTAAAAAATTTGAAGCCTGATTTAGATGTGTTTTTTTCTTTTCTTTTTTTTTTTACATAATGTTCCTTGTTGACAGCCCAAACAATTATGATGGATATCTCAGCATCGAAAAAAAATTGTTCAAGGAAAGGTTGAATGCTCGAACCTTGTAAAAAAAGTAGACAAATGAGGGTAGGTCTACGAAAAACCTATCCATTTTTGTTGAGATCAGATAGAAGAATTCTCCTTGCTGCATACGATTTGCAAGACATATACGCACAAATATATGGGGTGGCGAATTTAAGAAATGCATGGTTTGTCCTCTAGAAACGGTCAAACTTCACTATAATTTAGGAAAACAATAAAATTTCAAAAACAAAATAGCTCCAAAACTCAAAATAATTAATTGAGATTATATGAACAAAAGTTTTAGTTCTTGAAGAGCTCTTTCCAGTGATATTTAGTTTTTGAAGATCGGACCAGATTTGGTCATTTTACGACATTCCAAAATTTGATCCTTTATTGGAATAATTGTAAATTAGTTTTTAGGCTATTGCGACTTGTATACTTGAACTATTTGCTGCATTGCTAGGTACCTAATGGTAAAATTTTACTCAGTTTTGTTTCTCATTTTGTCAATAGGGGGCGCTTTGCTTGAAATCACTCTTTAGCTCATAACTAAAAAAGTTGAAATCTGATCCGAATGCGGTTTGTTGCATTATGTTCCTTGTTGATAACCTAATAAAACATGATAGTTTCAAGGTATAAGTGGCTGAAAATATTTGCGCTAGTTACGGAAGGTTGAACGTTCGAACCTCGCAAAAAACTGTGCAAATAAGTGTAGGTCTATAAAAAACCTATTAATTTTTGTTAGAGATCAGATAGGAGAACTCCCATTCTTCATGATTTCTTCACAAGATATGTATGTTTGAAAGTGTCTCACAATTTAAAAATAAAAAAAAAGTTACAAAGGTCTAGGTCATATTACGATTATATTTTTTTCTTCGGCCCCATATAGTTACAAAACTAAAAATATTTTACTGAGAGTATATGAACAAAATTTTAGTTCTTGAAGAGATCTTTCTAGTGATGTTTAGTTTGTGAAGGTCGGGCTTGATATGGTCACTTTACGGCAGTCCAAAGTTTGATCCTTTTTTGAACAATGGTAAGTTAAGAAACAGAATGTTTGAGCCATGCATATTATATACATAATTAAACTATTTGCTGCATTTCTAGGTACCTAATAAAATATTTAATCATTTTTTTCTCATTTTGCCGCTAGGGGACGCTTTGCTTAAAATCACTTTTTTGCATATAACTCAAAAAGTTGAAGTCTGATTCAAATGCGCTTTTCAGCATTTTGGTCCTTGATGACAGCACAACAGAATATGATGGATTTCAAGGTATCGGGTGCGGGAAAATATTTGCGCTGGAAGAGGTTGAATGTTAGAACCTTGCAAAAAAAAAACTGTGCAAATGAGAGTAGATCTACGAAAAACCTGCCCATTTTTGTTTGAGATAAGATAGAAGAATAATGTTTGCTGCATATGAATTGTAAGACATATACGCACAAGAAATATCGGTTGACGAATTTAGGGTATGTTTAGTTTATCCCCAGAATGCGGTCAAACTTCACTAATATTTTTCAAAATTCATAATTTCAAAAACGTGACTTTTTAGTGTTTTTTTTTAGCTCCTGACTTTATTTTTGTTTAAAAAAGTTAAAACAATACAAAAGTCAAGGTCATATTATTATAAATATTTGTGCGGCCAAAAAACACGATTTGTCTCAAGGCACACTAGGAGACTTAGTCGACCCCACTTTTAAATTAAATAGGAAAATTTGTACATGTATATAAATAAAGTATATCGATAGAAATATATATATATATAACCTGAATAATGAATGCTGAAAACGATAATGAAATAAAGACAATAATGACATCAGGAATATTATTTATAATGATAATAATAATACCAATTATCATATTAATATTGATAAATATAAAATGTGCACTACTAATAATGACACTGTTTATAGCAATAACACTAATAGTTAGGTTGAGAATAAAATAACAATGGTATCATATTAAGAATAGAACTGATATTGATAAAAATAATCAAATATTAATTATAAAATTAATTATAATATTAATAATACTTACAATATAGATTTTCATCAGTGCAATACTCACACATAAGACCAGACATATTGCATGTATGTAAAAGCAACAACAAATATGTGTTTATTTTAGTTTGTTTGCTTGGATTAAACGTCCTACAGACAATGCAATAAGGGAATTTGATTTTAGAAAATAATTACAAATAGTGCTGCCTCATCACGACATAAACAAATTGCATGATACTTAACCAAGGATTTATTATCCTGACATTGGGCTAACCATTCCTCGAACTGCCAGTATATGCTGAACGCCCAGCAAGTCAGATATCAAAGTTCAGTGGACATACGGGACCGGCACAATACAGCACATGAAAGTAAATCGTAGATTATGGCAAAATCTAACATCTAAATAAAGGAGAGGATGAGACTAAAAATAATATCATCGTTAACAAAATCAGTGCATCGCCAATGCTCCAGCATCTTATTAAAAGTGAAAAAAATAGAATAAGATATACATTTCTAAATGCGAATTTGCGAGTTAGTAAAAAAATAAATTTCTATACAGGCGAGGTAATCTCGATAGGGTTATTGGACGTATATTGACCAGTTGTACAATTGATTTGCGTGCTTTATATGATTGTGGTTCATTGAGCGTAGAGATAGCGATGCGTGCTGGCGGTTAAATTTAGGATTGGTATTGTACGTTATTAACCTGTGAGACACCAAAGACAAGTCACTTTTGTTTCATAGCTAAAGCGGGTGGTTTTATTATTTTAATACACTCATATCCGTCTACTTAGCTCGGTAAGACTGTGGGAGATAAAGAGGTTATGACACGTTTATAATCCAGTGATGAGAGTTCGATACTAAACGGGATCACTATAGTTTTCGCTATTTTCTTCTTCTAAAGTTTGTCTTTTAAGTTTGTTTTATTATTCTGTTCATTTTAACTAATTATACGCGTATTAAAAAATGACATTAGACCTTCGCCGGCTGCGCATGTCTCTGATCCAGCCTTCTCAATGATTCCTTAAGGACTAAATACAGGAATATTAACATCCAATCTGCAAAATACTAAAAAAAGAAGTGACAAGATCCATGGAACGAACTTGAATCAGATTTGTCAAACAAAATATTAAAGCGCCTGAATTGTCATGTCCATCAAAAGATTTTATGGTGTACAGTAGAGAAACTCATATTGTTAAATTATGAATTTGCAACTTCTTAATCATTCTCTTCTTTTAGAGCATTCCATTTTGGAAAGATCGGTCATATCTCAATGTCGAATATTATTTTCTCTGAATTATTTTTAAATGTTCCAAATCAATTTCTATAAGGGTTGTCCCATAACTCCGTGACAAATTTTATAACAACAGCATTTTAACGTAAGCCTATTTTCAACTATCTGTCCGTCAATTACACAGTAAATTCTAATATTTAAAAACATATTCATGTTCTCTGTAATAAAATAAATGTTATTTTTCCATTTATTCAAACCAGCATGCAGTTTAGCGGCGCACGGCGGAATTCGTATCTAAATCTTATCACTCATTACATAATCTGATATTGACTTAACATAACCAAAACTGTCTAAAATCGTTCTATCGTCATTTCCTTACACTTAGACATCATTAGTAAAAAATTTGAATAAATGACGTCACGTAAACAAGTTTGTCTAACTGTTGAAGCTGAAGATACTCACTGAATTTTAAGTTTTCCATGATGATGACGTCGGAAAATTTGGCGGCGCAGAGAACTCTTTCCAATTTTGCGAAAAGCTGGAATGACGCCTTTGTAGAATATAAAGCATATGAAGAGCACAGAACGCTATAAAAATGTTTCAAGGTCGCTGGTTTACAAATGGCACGGAAAACCAAAGGACGAAAGTAAAGAATCGCCGACGACAGGGCGACCGCGGACTGTCACGGCAGGTGATATTGAGCGTGTTGAAAACTGCATTCGTGAATAGTGTTGCCGAAAATTACGTGATGTAGCGGAAATAAAGGACATTGGTTAATCAACTTTACACATGATTCTAAATGATGAATTAAATATGTCGCACGTATGTGCCCGCTGGGTTCCAAGGTTGTTGAAACAAGAGGATAAGGAACGCAGAGTGTCGGCTTCGGTTCCTTTTTAGCGCCGTCTGGAGAAAGAAGACACACTTCTGGACCGAGGCATTACATCAAGCGTCGGGAAGACACCGGCCTCACCGCCTCCAAAGAAAGCCAGGAACGCTCTCCGGAAGAAACCACCAGCCCTTTATTGAAGCCCCTGATATTGTCGTATGGCATCAACACAACGCACCCGCCCACATTGCAAGCATTACGAAACTTGAGATCGATATGCTCGAGTTTAAGCAGGTTCGCCATCCGCCGTACTCGCCAGACCTCGCGCCGCCTGACTTTACCTATTTCCCGCAGCTCAATGAGCAGCTACGCGGCCAGAGGTTTGAATCCCGAGAGGAACTCATGAATGCCACATTGACAATCAACAAAGGTTTGAACAAAGACTGGTTTGTAAATGTATTTGATGCTTGAGTAAGCCGACACCACAAGTGCGTAGATTCACGGGGAGAGTATTTTGAAAAGGGTGTTTAGAATGTCGTTACGTTGCGTAAATGACGTTGATCGTGCGCCGGTCGTATAGCACGTAGTCTGTTTGACATTGCCATTTGTAATGACAGTGTTGTTTTATGTATTTGTAAAATGATTTTTGCATC
>CM037791.1:26573066-26623066 GCA_021229015.1 Solen grandis | reverse complement strand
AGTGAGCCAGAACTTAAAGAGCCAAATGTAGACGAAACATACCTTATTGACTGACTAAAGCGAAGAAACGAAACTTTAAAACCGTTTACATATTCTATATACATTTTGTGTAGTTTAATACAAAAATTTAAAAAAAAACATTATAAATATATATATATATATATATATTATATATATATATATATATATATATATATATATATGAGCCGCGTCATGGAAAAACGGTCTAAATTTTCGAATTTTTGTTTTTTGCATTTTCAATCAGATAATTTATTTACCTTAAAAAATCTGGAAATATTTTTGCAAAATTCGAATACGTTTTGAATATACAGCTTTTTGAATAACATTGGTGTCTACGGTCAGTTAACGTCAGAAACGCTATAATGACGTCCTCGCCGTACACATTTTTTTCTACATCATGCGGGTCGTGCATTTAACCAATGATATTATCAATATCCTTAACTTTGCAAAACTAAACACTGATTTAGAAAAAACAACGACGCAAAAATAATTTTTTGTGGTTGCTTAGCAACCAAAATGTTCTTTTCTTTTTAATAATCATCGTATACTGCATAAAAATCAGATGCTATAAAACGGCATTCTTACTGTACAAATAAAGGCATATTAAATATTCTGTATAATGTACAATCCTGTAGAACTATTTAATACTTCATATCTGTAACACATTCTGACGACTGCGTATGTATTCATGTTTGCAGATAAAATATTCGACACCTGATTAAAACAACAACAACAAAAAGCACGCGCATCTAAATGCGTACATAACATTACCATCGTATACGGGAAAAAAAATAAATATTAAGTGTTTCTTGTATATGTCACTAGTCATAACGTATCGGTTGCCTTAATCTTGGACTGGTGGCGGGCACAACAATTCTTTGAATGCAGGACTGACATATGGACGGACACTTTTATGTAGGTACTGTTGCCTCGTTAGGCTCAGTCCCTGTGCAGGTACGACTGGAGGCCGCTCTACTGTGTTGAACCGGTGATCAGGGTTCTTAAGGAGGTTTGGCCTTAACCCGGTTTTTAGGCCGCTCTACTGTGTTGAGATATATCTGAAGGCTCCTTAACAGATAGATAGATAGATAGATAGATAGATAGATAGATAGATAGATAGATAGATAGATAGATAGATAGATAGATAGATAGATAGATTTTATTTGGCAGATATGCATTGGCATGGACAATTTATAAAACAAGCACATATAAAATTGTTACATGTTGATAAATTATATCCATGTCAAACACACCAACACCAAGGACGACACAAAAAAGAGTAAATAACTCTTATTTCCATTGTGGTCCTTTAACTAGATACTATGATACTTGCTGAAATATATGGTACCACTGAGTTTATTAACATATATGTTATCCATTGTATATTTACTTTTAGTGAAGCTAAATTGATTCAAGGTAATATAATATTCCACATAACTAATTAATACAAAGACAAATGTTAATTGATTCAAGGTAATTTACAAAGACAAATGTTATACCGTATTCCGACAAGGGGCTTGAAATGCTGGGCGATAAAGCTTTTCCATCCCCGCCACTGCCAGGAAGAATAACGCACTGCGATGTTGGTGGTGGATGAACGATTGACGAGCGGCTGTAGTTGGGCCATACTCTCACAGTCCGAGCGTCGATATAACTTCTTCAAGTTCGCAAACCCACCGTCAATTAAGCATCGAGCGTGTCCTAAAACATACAAACGGAGGTCATTTGAAATTATTAGTAAATGAAATTTCTTTACAACTGAAACTAGAACAGTACTTCGCCGTTTAATTACACTCGATGGAATGGTATACATGCAAAGAATTGTGTTCAATGTATATCAGTCATTTATATGTTTAACTGTCTCTACATACAACAGTCATTTATATGTTTAACTGTCTGTATGTACATAAAACAGTCATTTATATGTTTAACTGTCTGTACATACAACAGTCATTTATTTGTGTAACTGTCTGTACATACAACCGTCATTTATTTGTTGAACTGTCTGCACATACAACAGCCATTTATATGTTTAGCTATCTGTACTTTCAACAACAATTTTCAGAAGTAGTACCTGGAATTTGCATCAGATATTCGATAATTGTATGTTGACCTGTCATCACTCGCCACGCGAAATACCCAAGAACGTATCGATTCTTATTCTGACCTGTAAAATAATTGCACTTGTGAAAGTTAATGTTGCTATATATATATATTAAAAAAGAAAGAAATGAAACACAGAAATAAAGCTATTGGGCTATTGGCTATACTTCGGTTTCACTCAGACAAGTACAAATTACTATTCTGAAGATGATTTCATGAACGATGTAATTTACAAGAAGATACATTTATTAATGCATTTATTTGTCCGTCCAACTTTTAAATGTGTCCTTTTAGAATGAAACTACTCTCCATAAAAACTTTAAATCATGATGTAAACTATTTAAGGATTTAAAAACCATCAATTAGTGTACCTGGACAGTTGTCGGCATAAATGGAACATGATGGTTCGCCGTGTCCATTCTGATCTAGCGCCCAGTCCACCATGGAAATCACAGAGTTCGGGCCGTGCGTATCCCCTTCATCACCACCCATATTCTCACCCTCATCCACAAGGAAGTTGAGTTGTGCCGGCTCGCCATCGACCCGAAACCCAAAAATCTGTACCTTTTTGAGGGACAAAAAGTACAGAGAACCCATCTGGCGTGCGAAGTGAGGAAAACTCACGCACTGACTAAAGTCAAACGTGTAGTGAGTGTACCTTCTGTCTTCATCGAAGTCTCGGGTCTCTACACTCCTTCTGATGTAGTCGTTGTAAACATCTCTTTCCTGACAGAAATGACAAATCTTGTATTACGTTTTAATTGATTATTTGAAATCGAACGTATATTATGTGTCTAACATATGTTTTGATACCATTATTAGTTTAACGGAAATTCTATTAAAACACGTAATGTGTATTTTATACATGTGTGTATGCAAGCTAATCAATTTATTGAACAATAAGCAATCAATAATACCTGTTGTGCATGCAGAACGTGATCCCTTAGTTCAGTAGCGGCCGCCAACTTAGCATCCTCTTCCACAGCGTTCATCACCCTCTTACGCAGCTTCTCGCACTCCGCACACACGTCATCTCTGGGGCTGGCAATCTTGATATGGGGAAGGCATGTCAGCCATATTGTTTTAAAAGTACTCAGTTTAACGACACGTACGGATGGTTGTACTTCCGAGCACTTGGTGACGTAGTCGGCATATAGTCCACACTCGGTTGTTTCTGCACTCAGGTATACGGGTGGAATATTGTCCCTACCACGTGGAGCGGCTGGCTAGGGTATAGCGTGTATGTCAGCAAAGTTGCTTATAAAACGAACCATCCGCTGTACATCCTCGTAGGTTAATGAGTGGGGTTTCGTTTTACCCGCATTTCCGTGACTCTGTGGAACTGCTACATTCTCAACCAAGTGTTTCATGATATTATTAAGTGCACACTTCCCAATGTCATAACACAAAAAAAACATTCTTTTGCACACGCCAGGGCTTTCGAATCTGAAGTTGTGCCTCACTCTCATCCTCTTTTTTCCTCTCTTCGTGTTGTCCTGGTCAATCCCAGAAATCGTCCCCATGATATACATTTCTTTCTCATGTTTAGTCATGTCCCGCACATTCAGAATATGGTCGTAAATCTGCTGTATGCTGAAGCAATCGTGACAATTATGCTTGCAGCCACAGCCATCTTTCTTAAACATGGTTATCTTTCTTATATCATCATCATTGCATTCAACCTCAACCGCCGACTCACTATCCGACATGTCATCATCATTCCCTTGTTGTATGACGAAATCTCTAGCCCGACCATCTACAATGCCGTCTACGTTTACAGGCGAATCGTCAATACAGTCGGCTTCTTCTTCCTGTATGTATGAAGCCTGCGACCCCAAGGCGTATTCCCTGGTGTTCTACCAAAATGATCCGTAAGCAGGCTTTCCAATTCCTGAAATATAAGATATGACAGATCAATTCACATGATAATTGACAGATCCATAAAATACAATTTATTGTTTATGAATGCATGTTTTGAAATCAGGGGTTAAAACAAAACAAATACAAAATAATAAATAGATATGTATATAAAGACATGCAAAAAAAAAAAAAAAAAATGATGTGACTGGGATTCGAACTCGAGTCGAAGAGAAAAAAAATAAAGCGAACGCGACACTTGCGCGCTACCGACTGCGCTATGACGGCATTGACTCTCATACAGGCTTTAAAATTTATGTGTACATTGGTTTACTATTCACGTGATAAAAATTATCTTAAAGTTATTGATTTTTTTCCAATAAAATACAAGAATTAACAAATTATGAGCAGACTTTATTTTTTTAATAACTTCAAAATCATTAATCAGTGGAATACAAAATGGGTTTAAGTTATATTCATAAATTTTGAATACTGGGGTGGGTGGGGAAATATAGCCGAGATTTTTGTTTTCAATGATCACATAAATTGTTTAAATCTTAATGCAGAGAAGACTCTGGAAATGGCTGGATGAAATCATTTATTAAAATGAACATGGGAATATTTATTTGAAATCTATTTGACCCTGCAATCACAGAAAAAAAATCAGCAACTCAAATAACCTTCACTGAGAAAAAAATCAGCATGTCTTTTCGCTTTTAAAAATGCGATATCAAATTAATATCTTATTGTATTCTAGAATAAAAAAAACTAATCACTTACCTCAAGTTCGCCTTCCATTTTCCACTAATCTAATTCAAACCACGGTAGCCTATGGCACAGCTTAAATATTTCAATATTTAATTTTGCGATTGTAAAAGTCATGTGTACAAATGTGACAATTTTTCATGACGTCATTTCAAAGCAGGTTTTCCAGTAACGTCACAATTGTCATTACCGGTTTTTCCATGACGCGGCTCATATATATATATATATATATATATATATATATATATATATAACACCTTACCGTTTTTTATTTCAAAAAACTATTTAATAAATTGCCTACTTATCTAAGAATAAAGATGGCAAACTTATGTACTATAGTTAAGACAAGAAAATTATAAACAGGTGTTTTAAGTCATTTTATTTTAAAAGTTTACATTTGCAGAACCGAAACATCCTGAAACAAAAGGCAATTTATCACAAGAAACTGTTTAAACAAAAAATGATTTTATTTGCTATGGTGCTTTGCTTCAAAATTACTTGCATCCGTCATACAATTTCCAAGAACTTGGCTGGCTAAACAGACACAGTGACACGGGAGGTTCTTTGCCAGATGCTTAAAATAATTTACCTGAAAGGATTTTGTTAAGTGTGCAAGTTCCTTTGTTCTTTTAGTGTAAAAACACTATTTATTTTCAAAATTATGAAATTCGGTTGACCACATGTTTCAACAATTTAGTTACAGTCCTTCCTTTGTTCTGTTTATAAGCAGGATCCCTGGACTCGATGTATAAACATTTCATTCTAATGAGGTAATGAACATAGCGCGACGTGGCCAAGTAATAGCTTATGTCATTAAGTTACAAGCGTCGAATCGAAAACTACCAGGGTCATAACAAACACCGGTAGACGGTGTTCCAGTTTCTAAGCTCCGTTAATGTTTCAGAATCAGATCTCTACATTAAACCATCCAAATACAAACGAGAGTGTGTGTGTATTAAAATCTCATGCGCTTAGGCTTTTCTATGGATAAACCGTTTCTTATCTAATGTTTATTTTATTTTTTTGTGTTATATAATAACAACTTATATAAATGTTCATGTAATTTATTGGACCTATTCATTATCCTGGTCACAATTTTCTCAACCCTTTTTGGAAACATACGTAATGAATATATTATACATATAACGAAGTAGAATCTGATATCATTCATATTTCCTATTTTCCTATCATTTAAAAAAGAGGACAAATTAATGTATGTTACAATAGCTATGAGAATAAAACAACAAAAATACTACAGAACTTGCTTCATACTCACTCTGGATAAATCTATGTTTTGAGACTAATGACAAATAAACTGACAATTGTACTCTCTAATCACTCAAATGACTGTATTATAAAAGTAGATATTCATTTCGATAGTTCAGTTGTGGGAACTGCAATGGTTGCGGTGGTTGTGAAAACGATCCATGTCCGAACTATACCTAAGTCGTAAACTTGTTTTAATATATTTATTTGGTACTCAGCATGAAGTAGTATAGTTCAGAGAGTAAGAATAATGCACCTGTATGTGTTTGTGGCATCTTTTCCAGTAATTATATTTGACAAGACTCCATTAGTCTCAAGTACACGTAGCCTCAGCTAAGACTAAAATATTGTTTGTGAGACGGAAAATCCAACAAATTCATGATACAGGTAAATTATATAAATGTATATATGATTCCATCTTCAGGGTTAAAATCATAATTAATATATGTCTTGACAAGATATTTCATATTTTCGTAATCAGGCGTACATGTAGAAAAGTCAAAATCGGCTTGGTGAAGCGACAATGCGTAGAGGCTAGACGAGGGACGTGACATCACCTCTGCTTGGTAGAATGGTGATCTCCCCATATATACGGGAATTTACCAATCAAAACCGCGGAAGATGCTCTGCATGTCTTCATGTTTGAACGTAAAAATATTTAACCTTTAATGTATTAATTGATTAATTCTCTAATCCTTTCTCTCTCTTTCTCTCTCTATATATATATATATATATCTTTCTTTATAGTAGGATTTAGTTATTTAAAATAAGGCTTTTAACAGTAATTTTGTCAAATCGTTGGACCCGGTGTAGTGTCCATGGTTCATCTCCAAACGCTGTAGGGGTCGAAACATAATATTCCAAGACGAAAAGTATGGGTCTAACCCCAAAACAGCGGATAATTATAGCAATAAGTTTAAAGGTGCAAGTTTAACGTTTTTTCCATTCGAAAATAAAATTGAAATTATTGAACATCAAAATATATATTGTTTTGGCATTCATGAATCTTATTATTTATTGAACTTTAATTGCAGAGTAATAACATACTAATACATGTAATGATACAAAAACAATTAAACAAAAGCAATTTATGATAATAGCAATTAAAACAGCAATCACAATAATAATAGGCATATGCACTTTTATATTTCATTTAGTTTGCTTGTTTTGATTTAACCCCATTTAAATCTCCGCGCGTCTCCGAAATTTGTGTATGTCCCAAAATTCGCATGTTTTCACATCGGATAATCGCAAAGCTATGTAAACCGAGAATTTATCTGTGTACAAAGATTTGGATTTCACCTTAGATTTTGTGCACGATTGTCTTGAAATTTCTCCTTTGGGTATTCGGTATTGCAATTTTACTGTTGTGTTGTAATATAAAATAAAAAATAAGACTTATTTTATTGGATGGAGATAAACTGTTTCAATAAAAAGGCAGCCTGACTATCAATTTAAATAAATACTATAAGGCTTTACTAAACTGATCACTGCAGTACCTTTGTCCTTTTAATAAGTTGGTTTTACTTTCAGGTTATGCTCAATTGGTAACAGCAGTTTGCTTTTCTTTTAAATGAGCTGTGTATAGATTAAAAGAAACTCTGAATTTTGGAATAAATTCAAAAGCCACAAAAGTTCGATTTTCTAAGGAATGTTAGGGTAGGGGTGTAAATGTTCTGGAAACACGAAGCTCGCAAACGAGAATGCATTTCTATCTCGAGGTAATACTTGTCCCAATAATTAAATTTCTCTTGCGGAAAACAATAATACTCGCCAATTCTTAGACCTAGATTTTAAACAGGATGTTAGGGTACTTTCAACTTCAGGATATCTAAAACATTTCAATATTTTAAAAGATATACACATAGAATATATTGCACAGCTTGAAACGAAACACAATAACCTTACATAGTTTTAGATTTGGCCAATGCATTTTGAAATTAAAAAATAAACGTATTTAAGAAGTTAAGTATACACACAATTTGACTCTATATTACACAAATCAAGTCGTTTTCAACTAATATTTAATAAAAAAAAAATCTAGCTAATAATATACGCTAGCATTTTACTCTGGTATTTTATTGCTACAACATAATTGTTGTTTTAGTTTGAACCAGATCCGAGCTGGTTTATCAGTGTTCCGTGAAAAACATTCCACGATAAATATCTTCAACGAGCCTTTCACCACCACCGTAAACATTCCGGACAATGGCAGTGTCTCCAGATTGCATTACCGCTACAGCTTGACACGAATTGCATGGGTTTACGTCCTCCTCGTATGAATGAAGTCTGCCATATTCTTTTTCCCCCTACAATGATACTGGCAACAAAGGCATATCTTATTTTGGTACAAAGCTGGACTGTAAACATATACAAGCCGGATACCGGAGCCGTAAAGACCCCAGTACTGTTGTCGTAGGCGTTCCCTTCGTTCAGGAGAGATGTCAAGAAGATGATCGTGTCGCCTTTAGAAGAATCTAGATGCTTAACATCGCGGGCGTTGAATGCCACCAATGTGGTTGTTCCGAGATCTACATTATAGACAAGCAACAAAATAGAGCAATAATAAACAACACACCAAATAGCAATAAATGCAGAAAAAAACGCGATTATTTATTTGGCTGATATTTAAGATTTAAATAGCTAAACAATACACCTCTGTTTCAGATATCTTTTCCATTCGCTGCAAATAATTTATTAATTTGATAAATTAAATTTAATTTACATGTTTTCAAAATTTGTTAGTAATATTTTCTGTGCATAATACAGACATATACAAAAATATACTACATTACTTCTGATTTTATCAGTTGCAAGGTATTGATAATTTACACCCATTCAATTTATGCTGATACCAAAAACATTTGTCATCGTATTGAAAGTATTTTGTATATAACGTGTTTTGCGACTGAGAAAAATAGCACCACCATTTATATAGATGCCTAGTATTCAATATTTAACAATAACATAATTATATTATTTCTATAAATATATATCACCAATAATATCTACCATCATATTTTTCTCTGTAACAGCAGCATGTGATTCGAAGAAATATAAATACACTAATTACATTAATTGATCATTTTTATAAGAACATCCTACTTGATTTTTTTTTATAAAAAATGTACAGAAATTTCGTCGAATGGAACATTCGTTTCATACACAATAAGCTTTAAATCAGATTTAAACCAGAGCCTTACTTTGATTACATCTTTCTACTCATAGAGTTATTTCAGAAATAAATAAATCAAAGTTGGTATATCTACCCGATATATTCCGGTTGATCTGTTGCATGAAATCAATGAAACTATGACGCAGTTTATTTATCTGTCCTTCTTGACCACGGACTATGTCCAAAGTGTCGTCCTTCTGTTTTTCCACTACGTTGGTGATTTTAGCCCGTTCAGCCTTTGTATCTTCTAAAATGTTCTTAACATCTCCAACTGCACCACTGATTTCCTGTTTCGCGTTTGATAGTTCCGTTTTCATATTTGCAAGTGAAGTTTTAACGTCGTTTTGCAGCTCACGCCACTCAAATTCCATTTTGATCAGCTTATGTAGAAGTTTTTCTTCGTAATCATATTTTGAGCACGCAGGCTCCATAATCACACAGCCCAGCAGCATACAAAGTGTGAACACGCAGAAAAGAGCCATGATTGTTATCTGACATACGGCTCTTTCAGAATTACCTTTATATCAGTAACGGAGTGCTAAAATTTTGAGCTATTAGTATGGTGACATATTACAGCCACCGATCAATGTATGAAAATATTAACGTGATAATTGAGATTTCCTTTAAATATTATATCCTGCAATTAATTATAAAGAGAAAATCAAAGATGTAGTTTAGTAATAATCTCCTACATTACCAAGGTTCACTAAATAGATAAGTTACATGTTCTGATACATATAAGAGGGTTGATCCAGAGTTTACATATTTCAATGAATTTCTCAGTGATTATAGTAATTATATTATTTCTTATAACAGGAAAATGTTCATGTTAATGCAAGCGTTTCTTTTCTATGTGTTGCTACAGCAACACACACCCGAGAAAGCCGGGACATGTCGCAATTCCTCGATTCTTACAAATGAGAATAAACAAAGTCCAGAAAATTTCCCCAAGAGCTACATTCGTGGCTGTTTTTTTTCGACCCGGAGATTATAGAACAGACAAGTTATTTTGAAAAAAAAAAACCGCTTGGATCCCCGACAATTAAAAAGTCAAAGGTTACCAAGACACGTAACAAGCAGTTTTATGTGATGATTCCACAACACACTTTTCCGATAGGACAGAATACTGATGCCGAAAACTTCGGAAAATAACTAAATTATGATTTATTTCTATTTATGAAGTTAAACAAATAGCAAATTCTAACAAACAAGAACTCCAAGAGCACTTTATGAAACTAATAGAAATATTATATATTTAATGTTATTTCCAGCATTCTCTGAATTTATCATGATACGGGATGACGTCCGGTATGAGTTCGAGAAGAAGAGGCCCGATATGGTCGTAGATGACATTATATCCAATCACGACAATGCTCCTCAACAGTGTATATGTGATTAACTTCATCAGCTCACTGGATATTCATGCAACAGCTATTTTTACTGAATCAGAGAGGAAATTTGACCATATAGTTATGGAAGTTTGATAAGTAATTATTAAGTAGTATACAGCAATACGTGTAATAATTGACCCGTTTCTTGTCTGTCTTGCATAAAAGTGTCGTTCTAGGATTAGCTGTCACAGTGTAGGCGTATTGTGACTGGGTATGGTATCACGTTACTTGTCCATGGCGTAAAATAGCATTGTGACTGCCTTAAAATGTCTCATGTAGACAAAACGTACCTTATTGACATTCATACAGCTTCAATACGTTGCTTTTGTTTTCTCACAAATGTGATGACCGACAAATGCCACCGTCAGTTGCTCTCTAAGAAACATCATTTCTGAGCATGAGAAAATCTTTGTCTAAACTTTCACATGATCTCACATGACATTTAAATAACCTTTCATATAACTGTTTAATCATAATTATATTTTTCCTAAGAATAAAAAAACTGATGTCTGTCATTTTATTTGCCACATCTGTATTCGGTTTAATTCTACACTTTAATAACAATTTACAACGCATGCAAGGCTTTATGGCTTTCGGAGTTCAAGGAAATAACTACTTATCTCAAGTGATAGATGGCCAACTTGGCATATTAACTTACTTTAATTACGAAACGAATATAAATGGAAGGCATTCAAATTTGAATTTGAACATCTTGCTCTCAATGAAAGGCCATTATTCGCGGGAAACTATGAAGCAACATCTGTGAATATCTTTTAGATAGCTTTCTTTGTTTCAAATAAACTTGATTCTATTTCAGTGGGAAAAGCGTGAAATCAAATTTTCTATATCAATCAAGTCTCACGTACTTGGCTGGCTACATAGAAAACTGAAACGGCATGATAATTATCAAAGTCTTTAGGTAATAAGCTAGATTCTTAAAGTAATATCCCTGAAATGAGACACTTATTTTTGCGTGTTCCCCTTGTTCTGTTGATAAGCAGACTCCTGTGACTCATTCTGTATAAAATTGCATGGTAATTAGAAAGAGAATATAACCATAACAAGAACAGAAATATTGTGTACTTGCTTGTTTGCCCCATCAATGTATCAAAACCCGTATCAGCTTATTACATCATATAACCATTAAACTGACATGGCATGACATAGGTGTGATAGTAGAAATCGGAAGATTAGTTAATAGTCCTGCAATTGAACGAATCATCCGTAATTTAAACAAAAACACGTACACTCGACTCATTCTGATAAGATATGAATTTAATTTCAATTTAACCATGTAAAGGATAAATGTATTGTAATGAGACAAATTCATTTCGTTTTGTGAGGGGTTTACATTGGGAACAGGGGATTGCTAGATCGATCCACGTCCGAAGTATATACATGTTTTAAATTTGTTTTCGTAGCTACCGATATGTTCCTCAGCAAAACTAAAGGATTGGTCCGAGACTGGTTAGTTCGGTGTCAATGTAAAGCGACTGTATGCAGTATTATTCCAATTGCCTATGAGCTATATCGCAGTTTGGCAAAGCTATACCTGTCTCACGAACACGCAGTCTCCCAACGTTTTGAATATTGTCGTTAAGAGAGAAATGATAACGAATATATGGTATAGGTCAATTTCAATAACAACATGTAATTTTATAAGAAATGTGCTCTAACATTGTTTCATTTTACTGGAAGATCAAGAAATGCAGTCTAACTCTTTCAACCTTACATTCCGTGGTGCTGTATGTTTTTACATCCCTTTGTTTAATCTTGAACATGGGAGTGTGTTCAAGATAAATCATGTTATGAATTACACATACACATCAGTTTGCTTAGACGAAGAGCCATCATATGTTAAATTAATTTGAAGCAGTTTGTTCATAATATTACTAGAGAAACCGGGATGATGTTTTCTTCAGCAAAAATTACAAGACATGGTGGGAATTAATTAATACAACAGAGAAGACAAATTGATGAACAGATAAAAGTTTTTATAGACATTGGTATAATATAGACCTACTATTAAGACACACATATGTTTCAATATAACAATATACATTCCTTTTCCTTTTCGTATTAAAACTCCCACTATTTGTCCTCGAATGAACATAACTATCATCATATACACAAATGACACTAAGTTCAATATTTTATCCGCATCTCAATGTTTCTTTCTGAATACGTTTAAGTGCCAAGGGAGGACGGACCATCTGTGAACGAGTGGATTAACACTGTGTCAAACCAATAGAAATACACCGAGATCAGTCATGTATATCCAATGGGGATCCCGTCACTACCCATCCTTTGCCCTTGGTTGAGAATTCCTTTTATTGTCCTGATAGTCCTTGAGTGCTAATAAGATGTTAACTTATCAACGGAAAAATCCGTCTTTGAGCAAATATGTAACATTGTTGAAAACAAAAACATATATAATGAAAAAGGGAAACAATAGTTACATATCCCAAATTGAATGAAGCAGTAGTCTGTACAATGTTAATTAATGCAATACAGTTTGATAAGTTAAGAGTAATAGTTTAATAATTATAAAGTGTTGGCAGATTTCATATTTTAACGACATTGTTTGTTCATCCTTTTATTGTCCTGATAATCCATCTGTGTATAAATTGACAATGAAACCGGGTACTGAGGCAAGAAGTTGCTAAAATGGTTTATCAGATTGTATCTTTAGTTTATACTACACTATCCAAAAGTTTGTTGTTAGGTTGTTTCCAATGTTCGCATTGATAAATCATCTATGCATTTTGACGATACCCCTATTATGAGAATGTTTACTGCTTTTAGAATAGCATTTAAATGATTCCGCTTTTCAGAGTGTCTTTAAGCTGATTATTATCATTAATAAATAAGTCTCGAGGAAAAATTTCATATTTCCAATAATAGCATACACGTTTTATTGCAGAACAATTGGTTAGCAAATTCATATTCATGTTATAATCCGTAATCTCCGTTTACATGTTCTCCGTTTACATGTATTACTAATTTTACAACATTTAGCCGAATTGTTTAGAGATTTTGACAATATTACAATTGTGTTCTATATTTAATCCATATTGTAAATTACAGTCACACCATTTTCAAATAAACTGGTTTTTTAGCGGTTATATATGTATTGTAAGAACAAGCACAAACAGCTGGCGCAAGAATTAATTGTGAGATTCATCTCTGATCTCTGATTTTCCTGCCGGGGTTAAGCGACTCATGATGGAATAAAAAAAGACCTGCTTTGGACACACACTTCCCACGAACTTGATTTGCTATTCAAGAACAGTGATATGGGAAAATAATTAAATCGTAAGGTACTTTATCATCTTATCTACTTCAAATTGATTTAAGTCGTGTGGCTAAGAAAACATAAAATTGTATAAAACTTGCATGTTTAACAGTAGATTTATATTAATAAACAAATACACACGCAAGACAATGCAAAGCCAGGGGAAAACTATATATAAAGTATATAAAACTTTAAGTAGTATACGCCAGTAATAATTCCTCTTTTATTTTTGTCTTAACTGTATTGCGTTAGATTATTGATCGTCTGACCGACTGTATGTTAATCATTTATGTGTCTTGTAAAATTCAATATTTATGTACCAAACGAGTGTATATGTGTACAACAATGGATATTTTTTTAAATACTTTAATTTTGAAATTACCATACATTATTGTATATCTGTTATATCTATACATTTCCTATATATTTGTGGAAAACGATGCTTATATGTTTGTTAAGTAATTGCATCATGAGATATGATTACTGTTTTAATAACGAATGATTTCATTGGTCGGCAAAATTTAGCCGTTTAGTCCGTTGGAGACTCTGTTCATCATTTAAAAGGTTTCGAAGTGTCACGAATCAGTAGTTTAATTGGTAGATGGGATGGGTAGAGTTTATTTCAAATAAAATGTATGAATGCGCATTTCATTTCTATCAACCTTTTAAACGTCACTGTTTTGTTGTTGCCAAATAAGCTCCTTTTTCCAAATACAAAAACAAAAGATAGGTTTAGAGAGAATAGAATTAATGAATTTTAAAATATGCTTAGTTAATAATTTATCTAATATTACAACAGCGAGGTCGGCAATTTATTTTATTTTTTATAGAAATACGCTTTAGATTAATACATTTCTCGAGTAATACAATTCCAATATTTTAGTTTCATATTTATGTATGTATTACTTCTCTCTCTTTCTCTCTCTTTAATATGAAATTGCTATTAAATTAAATTAAAATCATTGCCCTAATCTTATCCCAACAAAGTCATATTTACATGAAGGTTAAAAATATCTCCATTTTACATACCAATTGTAATCGTGAACATTTCTTAAGTCAATGTCTGTCATCGTTCTGGAATAATCAGGATGCATATTGAAAGAGCAGGGAATGAGACACCAATAGCTAGGTATAATGTGATGCGTGATCTTAAGTGAAAATATCTGATCCATTGTCATGTCCCTAAAATAGGGATGGCTATGTGATATATGCTTCACACAAACCGCAAAAGCAATAAATGACATATGTTTCTCCTATGACGATAGTACTATTGTTTCTTGTAAATAAGTACATATTGATAAACCATCACTCTACCCCAAGGGGAATATAACTGCAAAAGCTAAGTGTCATTAATAGGGGTGGCAATGTTAAATTTAATTCACATACACACTAAGGGGAATATATGAACCCAGCATCCAGCATAAAGACAGCGGTTAGCTTGGTGTTTCAGTGTGGAAAGTGACACAGATCACAGGAAGGAAAACATATTTTCATTAAATAGATATGTAGTTATATATTGAGTGCAAATTTGAAAGTTGTACTGGCTGTATTTCTCTATTTTCTTTGCACAGATAATCCTTACCTCATTCTCTAGCAATATTATTAAGATTACATAATGTATTTGAATCATCTGAAATACGTGTTCACTAGAGAATGAGACACGTTTTTCATGTATGTATAAATAAAAAATTATGAATATCTTCTTGTCCAAAAGTATAAGAGGCATAGATTTCCTTGGCTAACCTTCTACTAATAATTTTTTTAAAAATTGGATCAGTTAAATAAACATATCCCCTTTATCGGAGCCAATTTATTTATTATCTGTAGATATTTGCTAATTAGTATATTCCCAAAATTACCAAGGTCGAAATCCACCAACAATTATTAGCGCTAAGTAATACTTAAATACTTAAGAGCGATTTTCATTAACCTTGTTTCTAAAAAAAAAGTACCCAAATTTCTTAACAAGTATTGTTATTTGTTAAGGTAATAATTCATTTCAGCTTAGCCATGTACTTGAATATTTCATAAAATAATAATGGTGGAATGTGTTTCTATCTAGTTTAAGATTTTAAGTATTGTTTGTGGAATTTGAGCATGGATCTCAGGTGAGCGATCTCGGGGCCTCCCCCATTTCCCTCTCTTTTTCAATTTTCTGATTCAGACCAGAATGCAGGGGGGGGGGTATTAATCACCTTCAGTGATATTTGTAATTCGTAAAAATTCGCAAAATGTGTAAAGAACGGTTTTGCAAACAACGGTTGTCTGTCTACTAATCAAAATAGTATTAGGTGTTCTTGTAGTTGAACAAGGCCAGTAGTTCTAAGTGTCTATTGACTCTGGATCTAAAAGGTGTTAACTGACAGGGGCAATATTTTTCTTGACCTATCCTTGCTCAAAGTACTGGTCTAACCTAGGAACAACCAAAAAGCGTTATTTTTCAAATTTACATAAAAATGAATATGTTTAAAATAATAACTGTTTAAGGGAATTTCTCGTATTGGAAGGATTGAATTGTTTTACAAGATCTCCATGCAATTATTTTCCAAGGATACTGCGGCTGTTCCACCGTTGTCGATTTGTTGATGCTGAAGGGCATAGATCTCATCTCTGATACCTAAACATTGCAGGAAATATCAAACTGGATTGTAGTGTGTAAGGGGAGATAATATTCCATGAAAATTCAAAATATCCAACACAATGACCTCCTCTTGCAAAAAGAAGTCGATATGTGCCGACATGGAGAACATGATTTTAGAAGCATTTTTGTTTTTGTTTTGTCGTTAATATTATAATAAGAAATTCTGATAATTTTAAGTTGTAATAAAATTCAATATATGTTAGAAAAGACAGCAACTATTTAATGCAAAGATATAACATCTTATTTTATCTTCCAATATTTGAACATTATTATGTGATTATCCTTTTTTAGTACATCCGATTTTTTAATTCGATGTGTTTGTGTTTAGATCTGATTTTCTTCTTTATTTTATAAGCAATGACTTCAATCCATCATAATTTAAATCTGGGTCGCAGGAACCATAGCCCTATTTTTCTTTTTGCAACAATAATGACCCTTTTACAATGATTTTCTTGTTAGGTTTTGTGTTTAGGTCAGTATTTCTCCTTTACTAATTCGTCATAATAATTTGACTCTGGGCTGCAAGAACCATAACTTGTTTCTTGAAAGAAAATATGGACCTTTACATTAATTTGCTGGTTAGCTTTTGTGTTAAGATAAAGTACCTGTAATGGTTCCGATACGTCTAAGACCACTTTACCTCTACTAAGATAACCAAGGTACCCTTATGAAACATTAGGAAACCGTGGTAATCTCCATGACAGGCCATGAGGTCAGAAATGTAGCAGAACCATTACAGGGACTTTACCTTATGACTAGTGTTTCTTTTTTATCTTTGTAACATCATATTCTGACCCAGGGCTGCAAGAACCACAACTCTATTATGCTTTTGCAATATATTTCGCCGATTTCAAATTCATGAACATGTTAGATTTCGTGTGTTTAGGTAGCTGTTCTCCTTAACGATCAAAGCCATACATCAGTATTCATTGCATGTATTTGATCGAAACTGAACACAAGTCATCTTTTCAAACGGAAGGGATTTTCGATGGGGATATATTCCCAGCCCATTTACATACAACAGGAGGATGACCCCCCCCCCCCCCCCCATTAAATCCCCGTTTCTCGCTAACACAATTCCCTAAGTTCTATCATATGCTATTTGAATGAATGTTCCCCTTGGCTCTTTAAACTCAGTATAACAACGCATTAAGCTCACTAACATATAGTTTTAATAAGTGCTACCTAAGCCCTTAAATTACAGTTCTACAATATTTTAAATTCTCTAACATGTAGTTGGAATGAATGTCCTGCTAACCCCTTTAATCCCTGCATGATAGTGCAATAATCTCGCTAACATGTAGCTTGAATGAATGTCACCTAAAACACTTTAATCAAAGTAAAACGACACTTAAAGATCCCTAACCTGTAGCTTGAACGAATCTCAATCTAAGCCCTTTAATCCCACTATAACAATGCATTAAGCTCACTAACATCTCGTTTGAATGAATATCACTATAAGCTCTTTTATCCCATATAACAATGCATTAAGCTCACTAATCCCACTTTAACAATGCATTAAGCTCACTAACATGTAGTTTGTATGAATTTCCCCCATCTAAGCCTTTTAATCTCAGTATAACAATATCATAAGTTTTATAACATATTGTTTGAATAAAGTTCCCCAAAACGTTTCAATCTCAGTATAACACCATCTTGAATTCTAAAACATACTGTTTGAATGAATCTCCCCCTTAACCCTTTAATCTCAGTATAACAAAATCTTACGTTCTATAACAAATTGTTTGAATGAATGTCAATTAAACTTTAATTAAGCTTAATTTAACCCCTTAACCCTTTTAAAATGCTTTGAGGAACTTAATAATAATGCCCCCCCACACACACACACACACTTACACACACAAACACATACAAGCTCCTAAATCTCAGTATTTCAATGCATTAAGATGTCTAACGTGTAGTTTGAATGTAAAACTCATGCGGGTGTTACAGTCGTCTTAAAATGAGTGAATGACCTTCATGATGGCTTGGGCTGTCATCACTGTAAATTTGTACCTCTGCTTCACAGATGTTGCAGCTATATAGGAATAACGCTAATAACGTCTATCTAATAACGCTAATTACGTCTTAATGTAACGCCCTGTCCCGTCCCGTCCTACATAAGTATTACATAAAGGCTATGTGGGATGCAAAAAATAAACACCTGTATTGTTATTCTAGTTTTTTCTTTTAATAAGTTTGTAATATATATCATCATTTTATCCATTTGATAGCATAGATCTAATAGTAAAGTTTTGTTTATAAACCAATCATCAATATGTTTTATTTTTGTTTTTTATTATTATAATTATTATTTATTTATTTTATTTATTTATTTAGTGCATCATCGGATCAGGAGTTTAGTATGGCCAAAACATTGTTCTAATATATTTTATTATCATTTCTAGGTCGCTGATGTCTAAGTTCTAGGGTTTAAAGTCATTGGTTTTCAGCTTACCCAGAGACACAAATGCAATGATATACAGCTTTCCGAAATAACGCGCATTATCGTGTGCCCAGAGGATTAACGTCAGCGCGCATCACACGGGTACCGGACAAGAGATATATTGAAATCTGTATAAATAAAAGTTTAAGATTAAAAGCTAAATCATTATTCATTCAGCATCATTCATAATCTAATTTATGTGTTGCGGCTGATATCAAATGCTTGAAAAGCATTCTTTTAGACTTCATGTATTTTAACTTTGCTATAGTAAATTTGTTAAGAACATTTTAACATTGCATGTAATTTTTCATGAACATTTGTTGCCTATCAATTTCAATATCACCCTAGTAACTTATTTCCGAAAAAAGTGCATTCTTGTAATCAGCCATAATGATGTAATAGTTCACGTTTTTTAATCTTTTAAGGCTTCTTGGGCTCAGATTTCCTTTTTTCTTGAGATTATACCAATAAGAAGACAGACCCCTTATAAATGACATGCACATTTCTTAACCAATTGTATGAGTTCATTAATATTAAGATATACTTAAGAAATATTTTCTGCCTTGTTTTACTATGAAAATAGTAGAAGTAATACGCATGTATCAATCTTACTGTGATCGGAATGGCGAACAATTATTATGCGTTGTTTAGACATTAAAAAGAAAAAACAGGTGATCAGTTTTGTATATTGTAATGATGAATGATGATGATTATCTACTTAAATAAACACTCTATGCTGACATTTTATGCTGTGTCATTTTTCAATGATTTGAACGAACCTATATTTGATTTTGTTATAAAATAAATATGAAAGTGAGATAATATTATATCGAAATATCAAAGTAATAATTGATCTGCCATAAATAAATCTTAAGAGTAATTACACTATTGTGGGTCGATCGTCTGGCTAGATAGACGCTCATAATTAAAGGGATATGAATTTTATATTTATAAAATTATAAAAATGATTATCAATTATAAATCTTTTGTGGAATGTCAAGTCGTCTCAACAACCCCCTACATAATTGGTAATAAAGGAAAACATACCTGTGCTAAGGTCCAAATAACTCAATGTTCTTGTTACGGAGCAATCAGAAAGTCATGCAAAACACGTCCATCAACTTTTGATTTAGAAAAGATAAAAATGGAACAAAAATCAAGTGAAAAAGTTAAGTTTTTTATATATATTCGATAGCTATTCCATTTCAGTTTAAACCAGTTTCCATATATATTGTTCACGCTTCTCTGCAAAAGTATAATAACACGCCACAAAAACGCTAACCTGTACATCTAAATAAGGGAAGTAATCAAGGATTACTCCAATGATTATCTCCATTTTACTGCAATAGCAAGTAAGTCACTGCATATATCCCTATCAAACAATGTCCGTTTGAGAAAGAACTTAAAAAGAATAACATGTTAATATACAACCAGGACTGATTGGTAAAGCCAAAAATATGAATCACATTTAGAGTAAGTTTAACAGTTACATGACGTAGATGTTTAACATTAAACAAAAAAAGAACTCATAAACAAGTGAGCACATATCTAACATTTAAAAAAATACATCCCTACGAGTGTTGTCCCACCCAAAATATTGTACGTTTTTCTTTCCATAAAGAAGGGTTAATGAATAGCTAAATGGACCAGATGTGTTTTTAATGCAATAATTTTCTGATATTTTACTGCAATTTCATGAATGAACACACATAGACAAACATTTTTAACAGCATGAACAACATCGTTATCCATAAAAAAGCCAGGCAAATCACTTTTCCTACTGATTTGGCCTCTAAAGATGGGGAGTACCGGGATTCTTTCAAAATAATGCACCAAACATCCATTGATAAAATAATGTTAAAATATTTCCCGTCTCATCCATCCGTAACGCCGACGAGACTCTTTGGGGTCCAAGATCCTTTTGCATAAGTTCGCGTCCGTTAGCAAGCGTGGAACACACCATTCTTCGCCCATTCCTCTGCCACTTGTAAACAAATTCCTTTAAAACCTTTCTATTTTAAAATGACTATGCCATGGGCTAATGTCTAATGTCGCTTTTTACCATCAAATTTAAAACGGTGCATTACGCACATAAATATATAGAATTTTATATCTTATGACGTCACATTAAATAAAAGAACATGATTATGAGCGCCATATTCTACCGTTGACATCAGTAGAAGTTGTGTGTTGTCTTTTTCTTTTATTTGGTTTAACATGATATATTTAACAATGGAGAACGCATTACCAAAAATCCCACGATGTTCAACGTATTTTTTTCCAAAAAGAATGTCGATTAAAATGGGGAAAATTGCCCTACTCTTATTGCAAATCGAAATAATTGAAGGATTATACGCTATTTTGATGCAACCCTTGCATATTTACGTGAGCCGCACATATTTTTTATTGTAGTTAATTTTATTATATTATATATTACATCCGGCAGATTTAATAATATTCTAACTTCTTGTTGTGTTTAAACTGGACAATTTAAACGTGTACGATTATTTCTATACTTATTAATTATTATCATAATACTTAAAAGTATGTATGTAGGTAGGTAGGAAGGTATAATGCATATATGTATGTATAGCACATATAAATAATTACAAGTATTATGTATCTATGTATTTGTTCCACCGTAAACGGTTTCGGGGCTATAGCTACTTATTTTTCATTTGAATTTGTTAGCGTATAATAATAATTTACCTTAACCCTGTTATCTGCAATTCGGTTCGCATTCTTGCCGGAGAATCTGTCTTCATCTATCTCTCCCTCTGTCTCTCTTTCTCTCTCTTTCTCTATGTTTCCTCATTATCTTTTTTCTCTTCTCAAATATACTAAGATAAACATATTTTTGTCAAAATTGCAAGCAATACATGATTCCCCAACTGGTGAAAACCCCCGAAGATAGAAACAATAAAACCAGTGGAAATTGGTTATGATTCCCAAACTGCGCTTTGTAACAGGAAAAGTGCAAACTCAAAATTCTTTCTCTTCCGAAAGGTCTATAAAACTATGAAGTCCATATGTCATATAGTATATGGGTTGCGATCCGGGCAAAGCTTAAGGATGAAACTAACAAATCACTTATGACTGATACGCACTACACACCCTTTTGTTATGAGGAACACGTCCGTAAAGTTTTATTGAAATCCATCCAGAGACCAGTTATGGAGCTGAGACGAAAGCAGGACGAACATAATGATAGACGGACAGACAGATGGAGGGACAGATGGAAGGACGCTCGCACGCCTTTGTATAATGACAAAAGTAATGTTTTATGATAATATGTCCATTGATATGAAGATATACCTTATGAATACCGAAGACAATATATGACAACTCCCATGACCTTCACCTTTCAGGCATGCATATGGATCGTGCGCGACACATCTTTGTGTTATTAGAAACACTGCTATTATGTTTAATAAATAATTATCCATAGATATGGAAGTTATATAGCAGACTATGGAAGTTATATAGCAGACACGAAGAAGTAGTCTATAAATACCAAAGACAACTAAAAACTATCGTGAACTTGACCTTTCAAAAACACATAATTATAACTGTTGCACGCGACACACCCTTGTGTTATGAGGAACACTTCTGTAAAGCCAATCTTATCTTTTATTCAAACATCCACGATTTCAGAAAATAACTCAGTATAGGAGTATTAAAAGTAAAAAAAAAATGGATATATAAATATAAATAATTAAACAACATGTTCATATTGAAATATACAAGAATAATTAAAACTATTTACAATCAAACAAGCACGCACGCAAAATTGAAAATGTTTTGCTTCAGGTTAAGGATACCTTACGTTCATTTTTTGAATGTCTTAAAATCATTTCTATAATATGTGATTTCCTTTTTTAGTTCTTTTTAAATCCTTATGAAATGATGTTCATGATAATTCATTAAACAAATAAAGCTATTGAAATTATTTAATGTTTAAAAGGTAAGCGACTTTCTTCAAATCGTGTGAAAAGTATCATTTATTGATTAGAAGAAAAGGAAACATGAAACAAAATAAGCAGTAATATAATACTTTTATTATATAATTATACATAGACGTACATAAATCTTCCATTGGATCAAAGAAGGGTTCATCAGCATATATGAAAAGAAGGCTGATTAGAAGAAAAGGAAAAAGGAAACATAATAAGCCGTAAAATAATTTTTTATAATTATACAATTAAAAAAAAAAATATTCAAACTTATCATGCAGTTTATTCTCTACATACATATATTTTGATCAGTAAATCATTTTATGATGCATTTATTTTAAAGTAGATCTATGGAAGCTTGTTTCACGACTTATCATGTAGCAAAATAAATATGGCATTTCCCATAAGCTTTTTGTTACATTTAGAAATATGACTTATTGGAACAGTGTTTTACTTTCGTGTTAAATGTCTATATCAGATTACGGTTTATCGTTTTTAAACATCAGTGCTGATATCTTATTCTTATATTTAAAAGGAAGTAAAATATATACCATTGTATTGAACATAAAGCTAAGAAAATATCAACAGATCAGTTTTCATTTGAACCAAGTGCTATCTAGTTAATCAGTGTTCCTGTGAAGAACATTCCACGATAAGCATCTACTTTGAGCCTTAAACCACCCCGGTAAATATTCCGAACAAGGGCCGTGTCTCCAGCCTGCATAACCGCTATAGCTTGACACGAATTACAAGGGTGTACGTCAGTTTCATATGAATGAAACCGGCCATATTCCTTTTCCCTAACTATGACACTAGCAACAAAGGCCATGTACTGCATGGTACACAGCTGAACCGTAAACAAATAGAGGCCTGATACTGGGGCCGTGAAGACCCCAGTACTGTTGTCGTAGGCGTTCCCTTCGTTTAGGAGATTGGTCGTAAAGATGATAGTATCGCCAACAGCAGGATCAAGGTGCTTGACATCACGGGCGTTGAAGGCCACTATCGTGGTTGTTCTAATATCTTAAGCGAAGACATATAAAACTATAATGTTGGTGGCATGACATTACATACATTTCAAAATTACTTATATCAAGTTTACTAGTCATGGAACTGACATTAATTTGCCCCGAATGCAATAATCGTATAACTCTTAAGTGTGTTGCGAATGAGAACCATGGAACTGATGTTAAAAAAAGTGTTATTCTTGACATGCTTATTATTTTACAGTATTATTTCTTATTTGCAACATTAGCATTATCGACAAAATACGCGAACAAATCAAAATGTCGCCGAATCGAGAAAAACAACAACAGCAACAAAATTATACATATATAATATATAAATAAACGTTTAATTAGTAAGAATATTTAGACAATTTTAATTTAATAACGTTTTCCTTTATTTTAAATTCCTTTTCATAGATCTATTTGGGGAAGAGTGTCAATTTGATAAGCAGATTTCATATATTTACCTGACAGATTCTGGTTGGTTTGTTGCATGAAATCAAGAAGAGTGTGGCGCAATTCAGTTGTTTGTTTTTCTATAGTATGGATCATTTCTAAAGTGTCCTTCTTCTGAAGGTCTACTGTGTTAGAAATTTTATTCTGTTCCGCCTCTGTATTTTCTATTCGGCCCGTTATGTTTTCCATTTTGTCATTGATTTCTGATTTCAATTCTTCAACTTTAGCTAGAGATTCTTGATCTCGTAATAGTTTTTTCTCTATTTCTTGAAGTGATGATCTAACGCTGTTTGCAGCACATTCCAATCCATTTCCATTTCTATCATTTTGTGTAGAAGTTTTTCTTCGTATTCGAATTTGGAACATGTAGGTTCCATAAGCACACAGCCCAGCAACATACAAAATGTTAACACGCAGGAAAGATCCATGATTGTTATCTGAACAGCGGCTCTTTCAAAGCTGCCTATATATCCGTAAACTATGGAACGCCTTGACTGTCTTCAGTAGTCTAATTAGGATTTATCTTCCTGAATATATGTGTTGTTTTGTTAAATCATTAAGTTAACGTGTCATTTTTTGTTCTATTTTGCCAACTACCGATTTGATTTTGTCAATAAGCATTCCATTATGTACACAACATGTGCTATTTTGTCATGTAACGGCTCTATCATGTCAATGCATCATTATTTAAGGCTCTGTATATTTTTATATAGACAAATTAACCTGTTGCCATGACGTGTCGATATGGCCTGATATCCTTTCCAAGCAACATCCCATCTTGTGAAGACTGCATGCTATTTTGTGCAAATGACATGTTTCCTTGTCGAAACGACATGATATCATTTTTAAACGATATGGTTTTAGTCAAACAATATGTTATCTTGTCTTAAGGATATTCTTTATTGTCTAGACATCATTCCGTCTTGTCAAACGACATGTTGGCTTGTTAAATTATTGTTAGCTTAGTTCAGTTTATTTATATTATACCTTGTTTAGAAGAATGAAATACGTATTGTGTCTGTAAACAAACACACACACACACATCTCTCTCTCTCTTTCTCTCTCTCTCTCTCTCTCTATATATATATATGTGTGTGTGTGTATATATATATGAAACATATAGCAAACACTACACACATTGTATGTGTTTATGTGTATGCGTGTAGATTTTAAAGATAAAACTATATTTATTTAGATCATTAAAGGAATCGCCCATTTCTTGGAAGACAAATGGGCCGAACCAAATGGTTGTGCTAAACCCATGTTAAAAAACACAAAAAAACGTTAGAATAGTTTTACATACTACAATTGTTTTCATTCAACATTAATTACATAATTATTATTGCTTCAGTTTCCAAAACTTGAAAACCTTTTGCTATGATCGTAACATACCACCATACAGAGATCCGCTATATCACGTGAAGTTTTTACATGATATTTTTTTTGTTTTCCATGCCTGTCATTGTCTATTTTTTAAGTATCTCCTTGGTTTTAATTACGTTATTATTTTTAGATTGTGAAAGCACAACTTACGTCCAAATAATTGTGATAATTGACGGATCCATTGTCTCCTCCCTGAGATCACACTTAAGGCCACTCTTCTAACGATCTTGGTTTGTTAAAGATAAAATGTGACAAGGGAAATTACTTATTTAACTTAAGTTAAGATTTATATCGTGGAATACCTCATCATTTTGTTTACTGCAAATTGCTTTACATCGATTTTAAATGTTGAATGCATATAAAATGAATGTGTATATTTCATCCTTTGGGCTTGATGCTATGAGAAACTTTTAAATCAACTGAAACTACTTTTTTTATATGCCAGATAAATGTTCTTAAACGTTGCTTGATTATAGAGAATAACACTGGAGAGTTTTAGTTATCTGTCCCTGAAAGTGAGATTTTTGCTCTTTTCTCTTTTTTTAAGGGTAACAAATCTTTTCGTAGTTTTTCACATGTTATTAACATTATGATTACTCACATTTTGCTTTAAACCATTCACTAGTATTATATTTAATTTTATTTCTAAAGGCCTTCTACATTTAAAACCCCGAGACATGGGCAAAGTGCGACATTTTTGTTTCAAAACTTGTTTCTATCTTAACAATCAGTATATTAAAACAACGCAAGGAGTCAAATCATTTTAGTATTTTTAGCTATAAAAATAAACTACGATTACGGCAATCACATTTTTCGTTTTTCACCATTACATGTTCTGTTGAAAGCGTATTAAATTATACGCTTAATCCTTCAAATACAGTTTCCTCGGTTGCATGATATTAATTTTCGAAGACACATGGTATTTAGAATTTGACCTTGACCCTTATATTTTACAGGAATCGGAAAGTGACTTTTAAAGAGTATGCTATGTTGCATACTCAGTGGACCTTTCAAACAAATTCATTAAAAAATAATTGGCAAATGGCTTAAATCATTTTGCTTTAAATAGATAGTTATTTAAACGATAGGAGGTCATTTGACACTGCGTTAGGTTAACCATATGTTTTCGGAAAGCACGCCACAAGGCCTACCTTGTCAAAAAATATCAAAATTTTAATCTTTGAGAGAGCTTCCGATATCCTTAATTACATTTGTTGAAGTTAAGGTTCATGTTTCCAAACCGTTCTGTCATATGACCTTGAGTTTTTTATATTTTTAATCGTTATCTGCATAATGTGTAAATTTCAGAAATGACAGACGTAAAGCGCATCCGTTTTATGTCGCCGACAACATTACATATAAAAATACGTCATATGAAGATTCCATACAATTATATTGTTTTGTTTTTTTTGTTGTTTTTTTTTTATTTGCCATAAAATATTGATCTAAACCCCCTTCTGTAACCTTTTGGAATAAACTTCAAACGGGAATAAACGGAAACCATGTAAAAAGATTTAATTTGTCCGAACAAACATTTTTTCTGCCATGCAAACATTTTCAAATTGATCAGCTGATTTTAATTTGTTCATAAGCCATGTTGTCACCCGCTTTTAAACTTTTCCTATTGTATAACATCTGTATTAAAAAAGGGAGGAAAGTTATATTCTACAAGGAAGCTCTCTTTAAATCCTTAAAGCGTTTGCATTGTTCCTTAAACAAGGAACAATGAAACGCATTAAGGATGTCTTCCTTGTTTTAATCAAAATTGAACAAAATACATGGCTAAAATTCTAGACAGCATACAGCATTTAAACATATTATTGCAACAAACATAAACTTCATCGTGACAGAGAAAGGAAAACAGTATCTGGGTCCAAATTTGATTTTTTTATAAACTCTTATCCGTTTACGATGTCCAATTTAAAGAGCCGAGTTTGGGACAGAAAGTTTTCGAAGCATACCAACGTTAACTTGTTTTACAGTTTATAAGACTTAGGCAGTGAAATGCCTTCTTTCTTTTAACTGCATTTACGGTAACTGTACTCGGGTAACTGCCATTTCCCGCCATGTATGTGCTTTAAAATCTATCTTTAAAAAAATCAAAGGGTATACCATCTAAAAGGCCGATTATCATCTATATTCTCTCTCGAATTTGTTATATTTTATTTATTTAAAGGCATTGAAAAATGGTATGCTTAGCATAAGGTAATTTGTTGAGTAAATCACTGACTTATCTGACTTGAGCCAGCAGGAGACTAATTGTCATAATAGATGGGTTTGTTGGAGTTCACGATATATTTCACAAAAGGCAACTGTTCTAATTATTTATCAAACAGGTGAGACTAATGTTTTTATAAAACTGTAATAAACGCTTAGACTGTGACTGATGTCTTAGTAACTCAGCTATGCTAGCGTTTTCAAATAAAACAAATGGTTAAATGCAATTTAAATATTTTACATTAATAAATATACATTGTAAAATGCGACATTAAGTCAGCTCCATTGCTGTTGGCATTTCGAAATTAAATTGTATTTATAAAATGTCAGAATGATTTTTAACTCTAATTGTAATCCTTATACTTTGCACGTGAACATATTTGAATTGTTTTATGCACGGGGTTTATTTAAGTATCATTTGTTACACGTTCCTTTGGTAAGTGAAGAGGAAAAGTATAAAAAAAACACTCAAATAAATTGAAATCAATATCATCCTTTAATGATGTATTCGCCCCAACTGTTAAATAAATGTAATATGATTCTTTGAAACATTTAAGCTATAAAACAATATCTGTGTAAGTGAATTAGTGCAAGACGGCCGGTGACACCAGCATTTTCAAGAAACAAATCATTGCCACGAAAGTACATTAATAATATATTTTCATTCGAAACTGAAAGGGATAAAACTATAATAATAATAAAAAAAAATAAACATTTTTTATTCTAAAAGAAGAATCCCCGAACAATAAGAAAATAAAAGAAAAATAAAAAAAAAAAGATCATTGCAAACACAGTAGGTCTCTCTGTTTGGCGCAGAAAGCCTTGATTGACATCACGAATACATATGGTTGAGCCGTTATTATTCACAAATGGATCATAACAGCCATGTATTAGTCATTTACTTGTACAACGAGATACTGTCCAAACCCGCCCACACATCAAAACAACAATAACACAAATAAACAAGCAAACGTTACTTTTACTATAACTAATAAGAAATGTCTGCTTAGTTTTCACATTACGGAAATCAATATCATTTGAGTTTGTAAATGATATTTCTATATTCATTTAATTTGATATTTATAAGGTTAATCGACTTTGATATTGATAACATAATGTATATAAATGTATGTTCCAGTATCTAAAAAAAGACTAATGTTAATTGAATTGTTTGGCTGTAATAAACTTAAAATGTTATTATCATATAAGAATAACCATACAAACATAGGACTGCTGCTTAGCCCCTTTTGGCTGTGGTCCAAACCCAGTGCACGTAACTCAAATGTGAGAAGATCGTTCCGTATGACTATAACCATGTGGAAACCACGGTTTACACTAAACAACAGTAAAAAATACAATGATATCAATAAAACTAGGACAGACAACAAAGATCTCAAGTGCTGGAATTTAAACCATTGACAGTGAAGTGGGAGCAGAAAATATACCGCATGAATTGCTCCGTTAAGTATTAACTTTCATAAAAGTATGACATAAGTAGTTGCAGATGTTCAAATCTCAAACAAATTTAACAATCTTTAAAAATGACATGAAATTCACTTCAGTTATTCTCTTATAGCAATCAAATGATATATCATAACACCCACTTCAAAATGGGCGGTGATGATGAAAGCAAAACTTCGCTGAGGAAAAAAAAACAGGAAACACTCTAGTTTTGTTAAGTGTTCCTTTGTCCTAAATGAGAAACACTTACGCGGCGGCTTCACCCACTTGTCTGCAGATGTTAACACTTGATTTACTTCACCACCACGTATACAACTAAGTTCAGGTGCAACGACCATCTTTGATATAACGTTTTATTACATTCAACAGCAGAATGTGAATTTTTATATTAATATATTTTGGGCCTCTGCGGCCTAGACAGCCTTAGATATAGTACCAATTTGAATTTATTTTTCCATTTATATATTAATAATATGATACCTTTCAATCGGGCCTGAGTATACCTCTTGTACCCACGGATTAATAATATGATACCTTTCAATCGGGCCTAGTTACCTCTTGTACCCACGGATTAATAATATGATACCTTTCAATCGGGCCTAGTTTACCTCTTGTACCCACGGATTAATAATATGATACCTTTCAATCGGGCCTGAGTTTACCTCTTGTACCCACGGATTAATAATATGATACCTTTCAATCGGGCCTGAGTTTACCTCTTGTACCCACGGATTAATAATATGATACCTTTCAATCGGGCCTAAGTTTACCTCTTGTACCCACGGATTAATAATATGATACCTTTCAATCGGGCCTGAGTTTACCTCTTGTACCCACTGATTAATAATATGATACCTTTCAATCGGGCCTGAGTTTACCTCTTGTACCCACGGATTAATAATATGATACCTTTCAATCGGGCCTGAGTTTACCTCTTGTACCCACGGATTAATAATATGATACCTTTCAATCGGGCCTAAGTTTACCTCTTGTACCCACGGATTAATAATATGATACCTTTCAATCGGGCCTAAGTTTACCTCTTGTACCCACGGATTAATAATATGATACCTTTCAATCGGGCCTGAGTTTACCTCTTGTACCCATGGATTAATAATATGATACCTTTCAATCGGGCCTGAGTTTACCTCTTGTACCCACGGATTAATAATCCACCTGCAATTTACTAGATATTACTACTTTACTGAACTATTCTCGTAGAGTCGGTAAACTCCAAATAACCAACGAATATGATGATAAAGATCTGTAATATATATCGTGTATTTTCCCACCAAATCCCTGGTTACGGTAATATCCATGAAAAACAATATTATCTCAAACACATATTTGCTAAATATATGCGCAATAAAACGCTCATTGAGTACTTTGCATGGTAGTGAAGAGACCACATCTTTATAATTTTCTACTTGTCAAGAATTGCGGCACGGTCTGTTTATCCCTGGTACTGTGCAAAAGATTTATAGTTTAAACAGATTTGCTTAAACATCGTTTGGGAATCACAAGTATTTGTTTTTCTCGAAGGCTCATGGGTAAGGCAAGTACATGTGTACTAATACAACTTTATAATAGGTTATCCAGACTTTCCTTTCGGAATTGCCAAGAACTCATCACAAGATGTGACCTCAGCACGTGCATTGACTAATTGAATTGGATATTTTTAAGCATAAAATTATGCGAAACTATAAGAATCATTCTTTTATCAATGTATGCTTGTTTTATTTATTGATTTACTTTTGTATTACTTTATTCATTTAATTCTCGCTTTATGTATTTATTGCTTGGTAGCACGGTGAACATAGTAAAATATATTTCAGGAGTTCCATTATCTGATCAGGAAGGTAGGTAACCCTCCACATTTTTCTAGCTGTCTTCCTCATACCCTACACACCGGTTTCGTCATGCTTCGTTACATTAAATACAGTCACCAAGTAACTCTTGTGACGATAATTTGACCAGAATTATTAAAATATTCTTATTTGTTTTAAATATTTTATTTATTCCATCATTATGATTGTTATTCTAAAAATCAAATCCATCCTAGATCAGCCGAATTTACAATAATAACAATTTATAACAGCAATCAAATTAATAATAACAGTGATAGAACAAAAGTTCTAAATAAAATAATAACAAAAACATTCTTACAAAACATCTTTATAGCTATAATATCAATGGTTGTAGTAAGGTCGATGATAAAAATAATAATATATTACTAATGATAATAACATTAAATGTAAAACTGATAATGATTACAATAACATATGAATGATATACTCCCGAAGAAACTATTTCGGTCAATTCGGGATGTGTGTGTTTATGAGAAAGATAGAGTACTGTCTTATTTCGATATCATACAGGTGGCATGGTATCGCAACGAGTCACACTATCCAGACACCGGAGCATGGTATCGCAACCAGTCACACTATCCAGACACCGGAGCATGGTATCGCAACCGGTCACACTATCCAGACACTTGAGCATGGTATCGCAACCAGTCACACTATCCAGACACCGGAGCATGGTATCGCAACCAGTCACACTATCAAGACACCGGAGCATGGTATCGCAACCAGTCACACTATCCAGACACCGGAGCAACCATTCCTCGAACTTATATAAGCGCCAAGCAAGGGAGATACAAATGTTCACGGCTATAGTTTGTCACAGTAGAGTTAAACATAGTACTGTAAAGCAATAACTTAGTTGAATATGAAACAGGGCTTCACTGTAGGACGTAGGACTCTAAAGTGCACAAAATCACCATCATGCGTTACGCTATTATTTGAACATATTCCTTCGTAAAATTAGTCTTTTTAGAAGCCATTTCAGAACACATTTAGTGGGTAGACACGCAGGTTAATAAGCTACATCTGATATCGATGTTTGCGACTCGTATTTGTGCAACAATGAGCATTTCGGGAATAAAACCATATCTAACAGTGCTAACAGGTGATAGAAAAAAAGATAGCACCTTCGCAGGAAGATATTGCAAAAAAGGGGAAATTACAGAGAAGCGTTCTTCCAATCACCATTCCTTTTCCGAAATATGTTCATAGTCCCGACAAAAACTTTATTCTTGTCTATGGAACTAAATACACGCGTGTGATTGATGATCGTATATTTCCCAAATATCGCAATGTAATAGTATAATTAGTGTTTACATCTGTTTCCTCTCTACACAAAGAGATGACGTGAGTTAGGTGGATCATTTAAGGATAAAATCTAGCGTAATGGTATGATAGTAGTTCAAAGCAATTGTCTCAGGATCTCAATCAATAAACAAACTTTAGTTTGAAAACAAACGTTGGGAATGCATTTTTATGCATTTCAAGAAAACTGTTTCACAAGCTTATTAATTGATAATTATATATGTGTTGCAACTTGAAGACAGTTTTCATCATTTATAACGGTACACACAAGGATAAGATATTGTTTCATATATAAAAAAATCAATATTGTTCTTGCTTGCTAACACGTCCCCGTCCTGTACTGTTACCCCTTATTTCGTGAATATTTATGCACACATTGCTGATATGATGAATATTAATTTACTAAACTTTATATGATATAAGAACGAATGGAATTTTGTCATATAAGCAATGCGAGAAACTACAAAGACACATGCAATAAGGTGTCTGATCAGGGTTTGTTCTGTTTACCAAGACATCAAAATACGCCTATATGAGTATGAATATCAAAGCTGACATTTTTTTTTACACAATTATCTAATTCTTATTCGAGCAATATGAAATAACTTAGAAAAAAGGGAGGTAAAAACGTTAAATGAAAAAAAATATGAATATTTGGAGGTCATGGGGGATTTCATCCTTGTTTTCATTATTTAATCGTTTAATATGCTGATTGTTCTCAGTTACTTAGATTTGCGATTGAAGAATTTGCTGTCTATGACTTTTATCAGTCCACCGGATATCTGTGAGCCAACTTAAAACGAAACAAATCGCATATGCTATTTACAGAATATAAAAGGCAGCTTAGATATTTTGTATAAAAAACATGCACCAAGAACATGACCCAAATTAAAAGAATGAACCAGAGCCATTGTCAGTCATTGGAGAATTTGACACCCGACAAAGAGCATATGGGAAATAGTATTGCATTAGAGTTGTTGTTTTTTACGTTGTAACCGTGCTCATTAACTGTTAAACATTTTATTTCTTTTATTCTTTAATTTTCAATTTGTTATTAATATGTTCATCACTTCATAATTTGCAACTGTAGTAGAAGTAATAGCAGTAGTTGTAGTTCCCCTCATGTTTGAAGCTGAACTCTTCGTCTGATGTCCTGCAAATACCAAATCTGTATATTGACAATACCTGACCTTCAAATAAAAATGCATAAATTAAGCATATATGCCTATGCGTTACCTTTATGTCACTTATGTATATTGTGTTTTTGTTGTTGTTGTTGTTTATCTTCATGAAATCAAATTATTTTATTCTATTTCAGACAGATATATTCCTGCCTCACGTAAATATCTCCCAAAGGACATGTTGATTGAACCACACCCAGTCGCACTTTCTTTGACACTAGGCCAACAAGACCACGAACCTCGTTATGATTTGAGCACCAAGCACAAAGTAAATATATCAGTATCATTTTAATAACTTTGGTATGACGTGGCAGGCGATAGAACCCGCGACCTTCCCTTATTTTGCGGACGTTATAATCACCATGCTAATGGGATCGATGAAAAAAAATGTTTTTGTGTAAATAAAAAAAAAGGGTTTATTCGAACTAATGGCGTATCTATTATTACAATTTTGTATCATTTTATCTATTTAGAAACACCTTCAATATATATTGAAGTTGTATATTTATAATGCTTTTCCATTTTTTTTTTTTCATTTCTTTTGTAATTTACAACATGATTTGTCTCAATGCACACTAGGAAGCTTAAACTTTTTCTCTCTCTCCCTCCCTCTCTCTCTCTCTCTCTCTTTATTTCTCTATCTCTCTCTCAATTTCTCTATCTCTCTCTCTCTCTCTCTCTCTCTTTCTCTTTCACTCTATTTATCAAGATTGCATAACAATCGTGTCATATATCGAATCAATGACAACTATTCCTGCACGACATAAAACGAAACTGCATCGGGTGGTCTAAGCATTCTGAAATGACAACAAAGAAAATAACAATTAATCGAGTATGTCGCTATTTTTAAAAGTTATGTTTTCAAATCCAAATGAAGGTATCGTCACTAATCCGATAATCAATCTTGGGAGGAAAAATATTGACTCCAAAACAACATGTAGGAATAGCCCTTTATTTCATTCATATCTTAAAAACTTTTAAACGACCACAATGTTGGACAGGTACGTAACTTAATCATAAGAATATCCGTAAACAGCCCTTCACGAAGATATGTAAAATGCAAATGTTTTAAAATTTTAAGCAATCATTACTCATTTTTCTCAACGGCAATGAATTAATGTCAGTGCTTAACTTAAGCATGCGAATAGATTGAATAAAAATAATGTAAAATGCTAGTTAAAAAACAGCAGCAAATTTTGAATACATAAATCTAAGCGTAACAAGAATAAATCGAAAATGCATGATATATTCATAAGCTTAAAAAAAATATTGCATAATTTCCAATAACTTTATTTACATCTTTCGTACGCTATCCTGTTTTATTTATCTGTTTAAATAGGTATTCTGATCTAAGATCCAATAATATTTAGAGGGAGTGAATCAATTTACCAAATGTTGAATTCAGAATGATTTCTTGAGATTGATGAGACACTATATCCGGTAATAAAAGTAACAGAACATCTAAACTAACATAACATATACAGATACTTTGCTATGCATAATGATTTATAATTATACCTTTTATGCTCTGTATCAGGTTAAAATAATATAACCCATAAACGATTTAAACCAATAAAACTATTTGAAATAGATATGGATCATTCCTTAAGTATCCCTGTCAAATAACTCAAATATGTATGCTTGAGAGTTTGAAACACTCTTCTCTGTAAAGGGAATTAGACAATTGTGCCAATTAGCCATAATTGCATTAGAATTTGTTTTGTACTCATTATAATTCCAAATGTGTACGCAAGATATCATGTATCTATATAAAATATAAACCTCATTTAAAGTATATATATATATATAATTTAGATTTGAGAAAATGCACGTATACCTTATATAATATAAGTAAACATTTATCTTCTTTGGTAACAGTTTGCTCCAAAATAAAGTAGTTTATTTCAGTTTGCGCCAGATCCGATCTAGTTTTATTTGTTAATTTAGATATGATATCAATAATTTTTTACATGTCTAATCCTAACTAAATTTTACGCTAGAAAGACAAATCGTATTACAAATTGTGATAAAATGGCACTCGTATCAAAGTAAGAAAAAGTAAAATAATATTTCTTTATAAACATTTTTTTATACATATTACTTTATGTTTACCCTTTCTTCTCTCATCAGTCAATTCTGAAACAATAAAAGACTAAAATGGATAAACTTATTGAGATTTTTTTTGACGAAAAAAATTAAAGGATATTTAAAATCGGAAATGACTTGTGACAGGAACTTTAAAGAAACACATTCATATCAAACCAATGTCTACAACTTATACCTATATCAAATCATCTGGCAATCACTATTATTAAAATTTTAATTGTTCTGATATTGTAGTGCTACAAAACATAATTTCTGTTTCAGTTTAAACCAGATCCGAGCTGCTTTATTAGTGTTCCAGTGAAGAACATTGCACGATTACTATCTGTATACAGCTTTTGACCACTACTGTAAATATTTCGGACAAGGGCCATGTCTCCAGACTGCATGACCGCTGTACCTTGACACGAATGACAGATATGATCGTAATAATCATATGAATATAGTCTGCCATATTCCTTCCCCCCTATTATGACACTGGCAACAAAGCCTTGTTGATACTTGGAACACAGCTGGACGGTAAACAAATACAAGCCTGATACCGGCGCCGTGAATATCCCCGTACTGTTGTCGTAGGCGTTCCCTTCGTTTAACAGATTAGTCGTGAAGATGATCGTGTCGCCTTTAGCAGGATTAAGGTGTTTAACATCGCGGGCGTTGAAAGCCACCATTGTTGTTGCTTCGAAATCTAAAATATATAAAATAAAAAAATTAATAAACTAAACAAGAAATATAAAAAAAATCAGGATGAAAAAAAACGAGATCATATATTTGGTTGATATTTACGATTTTAACACATATACCACTATGACAGATATCTTGTCCATTCGTTGCTCATAATTCATTTATTAACCAAGTTAACTTTGTTTTACAGGCTTTCAAAATTGTTTATACATTTTCTGTGCATGAGACATATATATAAGAAAAACAAAACAGAAAAAAACTTCTATCTTAATCCGCAGCAATGTACTGAAAATTACACCCATTCAGATTACCATGATACCGAGTTAACTTGTCGTTGTACTGAATGTCGTTGTGCTGAATGTCGTTGTACTGAATGTCGTTGTACTGAATGTCGTTGTACTGAATGCAATTTGTCTCTAATGCAATACAAGTATATATCTTGGTGTGTTGCGAATGAGAACACTGTTGCAATCATTTACATAGACGGCCAGACTTCAATATTTAACAACATTATCAAAATTACAATCATTATTATAAATTAAATATATATATCACCAATAATATCTACCACCATATATTTGTCTGCAACATCAGTTTGTCTGCAACATCAGCATATGAATCGAAGAAATATAAATACATTAATTTCTTCTTATTATAAGTAATTGTTACTTGAACATTTCTTTATATATAAAAATGTACAGACATTTTGTCGATAGAACATACATTTCATAAACAATAATCTTTAAATCAGTTTCCATTGACGACCCATAATTTAATAACATCGTCCAATTCATGGAGTTATTTAAGAAATAAATAAATCAAAGTTGGTATAATTACCCGACATATTCCGGTTAATCTGTTGCGTGAAATCAATGAAACTTCGACGCAGTTCAGTTATCTGTCCTTCTTGACCACGGACAATGCCCAACGTGTCGTCCTTCTGTTGTTCTACTAAGTTGGTGATTTTAGCCCGCTCAGCCTCTGTATCTTCTAAAATGTTCTTAACATCACCCACAGCACCACTGATTTCCCGTCTCGCGTTTGATAGTTCCGTTTTCATATTTGCAAGTGAAGTCTTAACGTCGTTTTGAAGCGCTTTCCACTCCATTTCCATTTTGATCAGCTTATGTAAAAGTTTTTCTTCGTAATCATACCTTGAGCAAGCAGGCTCCATAACCACACAGCCCAGCAGCATACAAAATGTGAACACACAGAAAAGAGCCATGATTGTTATCTGACATGCGGCTCTTTCAGAATTGCCTTTATATCAGAAACGGAGTGCGGATTTTTTTAGCTATTAGTATGGTGACATATTACAGCCACCAATCAAATGTATTGAAAAATGAGGTGATAATTGAGGATTTTATATTATAATAATTATGAAGAACAAAGCAAAGATGTAGGTGAGAAATTAATCTAGTACGTTGCCCGCGTTCAAAAAATATATTAATACATAGTTTACATATAGGACGGATGATCCAGATCGAGTCACCCGGACTTTTTTTTTAAACTTGCCAATTTATTTGAATGATGTTTCAACAATAATGGTAAATATGTTATTTCTTAATGCAGAAACAGAACAGTGTGTATTTGAGAGCGGCGCCTGTTATCCTGCGTGTTGCTATAGCAACTCAACGTTATAAGAATGGACCGTGTCATAGTTCCTCGACTTTTAACGGTCGTCACTAAGCAATTAATGTTTGACCGCACTGTAATTGCAAGTGACACTTGGCTGTTCTTGTTCAACCCGGAGACTATAGAACGGTCAAGGCATTCGAAATCGCCCGAATCTCCGACACCAAAAAAGGGAAAGATTACCAAGATATGTGGCAGGCAGATGTATATCTTACTCGCCTATCGACACAGAATAAATCCATAGCAAGCTGTTTCCGATAGAGCAGAATATTTATGACGCTGATTAAAATAACTAAATCATATATCGATTTTTTTTAAATTTACGTATAATTCAAGGAACACTCTATGAGACTGATAGAAATACTATATGTTCATTGTTATTTCCTGCATTCACTGAACCTATTAGAAGACGGATAAGTGAATCCTATGCGTCACCTCTGCTTACAGCAGGTGACACAATAAAATACTATAAATGCACATTTTTTTCCCCGCAATCTCTGAAATTACGAAGCATGCGCACAAGAAATATAGACAGGGCATGGTCGTAGATGAGATCATATTCAATCACATACAGCTAATGCAACTAGAATTGAGCTTTTTGGATTAGAACTGGTTGACTACCTTCCATATCCACCTGACCTCAATCCGAAGTACTATCACTTTTTTCTCGTGGTCAAGCCGGCGGTAAAAGGTACGAGGTGTGAGCCATTTGAAAATTTGTCACGTAACGTACGGTCTAGCATCGCGATTCACAGTATGATAATTTGAGAGAAAAATACTTATATTACACAATATGACAGCGTTTTCAAAAATATATGTAAAAATTAAAGTACGGTAGTGATTCTTATTTACTTGGATTTGCGTAATCTACAATAGAAGTGTTGAAATTATAATAGTATGGGTCGACAATGATAAAAAAAAAAACATATTTAGCAATATCTAGGAATGCTATTGTTACTAACATATGATCATATTCATATATAAACTAGTTTTACTGCCTTGTTTGATTTGTGCGGAAGCAAATGATGTGACACGCTATTTATTTAGTGTCAATTTATTACGCCTATTTTTCCCTCATAGAGGAAACCATGAAAAGACCTATGCGAACAACATAAAACCAGATCAGGTTTTATGCTGTTCGCTGCTCCTCAGTGGTCTGGAAATGAGGATTTTGTAATTAAATTTGGTAAGGTTTAACTGTGTTTTTCTGCAGATCAGGCTTTATGTGATACCTATTGAGTGCGTCAAAATGAATCTATATGAGGGAAAGGGTTAAATGGATTATTTTCATTGAATATGGACTAAAAAACTAATATTATCAATACAGGGCATCATTTTTCAATAATTTATGTTGTTAAAATAGGGTAATAACTCTTATTTATATGCATTACTTAATCTACAATAGAAGTGCTGAAATTATAATATAATGTGTCGACAATGATAAAAAAACATATTTAGCAATACCTTGGAACTTGTATTTGGTCATATACATAAACTGTTTTTTCTGCCTTGGTTTATTTGCGCGGTATTAGGGTGAATCCTACGGTCTGGCATAGAGACTAGTGCAAGCCAATGGCGTCAAAGCTATTTATAGATTGGAATCAGAGAGGGAATGTTACCAGTTATTGAAGAGTGCCGCTCTAAGTAGTAGAAGCTCATGTTATGACAGTTTTGTAGACTTGCAGTCCCTGTGACTAAGTGGTTAGAACGTCCACTGCATAACCCGTAGGTCGAAGATTTGAAAACTGGCATAAATATCACGAAAAATGTGTTGTTCTTGGACTAGCTGGCACAGTGTCAGCATTTTGTGACCGGATATGATATCGTGTTACTTGTCTACGGCGTAAAATAGCATTGTGACAGCTCTAAAAGTGTCTCATGTAGACAAAACTTACCTTAAATTGTAGGTTGGACGTTTAACGCAAACAAACATTGAACCATTTATAAAAGTTACTTATTTAAACACACACACACACACACACACACACACACTTCAATACTAGATTTTGTACTCGTCAAAATGTGATGACCGACATATCCCACCATACAGTTGCTCTTAAGAACATGATGCCTGAGCATGAGAAAAGCTTTGTCTAAACTTTCACATGATATCACATGACATTTAAAACACCCTCTCCTATAATTATATTTTTTTATTCTCAGAATAAGAAATTATGTCTGTAGTTTTATTTGCCACATATGTATTCGGTTAAATTCTACGCTTTTAACACAAATTACAACGCATGCAAGGCTTCATCATCTGTAATTAAGAAACGAAAATAAATAAAAGTCATTCGACACATATTATTTTGTGAATTTAAATTTGAAGAACATGCACAGAAACATCTTGTTCTCATTTAAAAGGCTATTTATCACGGGAAACTAATGAAGTAAAATATGTTAATATCTTTTGTATAGCTTTCTTTGTTTCAAATAAACTTTATTTTATTTCGGTGGGCAAAGTGTGAAATCAAATTTTCTACATTAAGCAAGTCTCGCGTACTTGGCAGGCTACATAGACAAACTGAAACTGCATAGTAATTATCAATAATTATCAATTTGAAAGTATTGAGGTAATTTGCTGGATGCATAAAGTAAACATCCCTGAAATGAGACACTTATTTTTGCGTGTTTCCCTTGGTCTGTTAATGAGCAGATACCTGTGACTCATTCTTTAGAAAATTGCATGGTAATAAGAAAGAGAAGAGAATCATAACAAGCACAGAAATACTTTTTAAACAACCCACATCCGACCCTAACAGAATATAGCATCCTAGATGATGCTACAACTTAACCCTTAATCGTCTAGAAAATGCTTGATTAGCAAAAAGACACCGAAAAGCTTGGTGTTTCAGCGTGGAAAGAGATAGAGACTGCAGTAGAGAACTCATAATTTTATTATGTAGCTATGTAGTTGTGTAGCTATGTAATTGTGTAGCTGTGTAGTTATGTAGCTGTGTTGTTGTGTAGCTGTGTAGCTGTCTTGTTGTGTATCTGTGTAGTTATGTAGCTGTGCTGTTGTTAAGCTGTGTTGTTGTGTAGTTATGTAGCTGTGTCGTTGTGTAGCTGTGTTGTTGTGTAGCTGTGTAGCTGTGTTGTTGGGTAGTTGTGTAGCTGTGTTGTTGTGTATCTGTGTATTTATGTAGCTGTGTAGTTGTGTTGTTGTGCAGCTGTGTAGTTGTGACTTGTTGATTATTTGGAATACGACTGAAATACAGTATACCTCTTCCTCTCTTTACAAATCTGTTTTTTTTTTTTTTTTTTTCAAAATACAGTTTTATAGCGTCGTAAATGAAAGCTGCAATTAAAACAAAATCAGATTTTTTTATTTAAATTTCTGCATTTATTTATTCATGATTATTATTTATTGATGTATTAGTAAAATGAAATTTCACTATGAGTAGAATGAAATATTTCTTTGAAATTTTTGTCGATTAAAAAGAAAATAGTTGACAATAGTAAGGATAAATCTATAAGTAATAAACTAACAGTTGTTGTTGTTGTATTGGGGTTTACCGTCGCTGCGATCATATAGCGACGTCCAGCTAATTACAGGTGGAGGAAGACCCCGAGTACACAGAGGTACCCGGGTAGAACCACCGACCTACCGCAAGCCAGCTAGAAGGCTTCCTCACATGAAAAATCTGAAGTCCCTACCGGGATTCTAAACTAACAGTATTTATAGAAATACTAATAATGGTTACAATAAGAACATAATAATTACATTTATTTAGTAAAAGTAATAATGAAAAGCTCCAAATGTACAATAATAACATCAACAAAAGGCCCATGATGGCCCTAAATCGCTCACCTGAGATAAATAGGTTGACCCAAGGAACATCTGTACCAATTTATTTTAAAATCTGGCCAGAAGTTTTGAAGAAGATGATTTTTAAAGTTTTCATATTTTTTTCTCTTTTTGTTGCCATGGCAACCACAGTTCTACATGGATCAAGTTTATTTTAGCAACTTTTGTGAAGGTTGACCCAAGGATCATCCCTGCCAAGTTTAATCAAATTCTGTTCAGTGTTTTCAGAGAAGATGTTGTTTAAAGGTTTCTCTATATACAAATAAGGTAAATAAGCCCCGCCCCTGGCGGCCATGTTTTTTTACGGATCGGAATAATTTTAGCAAATTTGGTAGAGGTTGACCCAAGGAACATCTGTACCAATTTATTTTAAAATCTGGCCAGTAGTTTTGAAGAAGATGATTTTCAAAGTTTTCATTTTTTTTTCTTTTTGTTGCCATGGCAACCACAGTTCTACATGGATCAAGTTTATTTTAGCAACTTTTGTGAAGGTTGACCCAAGGATCATCCCTGCCAAGTTTAATCAAATTATGTCCAGTGGTTTCAGAGGAGATGTTGTTTAAAGGTTTCTCTATATACATATAAGGCAAATAAGCCCCGCCCCTGGTGGCCATGTTTTTTTACGGATCGGAATAATTTTAGCAAATTTGGTAGAAGTTGACCCAAGGAACATCTGTACCAATTTATTTTAAAATCTGGCCAGTAGTTTTGAAGGAGATGATTTTTAAATTTTTCATTTTTTTTTCTTTTTGTTGCCATGGCAACCACAGTTCTACATGGATCAAGTTTATTTTAGCAACTTTTGTGAAGGTTGACCCAAGGATAATTCCTGCCAAGTTTAATCAAATTCTGTTCAGTGGTTTCAGAGGAGATGTTGTTTAAAGGTTTCTCTATATACATATAAGGCAAATAAGCCCCGCCCCTGGCGGCCATGTTTTTTTACGGATCGGAATAATTTTAGCAAATGTGGTAGAGGTTGACCCAAGGAACATCTGTACCAATTTATTTTAAAATCTGGCCAGTAGTTTTGAAGGAGGTGATTTTTAAATTTTTCATTTTTTTTCTTTTTGTTGCCATGGCAACCACAGTTCTACATGGATCAAGTTTATTTTAGCAACTTTTGTGAAGGTTGACCCAAGGATCATTCCTGCCAAGTTTAATCAAATTCTGTTCAGTGGTTTCAGAGGAGATGTTGTTTAAAGGTTTCTCTATATACATATAAGGCAAATAAGCCCCGCCCCTGGCGGCCATGTTTTTTTACGGATCGGAATAATTTTAGCAAATGTGGTAGAGGTTGACCCAAGGAACATCTGTACCAATTTATTTTAAAATCTGGCCAGTAGTTTTGAAGAAGATGATTTTTAAATTTTTCATTTTTTTTTCTTTTTGTTGCCATTGCAACCACAGTTCTACATGGATCAAGTTTATTTTAGCAACTTTTGTGAAGGTTGACCCAAGGATCATTCCTGCCAAGTTTAATCAAATTCTGTCCAGTGGTTTCAGAGGAGATGTTGTTTAAAGGTTTCTCTATATACATATCAGGCAAATAAGCCCCGCCCCTGGCGGCCATGCTTTTTTACGGATCGGAATAATTTTAGCAACTTTGGTAGAGGTTGACCCAAGGAACATCTGTACCAAATTATTTTGAAATCTGGCCAGTAGTTTTGAAGGAGATGATTTTTAAAGTTTTCAAATAATTTTTCTTTTTGTTGCCATGGCAACCAGAGTTCTTCATGGATCAACTTTATTTTAGCAACTTTTGTAGAGCCTCACCCAAGGAACATTCCTGCCAAGTTTCATTAAATTCTGTCCAGCGGTTTCAGAGGAGATGTCGTTTAAAGCAAATTGTTGACGACGGACGACGGACGACGCACGACGGACGACGGACGACGCACGACGACGGACGCCGGACGAAGGGCGATCACAAAAGCTCACCTTGAGCACTTTGTGCTCAGGTGAGCTAAAAACAGGCACAATATGTTAAAGCAACTACAAGCATGGGTAAGTTTCATTAACCCTTTCCCTCATATAGACAGGTGTGTGAAGTTACCGCGTAGATCGTAGATCGTAAATCAACACTATAACTAATTTTCTTGGTCGACCTGGGTCGTAGATCGTAGCTCAACCACTCAAATAAACCAAAATAAATGGTTGAGCTGGGTCGTAGATCGTAGCTCGACCATTGAAAACTTTCATAGAATGGTTGAGCTGGGTCGTAGATCGTAGCTCAACCATTCAAAAAAACCATAATATATGGTTGAGCTGGATCGTAGATCGTAGCTCGACCATTGAAAACTTTCATAGAATGGTTGAGCTGGGTCGTAGATCGTAGCTCAACCATTGAAAATGTTGATGGAATGGTTGAGCTGGATCGTAGATCGTAGCTCGACCATTGAAAACTTTCATAGAATGGTTGAGCTGGATCGTAGATCGTAGCTCAACCATTGAAAAAGTTCCCGACGGAAACTTTTCCGACGAATGAGATTTTCCCGACGAGTACAATAATCCCGACGAAGATAAAAATATTAACAAAATACAATTTTCACAACTTATACTAAATTCCCGACATATAATTTTTCCCGACGAACAGAAAATTTCCCGACGGAAACTTTTCCGACGAATGAGATATTCCCGACAAGTAAAAAGATTTTCGAAGGAAACTCTTTTCCCGACGAAAGCATTTTTTTCCGACAAATGCAATTTTCCCGACGAGTACAATAATCCCGACGAAATTAAATATAACAAAATGCAATTTTCACAACTTATACTAAATTCCCGACATATAATTTTTCCCGACGAACAGAAAATTTCCCGACGGAAACTTTTCCGACGAATGAGATATCACCGACAAGTACAAAGATTTTGGACGGAAACCCTTTTCCCGACGAAAGCATTTTTTTCCGACAAATGAATTCCGTGAACTTTTTCAATGGTTGAGCTACGATCTACGATCCAGCTCAACCATTTATAATGGTTTATTTCAATGGTCGAGCTACGATCTACGACCCAGCTCAACCATTTATTTTGGTTTATTTGAATGGTCGAGCTACGATCTACGACCCAGCTCAACCATTCTATGAAAGTTTTCAATGGTCGAGCTACGATCTACGACCCAGCTAAACCATTCCGTGAACTTTTTCAATGGTTTAGCTACGATCTACGACCCAGCTCAACCATTTATTTTGGTTTATTTGAATGGTTGAGCTACAATCTACGACCCAGCTCAACCATTTATTTTGGTTTATTTGAGTGGTTGAGCTACGATCTACGACCCAGGTCGACAAAGAAAATTAGTTATAGTGTTGATTTACGATCTACGATCTACGCGCTAACTTCACACACCTCATATAGACTCATTTTGACGCACTCAATAGGTACCACATAAAACCTGATATGCAGAAAACCACAGTTTAGCCTTACCAAATTAATTACAAAATCCTCATTTCCAGACCACTAAGGAGCAGCGAACAGCATAAAACCTGATCAGCCTGCGAGTTACTCGCAGGCTGATCTGGTTTTATGCTGTTCACATAGGTCTTTTCATGGTGTCCTCTATGAGGGAAAGGGTTAAGTTTGTTCGCTTTGATTTATCGTCCTAGTTTCTTTGTTCAAGCTTATCCGAAGATTGTATACTACCCAAAGGTAGCAACTTTACAAAATCATTGTTCACATATGTTTTTTGTCAACAGATAGAAGTTAATCGAAAAGATTTTACAAACAAGTGAAGATGGACATTTATTGATATGTGTTGTGTAGTTTATAGAATATAGTACTGCAGTAAACTATGATTAACGTGCACAATATAAAATGCTCGGATAATTCCAAAGGTTGATTTTCCAAGAATTTCCCTATGTGTACCACTGTACCTCCGTACAGGGACTTTATTTCTAACTTAGGTACGATGTTTGGAAAATCGCCCTCTGTGTGTTGTAAATTTACTGAACATTTTCCGTAGACATTCAATAATAAAACTACTATTTGGGTCGAGGAAAACAGTCTCAGATATAATGTCGTTTGATTACAAGTTCAACCACATTAATACCATAAGAGTTTACTATAGTGATCGCAACGGTGTGTTTGTCATTTTATTGAGTTTATTTTACTCTCAAGTTATACTCCAGTTATCACAGCAGTTGGCTTGTCATTTGATTGAGGTTGTCTTACTTCTTCATTTTTGATTACTGTATATCGTCTTTAAAATAAATTGCTGTTTACATCTGCATAAGCCAACAGCGTATAGATTAGAAGAAAATCATAAATTTTGGGAAAAAACTCAAAGGCCACAAAAGTTCGATTATCCAAGGAGCGATGTGGTTGGGTGTAGACGTTCGGCTATTCGCGAGGCTCGAAAAATCGAGAAAGTAATTTTATCTAGAATTAATGTCTACTTCTTTAGCGGAAAACAAAACTAGGCACGATATAAGAGTAATGGTTCCATCGAATTTATGCATTTCACTGTATTATTCCATTTTTGTATGGGCAGCTCTTATGAGAGATAACATAATGATTGCACTATCATTTGACGTGACGTTATACGAAACCAGTAAAATTTCCACAAATAGGAATATATTCACATTTTTCTTAATGCATTTAAATGTCACAACACGTCGTTTTAAGAGAAGATCTGGATGCTCATACATATGCATGTCAGTCTACTTTTATATGTATTCACATAAAATATGTCGCACAACTTGCTACAAAACAAAATTACCTACTTTGTTTCAGGTAGGGCATGTGTATTATTAAAATAAGAAATACGACTTTAAGAAGTCAAGTATACACTCATTGTGTGTCTCTATATTACATGATTCGAATTGTTTATACTATTATCTATTTAAAACCGTATAAAATCTAGCTAATAATCTAGGCTAGCATTTAAATTTCTGGTATTTTATTGCTACAAAATATAATTGTTGTTTTAGCTTGAACCAGATCCGGCTAGTTTATCATACTTGCGGTGAAGAACATTCCACGTAAGCATCTCTAACGAGCCTTAACCCTTTCCCTCATATAGACTCATTTTGACGCACTCAATAGGTACCACATAAAGCCTGATCTGCAGAAAACCACAGTTAAACCTTACCAAATTTAATTATAAAGTCCTCATTTCCAGACCACTGAGGAGCAGCGAACAGCATAAAACCTGATCAGCCTGCGAGTTACTCGCAGGCTGATCTGGTTTTATGTTGTTCGCATAGGTCTTTTCATGGTTTCCTCTATGAGGGAAAGGGTTAAACATTTCGGACAATGGCCGTGTCTCCAGATTGCATAACCGCTACAGCTTGGCCTGAATTACATGGGTTTACGTCATTCTCGTGTGAATAAAGTCTGCCATATTCTTTCCCTCTTGCAATGATACTGGCAACCAAGATATTTCCTACTTTGGTACAAAGCTGGTCTGAAAACTTATACAGGCCGGATATCGGAGCCGTAAAGACCCCAGTCGTAGGCGATCCCTTCCTTCAGCAGATTGGTCGTGTAGAGGATCGTGTCGTTTCTAGCAGAATTAAGGTACTTAAAATCGCAGGCGTTGAAAGCCAACATTGTGGTTGTTCCAATATCTAAATTATAGTAATATAACAAAATAAACAAAAATACAAAGAAAAGAAAAATGAATGCGAATAAATGTTGTTGTTGTATTGGGGTTTACCGTCGCTGCGATAGTATTTCAATCATATAGCGACGTCCAGCTAATTACAGGTGGAGGAAGACCCCGAGTACACAGAGGTACCCGGGTAGAACCACCGACCTACCGCAAGCCAGCTGGAAGGCTTCCTCACATGAAAATCCGAAATTCCTACCGGGATTCGAACCCACAGCGGTAAGGGGCTGAGAGATTTGTAGTCCACGGCTGTAACCGCTCGGCCACGGCGGCCCCATTGAATGTTCAGTATACAATTAAGATTATATATATATATATTATACCACTTTAACATATGTCTTGCACAATCATTACACGCAATGTTTTTATTAGCTAAATGTACGTCCGTGCTTTCAATATTTGTTTTTATTTGCATATATGAAATAACCATTTATGTCACCATCATGACTGACGATTGAACAATAATTATTCAATATCATCATTATAATTGATCATCATCATGTTTTTGTTTGTAGCACAAATGTGGCATCAACGTGTTAATTAATGGCATCAGTGGTAAAATCAAAGAAATATGACATATAATAATTAATAATTATCATAAATAAACCAGTTTGAAAATAAATCGAAATATTACCAAATTGAATTAACGTTTAATTAACAAATTGTTTGTTTGTTTGTTGTTTTTGTTGTTTTTTTTTTCACTTAGCCTTGACGACCTTACTTGTGTTAACATCTCAATATCATAGAGCTTTTTAAAAAATAAATGATAGTTTTGTTTGTTGGGTCTAACGTCCCATCGACTGTAGTTCAGTCATTAGGAAAATGATGTCTACAACAACAACAACAACAACAACAACAACAATAGCATTTATTTCTCAGATCTTTTATATGACATATGAGAAAGAGACACGTGACAATTTTAACATATAAATCAGTTGACGAGATAATGTAGGTGATATTTGGGGGAAGAAAGGAAAAGAAAATACATATGTAGGAGTGACAACGGTAGATGGGTAATAATAGTAACAATTATAATAATATTCATAATAATAATAAGAAGAAGAAAATTAATATTAATAATAATAATGAGGAGAAGAAGAAAATGCCAAATTATACAAGTATTTTACAAGGGGTCATGAAGAGAAAAAAAAATAAGATAACATATCCCCAGACCTAAAAGAGCAGATTCAATGTGTCAGAGAGAGAAAGAGAGAGATGGTATGCAGATAAATACACAAGTTAATATTCATACCGCAAACATACAGGAAAGAAAATGTAAACAGACCTATCAAAACATTATCAGAATTATAAAACAGAACAGAACATACTTTTATTGTATATAACTTGAACAACATCCGTTCATCGTTATACGGAGACAAATAAATATACATGCACGAAACGGCAATGCGAGAGTGAAGATAACATGACAAAATGCAACAGATCAATACATATGTTTAAATATAATTTATAAATTTTAATTTATAATTCTAATTTTTCGTAAAATGCGAATGGTTTGCAACAATTCTTTACGCAAGTTAAAGGCTTTTTTACAAAACATACTAAGCGTGTACAACAATTTTACCTTATTAGTATTAATCAGTTCAATAAATTTGAACATATTTGTTTTTTTTTATAATAATACTTCGGTAAATATGTAATTCTTAAATTATTGTAAGATGAACAGCGAATAACAAAATGGTATTCATCTTCTACATGGGTTAACACCAGATTCTATGTTCAGCTGATGGGAGGAGAGTCTTAATCTTGCTATAATATTTCTAACTTTATAACAATTTATTTTAGCTAGATAAGGTGATAATTCAAAATGTGGTTTTATTTCTTTATACAAATACAATGAATTCCTTGATTCTATATCATTATACCAACTTCCAACATACATATCTATCATTCTATTTTTGAATACCTTTGTGAAAATATCAGCATTTACTGATTCTGGATAAATCCACACGTCTAAGAATCCCGTTGTTTGTAATAAATGTTTGACCTGACTGGTCTAGATATTACCTGTTACATTCCTCTCCGTGTCATTCCTTGGTGTCACTATCATAGATTTTAACAAAGAATCAAGCTTGTGGTGCACGATTTTGACACTGTAAGCAAGCACGCGATTTTATACTATACCACTGATTTGTCAATGAAACAAGACAGCATACCTAGAGTGTACTAGCGATGATGCACGTGCAGGTACGTAATCAAGTTTAAACCTTTCCCTCATATAGACTCATTTTGACGCACTCAATAGGTACCACATAAAGCCTGATCTGCAGAAACCACAGTTAAACATTACCAAATTTAATTACAAAATCCTCATTTCCAGACCACTAAGGAACAGCGAACAGACCTGTTCGCATAGGTCTTT
>CM037791.1:26522966-26572966 GCA_021229015.1 Solen grandis | reverse complement strand
ATCGCCCCTATACCCCACAGGGGACAGGCTACAGACAAATCTGACGTATTCAAGACGTAACCCATGATAAAGCCCCCTTCAGACGCGCTTTGTTTGTTTGCTTACTAACGTTTGTCGTCACGTAATTAGTATTTCAGTCAATTGTAGACTTCGGCTACATGAGACAGATGTGTTAATTGCTTTGTGGTACATAATGACGTAGACAAATGGCTACTACGTCGGGTCATATTATTCTGACACCGAATCACCAATCCTCGACCCCCAATGTATCATTTTCCTTCCGAGTCATTTTTTTATTTTTTTTTGCTGGGTTTAACATTTTGACGGTATTTCAGTCATTTTGAGACTATGTCTACTTGAGACAGATATATATATATATACATGGAGTATTGCCACACTGCAGTAACAGGCCGTAGAGTTGTGCCATGATACAACTTCCAGTCACATTATCCTGACACCAGGTCAGCAAGTCCTGGAACTACCCTTATATGCTGAGAACCATGCTAAGGAGCTACACAAGTACCAGTCTTTCAGACTTAGGTATGACGCTCTAACCATGCGGGAACGCCAAATTAAATTTCTTTATTTTTAAGGTTGGAATCTGAATCTAAATCTAATATATAAACCTAGGAACTTGGTGAAGTAGGACCTTAGAGTAATCCTTCCTGTGCATTCAGTAATAGAGGCACCGTGATGATACCTTTCACGATATCAAGATTGAACCCACGACATGTCGCTATTCATGTAGGTCCGCAATCGGATCAGTCGACATTGGTTGTCAAGTATGTACCAAAGTTCCATCCTTGCTTTGAACATCTAAAGTCAAGTCAAGTATATTTTATTGGCATAAACAAATACATGTCCATCGCCAAATAACAAAACATCAAAAGAACATGCAGATATGCGTGAAAAGCATGCAAAAAAAGAAAACAATGGCATTTCTATATATATTATACATCTAAATATATTAACTGTATAGAATATACTATTTAATAAATTATATAAATGTACATTGATATTCCTACCACGAATTCAAGCTGAAACAATACATATAGTAATTATATTCATATATGTATAATATAATAAGTATATATATATATATATATATATATATATATATATATATATAATATGCATTAAACATTCAATGAATATCTCTTTTGAAAAGCACAATACAAATATATAGCTAAATTAACGATTTTCTTCTTTGATGATGTTTCCATTAAAGCCTTAAACTTGTTAATATTAGGCCATGTTCTATTACAACGAGGTATATATTATTTCTTAATTCTGTATAGTAAGGACATATTAATAAAAAATGATATTCATTTTCAATAAAACCCATGTTACATTTATTACATATCCTAGCATCTCGTGCCAATGCAAATATATATTTTCTATTATTTATGTAATTTAAGTACTTCTCTTGATGAAATGTTGTCTTAAACAATTTATATGTATCAAGGCGTGTATAATTATTAACCTCTGCATACCATTTTTGTATAAATTGATCTTTGATTCTAGATATAATATTGTTTAATGTATATGTATTAATATCATTATGCCATACCCATGCGTATCCTAAATCAGACAATAAAGGTCTAACATTATTTGACCATGCATTAATATATGCACCATTAATATTTGTTAAATACATTAGTTTGTACATTAGTGAATTCGGTTTATTATTAATCCTGTCCCAGTATTTGGTTATTCTAATTTTTCTTATTACAGATAAAGGTAATCGAAAAGTAGTTCGCCCGTCAACAGCGTAATCAAATAAGTCTGTTTCAGTAATTTTGTCACTTGTTTTTGTTTTTTTTTAAATTGTCAAGTGCATATAAAATGCAAACTATTCAAGGTATTTTTAAAGTTTGTTTTTTTTATTTTCCCGAATGTTTATTTCCCTATAAACAATGTCTGACTCCCTGGATTCGTACTGGTCCGACAAGAAATGAGTGCGTACTGATCTGCCAAGCGAATCCGGGATGCGAACCACAAAAATAAATTTAGCGCGTAATGATTCGCAAAAATAAGAAAGAACTGATTGCTGGTCCGTCAAACAAATGAAGAGATTATAGGTTCATTCAGTCAGTGCTAATTTTTAAAACACACATGCAAAACAAATATTGAGTGCCAAAAAAAATGAGTGCAAAACTTGAGCGCGTACTGATCCGCCAAAACATTTTGGCTTAAACATATTTATTTCCCAAACATTAGTACAGCATATAATTTTAATTAGGAACTGTAATGTATTTGTACTAAGGAATCGATATTATAAAAAATATTAATACATGAGGATTTAAGCGAAAGCTACCTTATATTGCAACATTGCCAGAACAGTGACGTGCTCAGCCTCTATATAACAAATTGGAAAAAATCCAAAAATACTTATTAATAGACAAATGAAATATTTCTAAGCGTAATAGTTAGACAGATAGGAGGAGGAGAAAAGGTAAATATGATGAATGACATTAGTGTAATCTAAATCAAAGTCAGCCGAGTGAAGCCTCTGGAGAATTTAATTTAACTTTAATTTGTTATCAAATATATTACAAGATCAAGGCAAGTTATGACAATCTGTCTGCATCAATCGAAAGTGATGCTCATAGTGAACTGCCTGAAGCAGTTGAAAAACGTGCGCTAAGTGCAATAAACTTTTGAACAGACGCAAATATAGAAGCGTTTTCCTTAACTGATGAAGACGGATCAACATGTAGTAACACTCTCATTAAAATCAGATTCAGTATGCCAACTGGATCTGACAACATCGTATAGAGGGTCGTCTCAGATTGACCTTTGTTTAAGCCAATCAAATCGGCGGCTACAGAATCGTTCTGTATATCAGGGTAAATAGGGTAGAAAGATGCCTATACGACCGGGTATCTCATTCTGTAGAGCGGGTAGCTCATTCGGTAGAACATTCGTCCTGTAAGCAAAAGGCCCCGGGTTCGAGTCCCGGTCAAGCTGCACATTATTCTCATCCTGTGACAAATGTTTTACCGAAGTCAGTTAGAAACGCGCTTTTTAATTGGTTTAAAATCGAGCACCTGTTCATGCATATAAATTATTTAAAAGGTGAATGTGACGTGACCCCTACTGCGATGTTGTCAGATCTTAATCGAGGATAGTAGAGGAGTGCAAATTAGGATATGATTTTAATTAGATTGCATGCAGTAATGTATTACTTGAATAGTAAAATTACGTAGGTCATTGAATAATATTAAACGAAGTTAAGCGTAGTATCTATCTACACTCAGAGAAGAAGTGATATTCACTTTCTATTCCTCCACATCTACAGAAGGGGTTGGAAACAAAACCCCTTGAATATAGATGTTGATTAAGTAGGCTACAACCAGTGTGTTGCCGTTTATGAAGGACTTGAAGGTGTCTTGTACCTTGGTAAAAATAATCTGGAACGCTTTGTCTACCAGAATTTAGGAATCTTTTGAATACATGTCTCATATCAATAGAAATAGAGTCCCATTCAAGAACTGTACATAGGAATGAATCATAAAAATCAGTTGTTCGAGTGTGTACGCATCTTATATCTTGATTATTTCTAAGTTGACATCTAGTGTTAGTGTTGAGACTTGGTACTAATGAGGACAGGTAACTTAGCGTTAATCTGAAAACATTTTAAAGAATAGAACAAGACTATGCCGCGCATGGTCTTGAAGCACGACTTAAATAAAGCAAAACCATACAGAAAAGGTCCAAAAACAACAAAAAATTATATCATCAAATTATTCAGAAATAAAGAACAAAAAGGTACAGAAAGTTCCTTAATTATTGTAGACTCATGTGAAGATGATTTGAGATGCCATAAATTAACTAATCTATATATCAATGAAGATACATTTTACAACATGTAATTCCTTTCTTATATAATTATTTGAAGAGTTAGGGTCTGCAAGATGCATGGAATTTCCAGACAGTAAGCTACTAAGGCAGAATTAATGTCAATATAAAAAATCGTCATCATCATCATCAGCAGCAACAGCAACAAGGACAATGATGAAGAAACAATTCAGCACAGATAAGATTTTAAATGAACTAAGAAAGAAGATGATCAGTGATTACAGCCACCTTTAATTTTACAATAAGACCTCTGTAACAGACTTTATCAAACGCTTTGCTGATTTCAAAAAAAAAAATACTTCAATTGAAAGCCTTAAGGGATAGTTAGCTGGTTTACTGTAGAATCATCCGGTAAGAAACTAGATTGAGCCGGTGTAATGAAACGAGTGTCATACAAATGATTAAATACATACTTATACACAAAGCGTTCATAAACCTTTTCAATATTGTTAAGTAGTGATATGGGACGATAATTGATTGGTAGTAATGTGTCACCTTTCTTAAAAATTGCTGTGATGTTTGCCATCTTCCAAATGTCAGGCATTTTACAACATTCTAGTGATGTGTTAAACAATTTACACAATGGTTCAGAAAGCTCACGAGAAACATCGGACAAATCTTAATACTTATTACTCCCCCACAGGTGGACAGGTTTGCCCTCTGTCTGTCTGTCCGTCTGCTGTCTGTCCCTACGTCCGCCCGGATCCCTCGATAACTTAAAAACTTTTTATATGAATATATATGAATATATGGCAGTATGGAGATTCTGCGCTTCACTCCTTTTCTCGGACCAAAATTCTGGTTTCTATGTGATATGTGTCAACATATGTATGTTTATTTAAGTAGTCCAATAATTAAGAGCTATTCCATGCCTTAATGCGTCGTAGATGCCTTGTTCATACCTCCATATAAATCGCTTAAACCGTGGCATTTTAGGCTTAATAAAGCTATAAATAACATACACAGGACAGTAGTAGCGTAAGTTTTGATTTAAGAAGTGAAATGTGTTGTATCAGAGATTACCTGTGGAAAGCAAAACTGACGCTTTAGTGAATCAACCTTACGCCATGTCTGCTCACTCATTACATCAATATTAAAGTTGGCCAGAAAAATGATTTCTTTTGCCTTATCGTCAGAAGCTAAACTAAATGAGTTTTCAACTACTGTCTCTTCCGATTCTGTCTCTTCAGCAAAAAACAGGACCCCATTCGTGGGTATAAAATCATGGCCATAATAAACAGAAAGTGACTGTTAACCATTACAAGAGAAGAAGAATATGAGTTATATAGTGTATAATGTCGGCTTACCAATGTCATTTATTATGCGGGGGCCTCCGTGGCCGAGAGGGTAAAGTTGCTGACTTTAACACTCACTCAGCCCCTCACCGCGTGGGTTCGAATCCCGTCATTCGGATTTTCATGTGAGGAATTAATGCTGTTTTTTGGGGAAAAAAGAAAAATAGAGAAAAATAAAATATAAACAATACAGTCGTTATTTGTTTACTTTCCAAGTAATGGTTGTGAGAATAAGGCAAGATAGGTAAAGAAATCATGACTTAATAATCAGTCAATCAATCAATTATTCGTAAACATTATTGCAAACTAGCTACTAATCTGAGAAACATAGTTTCAACGAATATATTTCAGATTCCTTCACTGTAGAGCAACTGTGGGTGAAGGAAGCATGAAATGATAATGTTAGTTGCTGTCGTGTTGAAGTTTGTCTTCGTTGCTTAAGTATTTCTGTCATTAAGTGACGTCCAGCTAATTACAGGTGAAGGTCAACCCTGAGCCATTCTGGGTAGAGAGGCATTCTGGGTAGAACCACCGACCAATCACAAGCCAGCTTGAAGGCTAGTGTGATCACCCCCCCCCCCCCCCCCCCCCCCACCACCACCACACACACACCTACAGTTACAATACAATTGGCTGACATTCTTGTTAAGTTATAACGTCTATTCGAATGCCCATTCATTCAACTTACACTAACCCCTGTGGACGATTTCTATGTTGAACCAGTACTTTGAGCCCCAGGAAAGGCCAAAAAATAGAATATTATAACCCCCAGCGGAGATCGAATCCAAGACCTTAGGATCCGCAGTCTTTACCTTTTGACCATGGCGCCAGACGCAATGGTGCAAAAGACATGCTTGAGAAATTGAACTTGTTTGTTGATTGTAAGGAATAATATGGATGAATAATGCATGTTCATCTGGTTAAACATCACGGACAAAAAGAGCGGGCATTATTTAGATAGCTCTTTCCGCTTGTTGTCTGATCAGGGTCTTCCCTGTTTGCTCATACAATATTGAAGCTCAGATTCTACACCGTCTTAATGTCAAAGAAAAAGCAAACGTTTCGGACCTCGTGGCCTTTCACTGAGATAACCAAGGTTTCTTAATGTTTCATTAGGGTAACTTGGTTAGCTTGGTAGAGATTAAGTGGTCCAAGACGTATATGAATGTTCATGAGGTAAAAGGTTAAAGAATCTGTATAAAGTGAGAAAATAAATATGACCGTGGTATCACTTAGAAATCTTAGCATATACCTTTGCATTTAAGTGCTAAAAGGTCGAATATTATAAGAATGAAATAAAACGAATAACTCAACACTGAACCTTTTTGTATCAGATTTAAAGTCGAATCTAATTGTTTAATTGAAGGGAAACATTGGGACCGAAAAACAACAACAACAACAGCGAATTAGCAAGGTTTTCGGTTCAGTGATGATCGGTTTTACGAGATTCTACCGTAATTACAAATGAATCGATCAGCAATAAAATTAATTTTAGATAAAGTTTTTATTGTAATGTATAATGGACATGATATATCACTATTGAATATTTCCTTTTGACTGATATTCTTATTGGTTATTTTGTGATTTATAATTCGTTATTCAGGCCATTGTTTCGAATGATTCATTTGTTCCAAATTAAGACCATCATAAGTAATTAAGCAAGCCCTTTTTTATTTCATTTATCTGATTTGTGATTGTGTTTCTGTTACGCGAAAACCTTTATTTAAGGTATTCCCATCCTAATAGCCATATTTCATATCTTGCCACTAGATGGTTATATTTCTATGAAAATTTGTCACTTTGAAGACATTCAAAAATAAAAATATTTCACCAAGAGTTTTTTCAAGTTTTATCTAATTTGGGGGAGATAATCCGCATATAAGTTAACATTGAAGCCTATGGAAAATATGTATTTTCTATGAATATAAAAAACTGAATTTGATTTATGAGAAAAACTCATGGTAGAAAGATGCATTTTATGATTTTGTATCAATTTCCATGAAAAAATCTAAACTTTACCACAAAAAAATGGAGAAAAACACTTTTTTTTAGTTTTCAGGGGAGATAACTCATGGCAACAAAATAATTGAGGGGAGGTAATAAAAGAACTTCTGTCACTTATCATTACATGTTAATTTGCCCCTAAGATTACCACTGTTTGTCACTTTAAAAACTTATATACATGTGTATTGTTAAGTTATATGCATGGCTTTGATGAAATTGATCGCTATTAGGATGGGAATACCTTAACTGAAACATTTCCTGAATTTATCTAATGCTATTAATATACGGGTAATATGAAATAATAACCTATTTCCTAAGTTCGCCACTCATTGTGGGGGGTGGGGGGGGGGGGGGGGGGAGAGGGGGGAGAGAGGGGGGGGGATTGTTTGTTGGTTGGTTGGTTGGTCCGACCGACAGTATTTCAGTCATATGTGTACTTGAGACAGATATAGTGCTGCCACACTGTAATATCACGTCTAGACATGAGTGAGGCATTATACCACACTCAGTCAAATAATTCTGATACCGGGCCAACCAGTCCTGCAACTACCCTGTGTATATTCTAAGGGCCAAGCAGGGAGCTACTTCTTTAACGACAATGGTGCGTCGCGTTCGGGGATCGATCCAACGATCCCCCGCTCTCGCAGCGAACGCTCTAACCACTCGATCACCGGGGAGAGAGGGGGTGTCTTTGTGTATTTGTGTATCATGAGATGCGCGTGTGTGAGAGATATCAAGAGAGAGAAAAAAATGTGTACTGTGTATAACCTTCGATTATACAGGGTTTGTGTATTGCTTTCGATCACTCTAGGACATATTATATAATGCTCGTTTTCAATCTTGTCGACGGCGGGGGGCGGCAGAGGTGACGTTTCCCAGCAGGTACTTACACACTGCATGAATTAACGTCAAACTCGAAAACTTAGTCCGCGCATGACAAAAAGATGAATCAAATTATCATAAAGCCGTTCATAAACAAGCCCCGTATTGTCTTCTGCTGACAGTTCCGACAGGTTGTTGATTGCCCGAAGCGAGAGACGAATCGTGATATCATCGTTAACCGTCGTCAAAATCCGCCCGCTCTCGCTCGTTTTCCGTAGAAACGGAAATTGCCGAGGACACGTCGGAAATTGCCGAACTGTCAAAACGAGGTACAAGGGACGAAACTGAGGCCGCGTTCCACAGAGTCCGCTGGGAAGTGTATGAAACGTGTTGATTTTTTCCTTTGGATATTTTTTCTGTAAATAGAAAAAGTACACCAATGAAGTAAAAACAACCGAAGAACGAAATTTTAAGAAATTGGATTAAGTTAGCCTTTTGAACATATAAGGCATTTATTAGTTATAACAGCTCGCAGCGATACTGGTAGAAATAGATATATCAACACTATGAAATTACTATTTATAGCATGTCTGCATGGTAAGTGTATTTTGATATATTTTATATATTGTTTGATATAAAATAAGAAAATGAAATAAGAAAATGCATTCTATACCTAATTTTCTACGTCCGATCAGAGAGGTTCTTTTTTTTATCCTTTTTATGACCATATAATATGTTTTTTGTGGGTTTTTTTGTTTGTTTTTTGTTGTTGTTTTTTGTTGTTTTTTTTTCCCAACGATTTATACATCATTATGATGATCATTTTTGTATAAACTAAGGTTTAAATAGTGTCAGATTCTGAAACAAATTACTTCGTTATTGACCAAGAAAAAAATTATAGGTATAGAATAAAAAATGTCATTTAACGTTGACCTTTACAATACGAACACGGTCTAGTGTCACGCCCAATATGAATTTTTCCAAGCTGTGTAATCGTCCAAAATTTGTGTCCGTATCTTATAGACCAATCTTATTTTACCTCATATTAAATGTATTTCCATTCACACAAAAAATATTTAATTGTATTTATAGTATGGATATGGATTACGATAGGATAGTATGCATGAAAATGATATGTAAAATAAATAAATAAATAAATAAATAAATAAATAAATAAATAAACATAAAAATAAATGAACACTTTATTTATGTTTCAGGCCTCGCGCTTTTCCAGCTGGGTATGTTTTATTTATTTTGATATTATTCTTATTATATCTTTCTACATTGTATATAATTGACGGTGTTTTTATTTTGGCGGTTTTGACGAACAGATGCTTTTGCGGTAATCATATTTGACGTTCTATTCTCATGTTAAAAAAAATAAGCCATCAATTTTCCGTAATTTTTATGACGATGGATTTATTTTGGCACATCTAAAACCGTCAGAATAGCCAACATTTATTCATCGTCAGTAATACGACGCATACACTAACGATCGATCGATCGACCTATATAGCCATCCAGTTATCCATCCATTTGTTCGTATGATTTGTTATTTATTTTCTTTCGAGAGGATAACCTTGCGATATATATAAATTTTGAATCACTAAATGCTTTATGAAAGGTATTCCGTATTTTGCACAGTGGTGCAGGCATTTAAAACATCAACAGCAAACATCAAATAAATAAAGATAAATAAAGATAAATATTTCCTAATGCAGGTACTTTTTGCATGTAAATTTACTGGACAGAATATACTTATACTTCCGATGTTCCACAGCATATAGCACAGCAAAACCATAGTCAGCAATATACCACATCAATATACCACAGTGATATTCCACAGTAATTCACCATAGTAAGCATTATACCACAGCAATTATACGCCAGTGATAAACATTAGCAATATACCATAGCGATATACCACAGTAATCCACCACAGTCAGCATTATACCACAGCAATATACCACAGCATAATAATTTTTTGTAATATTACAAGCTAAGTAATTACAAAAGATTTGTCGAAAGGTAGATTGAATATGAGTCGTTAGACAAAATTAAAACAGCATGGTCAATATGTTAAAATTGAAATAATAGTATAGTTGTCGAAAACTTTTTTTTATATACACCGTTAGACAAAATTGCAACAATATATTCCATACGTTTCTCATATATGTTTAAAGAAAGCTGTTCGACAAAATTCCCCTTTAATCCAATATGAGACAAAATTGCCACAATGTTTTCGTTGTTAAAAAGAAAGATATAATCATTTGACAGTAAGACAAATATCCCTTATATTTGTTGATTGACAAACCTTCAACAAGTTCGTTATTTGACTAAATTAACATACTTATTAAGCTTTTATTTAGAACATGACATATCTTTATTGCACTCAAATATACAAAATAGGGAAACAACGATTACCATACATGCATCGGTAGATTATGATTGATAGACAAACAGAAAGGGAAAAAATGAAGAGACGAAATCTTATTTTTGTCATTAGACAAAAAAAAATGTAATACCTTGGCCGTTGTAGACGTAGCGCGTGAGCCGTTGAGCGAAATGACAATTTGTATATCATTCAGGCAAACCGTGCATATGTTGATGCATACTGAAGTTATTTATCTTGTTAATACTCACATATGTCACTTTGTATAGTTCTAAATTATTTTAAATGGCTATATCTGGCAACACCTGTATCTCGCGGAAACACGTGACATTGCGGGATTTTGATTGATAGAATCATGGTAAGGTCTTTACTAAATGTCACGTACTCCTCACGTGCTCACTCAGCCGTTTTTGTTGTTTTGGGTTTTTTTTAAATATTTTTCCCTGGTTATTTTTGAGAAACAATGAGTTGCATAAATAGGGCATCTGTAGAAGTGATTAATCATAATTTACAAACGGGAGCAGAAGGTTGTGGGTTCGATCCCCGACCGCGACATTCCAATATGTTTAATTATAGTACTGTTATAGCTCTCTTGCTGGGCGCCCAGGACTGGTTGGCCCGATTTCAGGATAATGAGACCTGGATATGGTATCATGCCACATGTCTACGGTGTGATACTGCAGTGTGGCCGCACTATATCTGTCTCAAGTAGACATCGTCTCCAAATGATTGAAATACTGTCGGCGGAAAGTTAAACCCAATAAACAAACAATAAACAAACATTATTTTAAAAGTCTAAATATTTAAAATTAAATCGACATAATCAGTACTGTATTATAAGCCTCTAAAATACGTGACATCCAAACAACTAAACTTTTTTCAAGGAGAATAAAGTATTAAAATGTTATGTTTACAGGTGTTATGTTGTAGTAAACAGGACGGTTCGATCTTGGCTATGAGGCTAATATTCAAATTATAACTATTACATACAACGATATTTGTAGTTTTGTAGCCATTGAATTATTTGATTCATTGTCTCTGGGGTTTTTGTATTTCAATTATTTATTTCATGGCGCATGCTTTTGACACAGCCGAACGTTTCGAAGCTTTTTTTTCTTCACTGTGAACATATAGGGCGTAAATGACGTTAACTTATATGAATAAATGAATGAATGAATGATAATAAAAATGCTTAGTCAACGAGACATTACTTATATATGCATACAGAACATTTAATCAACACAATATGATGACCTTCATAGTTTATGGGGTTTATGAAATGATGCATCCTTCATAAATACTTCTCAGCTGTCCTTCCCCAAAATTTATTGAATAAAAAGAAATATCAAGGGCACATTGGTCCAGTGCTTTACTTTGGACCCGAAGGTTGAGGGTTCGGTGAAAAATGATTTTTCATGACCTTCCCAGGCGCAAAGTACTGGTCTAACCCAGGGACATTCGTAAGAGTTGGGTATCAGCTGTAAGAACTTGTTTCCCAATCGACGTAAAATAAATACATTTAAACTAAACAATAAAGAAATATAAGGTGCGCTCCGTGGTCCAATTGTAGCTTGCCAGACTGGGGATCCGGGAGTTGTGGGTTCGGACCCCGTTGGGTGGCATGGATTTTTCCCATGACCGTGTCAGGCGCAAAGCACTGTCCCAGTCCAGGAACAATCATGAAGACTTATCATAGGCTGAAAGCGTTTATTTCCCAATCGACGTCAAAAGAAAGAAGAACTAGACATAAATCTAGGGTGAAATTGCATAGTGTTGTGTGTGTGTGTGTGTGTGTGTGTGTGTGTGTGTGTGTGATAAATGAAGATGATTTTATAAATATAAACTTTAGACGTTCACTTTGCGTCTTCACGGTAGGAGATAATTATTCATATTTTTCACTACTGACATTTTTATCAAAGCAAGATGAATAGTTTTGGCAAGTGACATTTACGATTCGTAAGGACATCATTTTCCGTGTTGCACGAAGTGTATATATGATAGAATTGAAAGTAATTTGAATTATATATCACATGACAACACATGACACACATTTAATACGTACAAACTGTATTCAATTATAAAAACGACTAACAAAATGAATAGCCATGTACATGACGCGTTGGGCCTGAAAAGTATGAATAATCGTGCAATATCCTTAACGTCAGAGGATAACGTTCTGTACTATTGGACAACCAGATTAGACTTTCAACGAGCATATTTAGCGCAAAACATAAATAAAATAAAAATGATAAAATGATAAAAATAAACTTAAAAGCCCATTATCCTTCCACAAGCAGGGTATATTCTTCGGACAGTAAAAGCAAAGTGCGTGCTACAGATTTGTTACGAGGTGCAAAATGTTATTACAATGTATACTTAAGATCATTCAATTGTTTACAAAAATACCTAATTTACATAATCCGCATATTATCGTCATTTTTCCATAGCCCCTTCGTATGTCTCCGTTAACGAATCACGGGTGCATAAATTGATGACAAAGCAGAAAAAAAAAAAATGTGATGCGACGACTTTTTTTCAAATTCAATTATTTCCGATTACAGACCGTCTTCAGGATACTCGCAATGCAAATGTAAACATGATAATATTTTGACATCCATCCAAAGTACTAAATTGCGTAATTAATCAGCATTTCCATGCGTTAAACTGTTCTTTTACATCAGATATTTGCACATTATGTATCATTTGTGTTAGTCTACAATATGTCAATGTTTTTATATTTTCTTTTTCATGAAATTGAATCATTATGAAATATAATGGGCCTTTAAATACGTTCCTCTAATCAAATACCCAACTATTATAATGTCTTAACAGAACTATTATATATTATATATTTATTTATTTTTTCTTCTGATATATTGCGCTAACTCTTTTAACCACGCTAAGCGCTATAATTAAGTAATAATTAAATACTTAGCGAGTTAATTTCTACTCTCGTGTTTCTCCAATTAAAATATCGGACTAACAATTGATAAGAAGTAAACATATGTTTTATTCGAGAAACAAGAATAATAAAATTCTTCTCTAAATTTGTAAGTATCACTTAATGCCAAGTGCCTCTTCCTTGACGGCAAACCGTATAGTCACAGAAAATATTATTTGTCTTTGACGAATGAATTAAAAAACGAAAAAAAAAATATATATAAAATAAACAAACAAACAAACAAAGCCAACAAAAAACCCAGCAAAACACCTGTTATATTTTCTTTTTGGCATATCAGTTTTACTTATTATTTCTAGGTTTTTAAAATCGCCATGAGGTTCCACTATCATACACTTTGCGTCATTTTGATTATTCTGACGTCATATATTCTAATTTTAATCCAGCCTAGTTAACGCATCGCTATGCAGGAAACATTCTCGTATATCGAAATAAAAATAAAATGATCAAATGTTATCATTCACGGTGTATGACATGAGTCACCATTAATGAGTGTATCTCCCTTAAAAAAATTAAATAAAAGGACAATAGCTCCTCCCACAGCTTATAAAGATACAACAAATGACGTGTTATCAGAAGCACTTAATTCAAGCGGAAGTAGAATATCGCCTGCTCGTAGGTTACTTCATAGCCTACCGTACGCCATGAAAATTATCATCAAGCACTCGAGTTGACCTCGACACCTCATCTTTAAATATCGCAATCATAGCTGTCACTCATAAATTTGCATACATTTGCATATACATTGGCATATATGCAAATGCGAAAGCTGTTTTTTATATATGGTATATACACGAAATAAAATCTATTTTCGACCATGGTCGTTTTTTACTACACAGTACAAAAAGCACTGCTCAAACGGAAATGTCATTTTTTTCTCACTTTTGTCCCACCTTGTGTTTTAACACTAGAGGTATTCCAATAGTCGTCCATTTTTATTTACTTGTATAATGAATAGTTTATTTGTTCATTAATTAATCAATTTTTTTAAAATTTATTTTCTGTTTGTTATTTACGCTTAACTATATATTATTTTTAAAATAATAAGGAATTGTCCGCATATTTAATGAATAAGGCATGCAGAGAAAGAAATCTCGAAGGAGAAATAAAAGCAATTAACGTTTATAAACTGTTTCATACCTACCGAGTTTCCTAACACTTAGATTTTTCCGTATTCCTTATGGAAAAGACAACAAAAATAAGTAACAACAGCAACAGGAAAAACAACAACAACAATAGTGTTTTGGTACTTAATACAACTTTTCAATGTTATTGTAATTGTTTCATAAAATGTGTGAGTAGGAATAAATGGTTTTTATCAAAGACTTATTAAACATGTTATTATAGGTCTTTGTTATTAAGAAACAGACGGTGTGGGCGTTGAACGAATTACTGTCGTCATTGACGCCAAATGACGTTAGTTACTCATTAAATTTCCCCGGCCTACACTATTAACGCCAATATGTCATATGTCCTTTCCTTCCCAGTCAAAAATATACTTGAACAATGCCCATGTCTCCTGTCGAAATATGATTAAGAGGTGGTAACTTTGTCGAGGGAGAAAAGTTGATCCCAAGAAAAACAAACACACTACCAACCCCCCCCCCCCCCCCCCCCCCCCCCCCCCCGCGCGCGCTTATCTCACCTTTCATCTTTGACGTATATGTTTCTACAATCTCCAAATCTAATATGCTGTTAAATGAAGAAAAAAAATGATAAAGATAAATGTTTGAAATGAAAGAAAAAAAGTTATTAAATAAATGATTGGATGTGCTTGCCATATTGTTAGCAATTATACATGTATATTTAAAAAGGCACACACCATTTTGTTGAGTTTCGAGCAAGTATATTTTTCATACAGGAAAGAAATCTAGGGAAAAAGAAAAAGAAATGCTTCAGCTCATTTAAGGAAATGGTATGCCGTTATGTCGAGATATTGATCTAAATATGCTTCGTGTTACTATGCCAAATATATAAAGATGTACAAAAATAAAAATAAAAATAAATAAAAAAAAAAATTAAAAAAAAACGTCACAAGATAAGCATTCGAGAGGCTCTGACTTTATTTTAGTTGTCTAAGCGAGGATTCTGATTGTTTTCATGATTCATTTAATGCTTTGTTGTTGATGATGTAAGTTTTAATATCTTACTTTTAAAATCTTTGACTTTTTTGAATTTATAGCTGATTGTTTGTTCTATTTTATTCAAAACATGTTGATATACAGTGAAATTAAATTATCACTAGCAATAATAATATTAATAGTAATAATAATAATAATAATAATAATAATAATAATTAATACAATTATGATAACGATTAAACTGATATATCAACAACACTTCTGCATTTTTTTATGCCTCCGCATCAACAGATCGGGGACATATTGTTTTTGTTCTGTCTGTTTGTCTGTCGGTCTGTTTGTCACAAAACTTTAACCTTGAAGTTCTTCCACCAGCAGCCTCCAAACTTCACAGGTGCATGCACCTTGATAAGCTCTACCCACCCAGTGACCTTGACCTTCAAGTGACCTTGACCCCCAAGGTCTAATACCCCACCCCCCATCCCCGGCATGGCATGGCATGGGGCATGGCGATCATTCGAACCAAGCGCTTGTTTAATTCTACTTCTGCTACTATTTTTACTATTATCACTACAGTAACTGCTTCCTCATTCTGTTGCTACTATTACAACGGCTTCTTCCATATTCTATGAATACAAAATTGATATATAGTCCAAGTGTGTTTTGTTGTTGTTGTTTTTTCAAAAAGTTTACATCATTCATACCATATCAAAGGGCACATCATTCTCATTGAAATTGTTTAATCAGGTTAGAAGATAACACCGAGAACAAAACAATTCAATTTCATGAATAAACTTACAATTAATATATAATAATAAATAAGATTAGCAGCTAAGCTTGTCACAATAATTTGATGAAAATATTTTTGAATCATAGAAAAAATCTGTTATTTCTTCTATTCTCTGTCTTTTCTAAGACAAAAAGCTACGTCCGAATGAAAGCCATCCCCCCATGGGGTCAAGGTCATTTAAAGATCAAGTCACCTGGCGGGTAGAGCTCCTCAAAGCGCATGCACCTGTGAAATTTGAAGACTTTAGGTGGATGGACTTCCGAATTATGGTCACGGTTAAAGTTTTGTGACCAAACAGACAAACAAACAGACAGACGGACCAAAAACAATATATCCCGATCAATCGATCCGGTGGAATACAAATCAATAAAGGCTCTAAACTGTCTGAATTACTGAATACTGTACGAGGAATATTAAGCCTAAGTCCATAAGTAAACAAACAAACAAAAATAAGAAAGCAAATCACGAAGAATCGAACAATAAACTAGCAGAAAAGCCGAAGTATAAGTCATAATAAACATAGGACATATCACCTGACTCGGTGTTTTATTGGCATGACCTCGATCTATTTTTAGGTACACTTGGCGCATCAATAAAACGCCTGTTTGTGTTAGATCGATTGCCAACATGATCACCATTATGGCTGATATCCTACACAAAACTATGAATTTGACCATTATTATGTACTTACTCTGTTTATTTCCTTTCTTGCAAACATTATCAATTGTTCTAAAAACATGTATATAATGATTATCCTTATTCCAAAATCTTTAAAGAAATTGTTCTGACGTTGGAAAATATATTTCCTTGGCAGCAACAGCAACAAATAAAATTAAAGGAAAAAGTAAATAAAGAGGCATATTATTTTTACATACACAAACTGAAAAATAGAAGCACACAAAGAATTCCAGCAGATATAATCTTATTTTTTAATGAATTATAAAATCGGAAGACCACTTATAATACCTTGTCATTTTTCACTATTGTGGCTGGGTTTGAACTTTAAACCTTATCTAAAATGAACCGTTCCTCAATCCGAAAGCAATATAAGGATGAATTAGCGTATATTACTATTTATACATAGCAGCTGTTTTAACCTTTCGTTTTAAATTATATATATTGTGACAATCCTTTCCTGTGATCATTCACTGTCATGATCATTCACTATTATGATCATTCACTGTTATAATCTTTCAATGCTATGATTAATCACTATTATGATCTTTCAATGCTATGATTATTCACTGTTATGACCATTCAGTGTAATGATCATTCACTGTTATGATCTTTCAATGCTATGATTATTCACTGTTATGATCATTCACTATTATGATTATTCATTCACTGTTATGTCACTCATTGTGTTTCAATCATTGTATGATCATTCAACTTGCTTCATTCCTAGTGACATTCAACATCTGTGATGATCATTCAGTGTGTATTATTCACTTATTTGATCATTCACTGGTTTGATCAGTCTGTGATACTGTTTGATGAATATTCACAGATAACGTTTAAGATTGAGCTGAGCATATACCCGTAATAGAAGTACATGAGCGGCAATGATAAACACTCAATTAAATAATTTGGCTAGAGTAATCCCCCCTTTTACTGTTTTTATTGACGACGGATAAAAACTTTATCCGGATCTTATTCAGTACATAAAATTGCTCTATGCAAATATGATTCGTAAAATTATCGCATTACGCCGGTAATGATATTTTTTTCGTCTGCCAATGAAATTTCATTTCCTTATTTGCATTAAATGATGTAGGGACCAATCAGAATAACGGCTTTATGACACTCTTAACATTAATATAATAAGAATATTCAACTTTAATTCGAGACGCCTTGGGTTATATTGGAACTAAGATACCATCATTTATAAGACTTTAGTTTAATTTGATTACAAAAATTTCGGATGAATATTTTTTTTTTTTTTTTTTTTTTTTGAAAATTGCTTGTGGCTCATTTGGAACTAAGATACCATATTTATAAGACCTTAGTTTAATTTGATTACAAAATCTCGGATGAATATTATTTTTTTTTGAGACAATGTGCTTGTGGCTCATTTAATTATGTTTGGTTTGTCTTTGTTTTAGTGGCAAGTCAGCAATCCAGCCGAACAGCATGGGCGGCGACGAACCAAGGGGCGGGGCTAGGTAAGTGCATATACAAATTAGTTATTACGTCACTTCCGTGTATATTATAACTGACAACCCACACTTTATCACTTAAGCACTTCGTATGTATTTATCCAATAAAAAAGAATTCGCCATGATTGCTTAATAAGGTTGTAGTATATAACATATATAACTATAGAGTTAGCTGTAGAAAGTCACTGTTTAAATAATGTTGAAATATTCATTCATATAACATAATAATATATATAATGTTAATGTGTAAGTCGTTTATATCATGAAATACAAATCATAAGCAGGTGTCCCGTGCATTCCTCTTGAAAAAAAATCTGGTGACGGTAATTTTCGAATGAAAAAATATATATTTTATTCCAGTAAAAATGACATTGCATTTTAGGTTTCACTTCTAACCACAAATGTTATAATCCCTCCCATTGGCTGGTCAGACACATTTGTTACAACCATTCGCATTGGCTGACCACACATTACGTCAAAGACAGGGATCGCCAAAGTCAATCACTTTCTGTACTAACATGGATGATGCACGTGATATATGCTATTTGCATTCCTTACTTAAAAACGTGTACATGTAATAACATTTCATGGCTGTCTGAATGGATTTGATTTCAGAAAAATACACAATTTAATTTAGTATTTTAGTAACGAAAAAAAAAAATTACGATTTTTATTTTTTAAGTTTGGCAGATAGTTAAAATATTCATTAGACATCTGAGATAATCACTCGTAATATGAATATAATATTCCTGTTTTGTCCTATTCACTTGTAATATTAATCTTAAGATATGGCAGAGCTATTGTTTGTCCATTTTGTTGTATCGATCGCTCTTTTAACTTTGAGACTTAAGCAGTTTTCTCTTGCCGTTTGATGATAATATATTCTTACTCTTGTAAAATATTGGCAGATTTTTTTTTTCTGTAAAGTATAGAATAATACAATGCGAAGTTATTCATTTCAGACTTTATTTATGCATGCTTACTTTCGTTTTTTATTTTATTATTTCCTTTCGTTTCCATATCAACGGAATAACATTACCATTGCTATAAGTCACCGTTGCGTTTTAAAACTTATTTCTACGTCGAATGTCCATATCTTTAACATTATTAATAGATATTTATAATGTAAACAGAACATTTAACACTATTTAAATTATCTCCAGCTTTGCGCATGCGCGTTGGCGCTGCTGGTTGTGCAGGAATGTTCGGTCAATATCATACCAAAAATAGCTGGGAAGTTTTTTTTTTTGTTTTTTTTTTTTTTTCTTTTGTTTTTTTTTTTAAATATGTCTATTCTAAAATAGAATCGACATTTTTTGGTCTTTTCAACTTTGAAATTAATAGTACATAGAATACCTTTTTAAAGTGGTCCAACATGACCAAAAATATTAAGGTATAATGTTGACCACATAAAAGCTTGCGCGATATGCAGTTGTAAACAGACTGACTGCTCGTGTCTGATTGGTTGATATTGCGCATGATTACTGCGCAACTAAGCATGACTTCCGCCTGTCGGAATTCTGACAATAATGTTTATTGCAGGGACTAAATTTATGCTTTGCAAATTATTTATATTTCCGTTGTCGAAAATTCAAGTTGACAGGAAGCCACTTTGTATGTCAGGCTAAACATTCGGACTGGCTCTTAATTTGTTATTTAACACATTTGACGCTGTATGTCCATTGTGATATCAAGACGTTGCGGAATTTAATGACATCTTATAAATATACATACATACATTTGTAAACATATTTAATTTAGTCTTTTTTTTCATACTATATCTCCCAAATAAACACGAGTTAAAGAATACCCGTTATGTATGTGTACGAGTGTTTAATTCTTAATATTATGATATATTTAAGGGTGTGGCTAAAGATGATTATTTTTCTTCAAATATATTATCATTATGGCAACCATATTTAAAAATAGAATGTACTGCAGAAGCCATTCCTCAAACTTTCACAACTTAAGAAATAATTCAATACACGAATAGTTGTACTAGTACATTATTTTTTCGTATTAATCAAACTAGCAAATGTTATAGGATCATAATTTTCGTTGGGGGCTAATTTTCGTCGGATTAATGGATTACGTTATCCACGATTATTAATCCCCACGAATACTGTTTATTTCATCAGTGACGTTTTCTACAACATGATTCCATGAATTTATGTACCAACGAAATTGATTCTATTACAAATTCCATAAAATTTAATGTCGGCGAAATTATTTATTTTACAGTATACAGTAAGAGTTCCTTGTATCCGTTTGTAGGTCAAGTGAAAATATGTCCAGCTGATTTATTTTTTATAATTTTGCACAACAGTTCTATTGGAATGTTCAACACCTTCATCAGCTTCAAGCTTTAACCTCATGGAAGCGTTCACTAAGCAAGCACGTAAACACGCACGTGATGTATGCCTTCACTCATACTTCACGCCAAGCACTTTTTTGTGAGGTCCCTATGGGGACACTGTAGTGCTTTTTTTTTTTTTTTTTTTTTTTTTTTTTTTAGATATGATATATGATGAAGCCATGTCAAGTTCTACTTATAGTTCAACAATAATTTATTTATTCATTTTTTCCCGTATAAATCAGGTTCTCCACGTTGCTTGTTGGCGCATGCGCAAATTACTGAGTTAAGAAATAATAAAAAAAATGGTACCAATAATACCCTGACAAATAATTATCGGTTGTTTTGATAATATGGTCTTTAACATCTTCTCAATAATGTCTTGGAATGCTTCTCTTAGAATAGCAAATAACAGACATGAATATTTTCTAATGAAGCAATTCTTTTAGATTCTTTTTAAACCCCTCGGAATGATTATCTTGGGAGGCATTTGATTACATTTTTTTATATCTTTATTTAAATTTTTATGGGAACATGGTAAGACTGAGGATAAGTGATACTTGATCCATATGAGGGGGAATTCAAATTGTTTGGTCAATATCATTCATCAAAGAGAATGTAGCGTACTGTACACGACTATGTATACTGTAGATACTTAGGTAAATTGATATCTTTTGAAACTTTTGAAGTTTGTCCTCAAAATAATTTTATTGTTTACGGGTTTTCTATTTACTCACACCCAGAAACCTTATATTTTAACCCCTCTCCATTGCTAAGTCTATATGATAGATCAATGTCGCTCAAGATTGAAGAATAGCACGTTATATAGAATATATATAATTGTTTTATGATACTGGTACTGGTAGTACGATAATGAATTAAGCACATGCAATTTCGTCTGTGCTAATAGATACAAGTTTTGTACAAATATTTTTTTTTAAACTTAAAACCTTCATTTAATTATATCAATTGATTAGGGTATTAAATAGTTAGAATAATGATTAAATAAAATAATGGAGAATTTGTTAAGAAGACTTTATACTTATTGTTTTCATATCGTTTATTTTACATTTAATCCACGAAATATAAATGAAATATACAAAATAAAGGTCAGATTCTTAGCTAGGGGCTTACTTTTTCTAACTGATTTTTACATTTAATTAAGCATTTTATATGAAGCACATACAGTTTCGTGAATAATAGTTCACAGTTGTTGTTGTTGTTTTTTTTTTTTTTTTTTTTTTTTTTATCGCTTTTTTTTTCTTTTTTATCTCACATATTTCTCAGGTAGAATATAAAAGCACAAATCACAAAGCGCGCACCTTGCAAATCTTGAATTGTTATCTCTATGGATTTCTAATTCAATGGAAGGGAACGCTGCTTTATTAGCCGGAAGTTATCCTGTTGATGACGTCATTTTTCAGACGGCGTGCCTGTTAGCTTAATGGCAAGATCCGGAGAATCGACCGGTAAGTGCCGAGTTCCCCGAATGTTGCTTCACTGCGCAATCGTGTTTGTTCTGCATGGTGATTTTCCGGCTTTGTCACGCAATTTGTACTATTTATCTATTTACATTTTTTGTCGCCATTCAGTTGATTGCTCAAAACACAATCATTGAATGAAATATTCCTTTCAGCATCAAGAATTCTCCTCTCGGTCGGTAGAAATACCCGCGATCCAATTTTACATACGGGTATATACAGTATTTTTGAGCAGTATTTACGAAGAATATTCTGGGATTACCAATGCAATATCAAGTTCAACAAATATACACTAGTCTAAAGTGTTTATGCTATATTTTGTCAAAGAGAAACATATTTTTGGAGAAAAAAAATGATTTACTAGAATCTGTAAAAATATTACAAACAATTCTTTGAACAGAATTTTTTCATCGAAATGGCCATTGCTACGTCCAGCAATACTTGACGTTGCCAAGCAACGTGTCTCTCTCTCTCTTTATCCCCACAGTTGATCATGTCATTTACATTGTTTTCGTATGAGAAATGACATAGTAATCGTTCGTATTATGATTGATAATAGAAATAATTTATATATATCATTTTCAGCCATTAAAGTAGATGCGTAACTTTAGAACAAACTGGGAACATCTTCACACAAAACCGGGGACCAATCTATTAATTCATACTTCTGTAAATTCATTAATATCGTAGACAACGGGACTACCTAATTTTCGTCGATTTCGTGGACGGCTTTATCCGTGAATATAAATCTCCGCGAAATTTAACAGACTTCATGTTTTCTCGAGCACGAATCCACGAATATATTTACCAACGAAATTGACCTAATTACAAAAAAAAAATCATTCCACAAAATTAAATGATGATTAATTAAAAAATTAAAATGAATGATTTTACAGTCCATGAAACATAAAGTAAAGGTCGTAGCTGGAAAAGAATGTTTAAAACATTAAAGGAGTCTTACTATCCCTAATTAATTCAATATTGAAATTTTAGTTGGAATGACATGGCTATTATGCTAATAACTATTTTGAATTATCTTATACAAAATCCAACACATGAATTTTTTCGTTCGGCTTGCTCCGGGAGAAATGACTATCATTTTTTTGTTTTTGGATATACACAACTAAAAAACAACTTCCAATAAAATGGTACAAAATAGATTCCATAGTCATTTAGTGCTTTTATTTATTCTAAGAGGGTCAGCAAAAGACAAGATGGGAATGTAAATAGATATTCGGTATTTTTTTTTTTTTATAGATTTTTATCCATTACTTCAAAGGTCAATACAAAGGAACCACGCCCTTTCTTTGCTTTTTAGCCTTAACGACAAACACGGTCGCAGACCCAAAGAAGTTATTGACTCAATTAATCAAACAAAATGACAAAGGTAAACTATTAAAGGACCCATATACTGATATACGGCATGCAACACTTTTAAGAACTAACCGATTTACTATTTCTGACGGAGTTGTAAAAATATGCATGATGTAAATCTGTAAGTCTCATTAGTTCTATAATCATTTTTTTTCAAACGTTACTTATGGCATGAGCTAGATTAAGTTTTGATATTAATAACTCCTGATATATATGTCTTAATACGCATTATATAACTCCTTTTAGGGGATGTTTGAGACAAGGAAAATAAGAATAAAAGTTCAGTTTCCATAGTAACAAGGGAAAATAGTTGCCTGTTCTATCATCTGATAAAGTTCAAGAACAATGTAAATAGTTAAAACTATTTCTTCATATTCATCAATTTGTCAGAAAATTTGCTTTCATGACATGCCAAACAATTGGTTTTCATTATTAAGCCTTCAGGTCTAGGTTTTAATTGTGAAGGAAATAAAAAAAAACGGAAAGGAGCAGTAGCAAGCTGTTGAAGTTGATGAGACATTTTACAAGGACGGCATTTCGTCATTTTACTCGATAATGGTCACACTAGTTCCTTGACTACTTTCGTCGTCATGGAGACAGAGAAAAAAACTGATGGTCACATCCACGCGGGCCTGCTCAGGATAACTCTACAATTATGGCATTGGTATATTTTTCCCCTCCCTTATGTTGTCTGACTGATTCCTCCATTGCCACCATTGCCCGTGTCCTCTTTTCGACGATGCCTGGCATAAAACTATTTATCTAGGTGGCATTCGCTTGATGATGAATGATAAGGTCTTATTGATCAAACATGTTAACATGTGTCCTTTCATGTCTTTAGATGATTTAGAATTTCTATCTTTCAAAGATTATAGTTTACATTATATATATATAAATATATATATACGGAAGACAGACACTTGGCTTAGACTTGCTTCGGCGTATTCGTTGGCTTTACATGTTGGTCATAAAAATGTATACTGATTAAGTAAATATTGGTCTATATAGTCATGTATGTGAAATTTGTACCACAGAGTTTAAGTACAAAATGTGGTGTTAAAATGTAATAAGAAACGTTACAATTGTTTACAGCAATTAGCGTAAAAATACTATACATCTACATGCTATGAACATATGTTAATTTAATACTTCTTGCTAAATAACAACAGAAAACGATGATAATAAACAAAGTAAATTATCTATTATACACCCTTACAAAGTACACCGGTTATGAACGCCTTGGGTTACGAAGAGTACAACTCTTGTAAAAATATTATACATTTGTGATTTAATTCCCCCCTCTTAGTAAGTGACACCGAATGCTAAAATGATTCTACAACGCTATTTGCTTTGAAATTAGTACAAAAGAAAATAACTTATTTACTTCTAAAAATAAATCAAGATGCGCTTCCATATACATGTGTTTGACTTAAAAAAATTAGAATAACCCCAATATACGTACTTTTCGTCCTAGGGATTGAAGAGACTGTTAACGCTCTTACAAAAGACCCAAAGGTTCAACGACTTATCCAGGAAGGCATTCTTGCTCCTTTAAGTAATTTCTTTGCTTACATTTACACTTCGGCGTCCTCACGCATGGCAAAATCGCGGCCTAGTACAAATGCAAACAAGATCAAGGAAGCAATCGAGCATCCGCACCATAATTCGACGGAAACCGACTGGAATCATAATCAACAGACAGGACTGACTGACAAACATATAGCATTTTCACATGGCAATGATATTCAGTCTAAAACCACACATGACAAAATTAAGCAAGCGCAACCAAGGCCTGGTTTGGTCACAAGCAACTCACTGTCGACGCTTGGAGAACAGCAATTTATTAGTCATGAACTGAATATGTTGCCAGTAAATAATGGCGTGGACACCTCTAGTATGAAACATCCAAGCTATAAACAAAGTGTTGATGTAAGCAGCTTCGATACAGCCGGTAGTTTTATAGATAGGCCTGCAATGCCAAAGAAAACTTCAAATCAGATAGGTTTCCATGAGTTAAAAGGCAAAAGCAGTGGAAATCATTGGGAGAATACTCTTGCTTTTTTGAATAAACATGGATTCAGAATATCATTGAGTGATATGCCAAATGAAGTAAATTCTAAACCGGTTAAGTCAAACTTTAGAACTAACAGCACACATAAATCAAACTATAATCAGTTTAAACAAAACCAGGAAATCAATATGGAGAAAATGCAACCAAGCTTTACTAACGTAATAAAACCAAGTTTTAACAAGCCTGTCTATGATCTAAAAGAACTTGAGAAAAGAATCCAAGATGAAATGCAACAAAGGATTATGCACTTAAAATCAAATCAACAATTATCAAACAAGCAAAGCGCTGTTCATCTTTCTGATAAACCTGACACTGCTAGGAAACTGAATGATATATCAGTTTTGAAATCTACATCTAACGATATATTGCGTCACGAAATGGGTGAAATTAACGCAGTCAATAATGGATATCCATATACGAAAACAGGGGTTGATGAATCTGCTAGTCAGTATGTGTTTGGCCTTATATCTTCTGCCGCCGATACAAATATAATTGTTTCACCCAAGGTGGACAGGCAATCATTGCTAAAGAACAAAAATCACGGTATATCAAGAGAAACCAGTCTTGGGGCTTTTGATATGAACAAAAATCATGGTATAGCAAGAGAAACCAGTCTTGGAGCTTTTGATATGAAAAGAGATATTAACCTCATCCGACAGGGAACAAGCAAGTTAACCGACACAAATGTAATTGTTTCACCCGAGGTGGGCAGGCCTTCATTACGAAAGAACAAACAACATGGTGTAGCAAGAGAAACCAATCTTGCAGATTTTAGTATGAAAAGCGACATAAACCTTAACAAAAAGGGAACAAGCAATTTTAGCGATAAAAATGAGATTGTTTCACCCAAGGTAGACAATCAATCATTGCCAAAGATTAAAAATCATGGTGTAGCAAGAGAAACCAATCTTGCAGATTTTGGTTTGAAAAAAGACTTCGTCAAACAGGGAACAAGCAATTTTACCGATAAAAATGTTATTGTTTCAACCGAGGTGGGCAGGCCTTCATTAGAAAGGAACAAACTTCATGGTTTAGCAAAAGATACAAATTTTGCAATTGTTGGCATTAAAAGCGACGTTAACCTCATTAAACAGGGAACAAGCAGTTCTTAACGATCAGTTTAAGAATTTTACAGTACATAGACCCCAACTTGAAAAAACATATCCCGAGGAAACGATGTTTATACAAACTGTTATTGATGTCAATTTACCAGAGAAAATAGATATCACAACTAAACATACTAATACCGGGATAAATAGCGAATTTAGTATGTTTGATGTACCACAGGAAAACACACAAAAACGTAACCAAACATTACAAGACACGACCAATCAATTTTAGTTTACAATGAGTATTCCCATAGACAAAACTACTCTTCAACCGAAGATAATCTCAACATTTTAACTAATACTTCTAATACTTCAATGAATGAACCTTATTTCTTTTCAGAGAAATCTGTAAAGAATGAGACAAAAAATCCACCTGAATCGGGAAATGTTACAGAACCTGTTCCGGTGGAAACGAAACCAGTTTCTTCTCAAATGTCAGAAAAAGACAAACCCATGCCCATAGCTCCTTCAAATCTCATTAACATGGAGTCTTTACAACTTGAGATTGCCCAAGACAGACTAATGCTTCAAAAAACTTTGTCTGCACTACTTAAAACTATGAACCAACTACAGTCTTTTATTATTGACACAAAAGAAAGAATAAACACAACACCGACGACAACACAAGTAATAACGACAACGCCAATACCGACAACAACGCCTTTACCGACGACTACGACAACAGAACCGACGACGACATACCAAATACCGACAACAACAACGACAGTTATACCGACGACACAGTTTTTATCGACTGACTCATTAAATCCAACACCATTGACGACAACACAAGACTCTGGAATGCCTTCATCTGTTGACGGTCAAACGGGAGTTGCGGAAGGGGAAATAGGGAAATTGGACACTTGGAATTCGGCAATTGATTTCGTGAGACGTTATGTTGAAGGTATCAATGTAGATAACCCAGAGCTGTCTGGATTTTATCCAGTAAATAAAGTGCCTCTTAGTTATGTATGTTTTGTAAAAATGTCTGTTCGTATGTAAAACGTAGCTTTTATCATCTTAGATACGCTTTCTGTGGCAGCGATTACATCAGACGAGTTCCTAACTAACACATATATTATTTTAAATGTATAATGTAGTAGCTTGCATTATCATTTGTTGCTTATATTTACTCATTTACCATCAGAAACAGGTGTTCACCTTAATGTTCATAAGACGAGTTTAAATAAGTTTACTACAAACCGAAAAGAAAGGCAAAAATATCAAACGCCGACATCGCTATTAGTTCAAACCATCGTTTACCATTTTCAACATAAGATTTTGAAACTTCTCAGAACAACAGTACCTTTTTATATTATCTTAATTTATATAGACCTTCTGTGACCATAAAACAAACATTGCCTTAAAATATCGACAGCTTTTTCCTTTGTATACTTTGCCGCGTTTCTAGACATTTGTTATGCGGACAGAAAATATCCGATTGCCAAAATAGTGATAGTAAATAAAAATGATCTGACCAAATAGGCAGTTTCTTTTACGAATTACATTTGAAAATTGCTCCTTTATTTACACTGTAAAATCTACTGAATTGTCCCTAAAGCATTTCTTATGTAGATTACAATTATTAATGATTGCAATTATGTCCAATAATAAGTATACAGCGTCAAATAGTTATGACAACACTGTTTAATTTCGGTATAGTTTTCACAGTAAAATATCTAAATGCAAAACTTGAAACAAATCAGACACGAGAAGAATTGCTTATTAATACAACAGAAGTGCTGGTAAAACCTTGATCTATGGTTTTGGCTTTGATCTACGAGTTTTCCAGTGTCTGCGCATGGAACAAACAGACACAGTTTCCACACATATGATAAACAAAAGAAGACGTTAACCAGTTGAAATCGGGATCATGGAGACTTTGCATGTTCTGAATTTGCATGTACGGTACGTTTGCTGCATGATACATTAAAGTAACCCAGGTTTCTTATGTCACTTTTACAAGATTTGTTTTGTAACCTTCAAAATGGCATCCCTTGCTACATCGCACTGTACTTTCCTTTTTTCGGGACACAAACGAAATAAGAATTATTTATTATGGCTTTTAAATGCAATTACTGTATTATTACTCAAATTACAACATAGACTTTGCTGCTGCGAATGAGTCCGCTCCAATCAAATCCAGTGTAGAGCAAGTGTTGGATCCAAAGCCCAGTTTGAATGAGTCTGGTCTCTCGAGTTTGAATCAAAACTCACAAAGACCAGTTACACCGTTCGCTAGTTTGACCCCTGTGTTGGGTTTGCCTAGTAAGAAAGTTTCGAACACAACAGACATACAAGGTACGGCCGAAAGTGGACAGAATGTCTCCAGCGGAACTACCCCAGCGTCGCGACCATCTGCCAGCCCGCTACAGCCTGCCAGCCCGTCCTCTGGAGTTTCACAAAACACTCAAATAGCCAGTTCTGACAAAGGTAAAAGGCTATGATTCGCTGCTTTATTCCCATCATATCTGAGTTATCGACGCACCACTTCATGGTTAGATATTTTTAAGGATTAAGCGTCATCTTTCTAATGATATAATTTCGATTCATCTATTCCGTTAGAATATTTTATAACCAGGACAATTAACATCGCGACTAAATATAATTCTTAGCATTCACTGCTTTTAGCTTTGTAACAAGATTTACATGATTAAAGAGCTGGCATTTTATTTGTCAAACACTTAAACACTCATGCATACATACTTTTTCTTTGATTGCCTTACAAATCTAATGTTCATTATTAATGATATCATTAAAGCATGTGGTCATTGTGTATTGTTTTGTGAAGAAAGGCGTACGTGTCACATAACGCATTCTGTCGGAGTCCGCAACTTACTCTGTAGTTTGGCTCATGAATATTCAGACATACTAATACGTGAGGGTTATTATTTGTTTGAACTTAGGTATTTTTTGTCTTTCTTATGTATATAGATATTACAATGCAATTCGTTTACAATAATATTAGATATTTTATTTCATTTTATTATAAGATAATTGAATATATTATTTTTAAAAACTTCTTTGACAATTATAAGTTATTTTATTCATTTTAGTTACGACAATATAGATATTTTTTTACTTACCTGTAATTTAAATGGCACTTCATATTCGCTGAAGAAAATGTTCCATTTATGGAAAACACCCGAACATATAAACAACAATTGAAATGAATTGATCTAGAAAGTTTGAGTTATGATCTATATTGCATATATTTCAGTTGCAGAATGTACCTAACATTTAACGCTAGATCGCACTATAATTGTCTTAACAAGAAAAACAACAACAACAAATTAATAAATTTATAACTTAATTAAACGACGAATTAAGCTCATATAATTAAATATAACTCATAATTTTACAATATTACTAAGTATACGTAATCATTATATGAAAATATTGACCTTTACTATTTGATGTACAATTAATGTTCATTATATTGGAAAACACATTTTGATAAAATAACGCATAAAATGACTCAGTGACGCACCACCTTTAATACAATACACAACCCTTAACTCAATCATAGGTTTGATTTTGCGTTCTGACATATTTACACGCAATCTTTACGCGCATAGCACATATATGCACACGACTATTTAAAAATGGATTTAAAAAAGAGATATCTAGTGGCCTGAAAAAGAAATAAATATGGTCGTTAACACTCATCCCTGCATGTTACTTTGATGAATTTCTAGTATTTATAATTTGTTTATATCCCCGTAGTTCATATGCAGTAATACTTTTCTTATGGAGGAAACGTTTTGATGATGTGGAAGGTGAAGGCCGTTTGTTACATTGGATTCAAGCCTGGAGCTACCATGGTTTCCAATGTAATGTATCAGTGTCTGTGTATATGTATACGTTATTATTTTGCTTGTAAAAGTAGTTCATGATATTGGCAGTGATAGTTATTTGTTTATAATCATTGTATGGTTTTATTGTGATTATGGATAGACATGTAGAGTGTAGTTGCAGTTGTAGGTTTTTATATTGTTATTTTAATGATATACGAAATAGATAGATTTAGGCACGATTTGAGCCATCAACATGTATAGATAGGTACCTATATTAGGATGTTTGAACTCTGTTCTGTTTACCATTCTTTGAAGAACATTTTCTGAACTGTAACAGTGATTTATATGTTTGTGTGTAAATAATTCATATCAAAACAACATGCGTTACTAACTCGAAAGACCTGTTATACGTGACGACATGTTTATCGGCATGTTTGCATGGAACTTCAGTCTTTCTCAAGTGCGCGCGCAAGCGGAAGCAGCGAAGCTAGATAATCGTAGTATGTGCAAAGCTGAAGGTAATTTACAACAAAACTCTATTTATATTATGTTGGCTGATGAAATATCTTTGTTTAAATGAACGAGTTGTACCTATATAATGGTGGGTGGGGTTTTGCAATCCTGGATGTTAATTTATGGTTTTGTTTGCATTTAATGTCAATTAACAAATCTCCATTTTAAAATAATTTAAACAGAACAAACTGGTGTTTTTTTTCAGGACCGGGAGCTCCTCCTCCTTTAGATTTTACAGAGTATCAAAATAATATGGCAATTGTTCAGATTAATGCGGCTACGACAGAAGAAGCGGCAGTGCAAGCAGCAACGACAGTGTATAATCCAATGTTAGACATGTCCGATGCTGTGCAAAGTGCCCTTGAAGATAAAATTCGCCAACTCAGGACACCACCCGGTTGGACTCACAGAATACCTCCACCGCTGCCCCACAACTTCGATCCTATGCATTTAGTGATGGCAGTATACTACGGTCAGCCATTGCCTTCGGCTCCTGGAGCTGCCACGCGCGCCCCTGCGGCTCCTTTGGCTCCTCCTGTCGGCAGAACCATGGCACCACGTGTTGGACCACCAACAAGCATCCGACGAGGCCCACCACCCCCAGGAAGAGCAGGTAACAGGAACCGGAATCGCTCGCCAATTGTTCAAAATAACTGGATGCAAACCCCCCAACCCGGGCCTTGGGATCCGATTCAAAGCTCTCCCGGTGGTGGTCCCGCGCAAGCTAATAATGTACCCGCATGGGATATGTTTCAATCTGCTAATCCCCAGTCTTCTTTGGATTGGCCCTCGTCAGGCGGCAATGGATGGATGGGCCAATCATTTCCATCTCCAACAACAGCACCTAATTTCTGGTGGTGAGGCGCATTGGTACGCCTTGCTACCATCTAGGAAGATGTGTAGTCTGATATAATATGATGTATCATTGTAGGACATAGCTTTGTTCGTGTTATAGACTGCTCTTCTACGCATTGGTTACAGTCCATTTTTGAAGCTGCAAAAAAATCATCTTAAGAAACTATTTGAACTTTCCTCAGTAAATATTGAGGTTTTCATACGCTCTTGTAGTGAGAACTGAAACACTTTTATAATTTTAAAGACATGGAGAAGAGACAACAACTTATAATCAGAAATGAACCCTTTTTCTTGTAAATTTCTGAATGTTATGCTATTAAGCTAGGATTCCAAAAGCCCCCTTACCCCTCCCTGCGCTTACACGTTGCGTCTCAGCATCGCTGTCGACAGCTTAACATATATACTCGCATTAATCAAGAAAATAGAATAAGCTTTTGATTCCATTTACCGGCAATTTATTTCATGATCTTTTGCTATCCTATAAAAGCTATTGGAATCTCTCTTTTTTTATTCTTAACATAGCTTTTATCTGATAAGATGTGAGTCCCATTTTCAATGTTTCAGTTTTTCTGTTTATTTTTTTTCTATTTTTGGTTAAAATCAAACTCATGGATAAACTTTATCCTATTTTTCGTAAGTATATATAAAAAATGTAACTATACATATAAATGTATAGGAACTGAACAACTTCTATAGCTGTATAGAAATACATACATGTATGTATAGTATATCCTTTTTTCGAATTTTTTTCTTGTACATTTACATGATTTGTAGAGAACAGGATGTAAACAATATTTAAATGGACGAAAACCAACCGAACGAGGTGCTAATGAAAAAAAAAAACGGAAAAAAATACAAAAAGTTCAGTTGTCGGCTTGCGATGTTGAATTGGGTCACGGATAAAATGGAATCCTAGCTTATTCTCAGTCGTACAATTTCGGACGTTTTCGGGCAAGCTCGGTAAAAAATATCGCTTACAGATAAAAATATTTTTAAAATGAAACAACAACTCGATAACTTTCCCCTAATAACACTTATAGAGATGGTGTGCGAAAGAATCTGGTAATTTTTCATTAAAGTCCGACGGAGATTGCCGAACCTTTCTGAAATCACCCGATTTTGTGCGACTGGCTTATTCTTTAAAACATATTTAACATGTGAAGGACGTTGCCATTTTTAAGTATCTTGCTTTGTTCTTTTAAAGGTATTAATATTTTAGGAAAGAAACAGGAAATAAAAACAATATACATTGTAAATGTTAGTTTTTATGCTTAGACGACAGTAAAATTTATCAATGTTTTAAACGTTATCCAAATCTGATATATTAAAAAAAGAGAAACATATGTCGGTTGAAGGTAATATTCTCTCAATGATGGTCATCTGTCCTTCACATTGGCGTGAGTGTAAGAATTTTAACTGTTTGTTTTATGTTGAACTATTCATAATAAACCATTGAAATCGTTTTGGTCTCTGTGCCTGTACTGGTGAGAATGATTTCCGAACATTTGAGGACGTTAGTTACATTTGAGGTAATATTCTGATATATTATTTCCCCAATCGCCAACTTTATCGTTTAATGTTATCTTCGATGAACTGGGCAAATCCTAAATCTGCATATATTTTGATAGATGTCAGTGTTACCAATCATACTTAATGCTTAACTCAATTTAATTACAGTCAACCCTCGATACATCGGCATTCGATACAACGGTAAACTCGGGTTCCGGCACAATAAGTCATGTGACGGATTTATTCAACTCTTTACAACAGCAAATCTGGCTTCCAAATTTGGCAGCATTTCTCGATACATGGGCGAAATCGAGATTTACAAACACTGCCAGTGTATCAAGGATTGACTGTATATTAAATCAAACTCGTTCATCTCATATAAGTCACATACAAAAAAAAAACGTTAAATATATTTGTTTTTCTTCACAATGTTGTTTTATAAACTCATTTCATTCGATGTCGACCAAGGTAACAAAGTTCTTAAAATATATACTATTCCTGGGTTAAGGTAATGCATCCAACATCAAATTGTGATCATGATCCAGCAAGTGATCGTGGGGTTTTTATTGTAAATGCAAGTCTTTACAGACTCAGAGCAAAGAGACTATAACTCAAAGTCAATGGATGCTTACATCTGTACTTGTCTTTTTATGCATTTGAAAGAACATAGTTATAATCTAATGATGGATAGATTACCTGAAAGCTGAAGTTTACAACTTTGCAAGTCATCAACAAGGTTTGTGCATCTTCAGGGTTCAAACCCACAGCCTTTGGATTTGCAGTCATGCCCACTTCCAAAGAACACTGGCACTTTGACCAAAACTTAAGTGGGAGAAATACAGTTTACCAAATATTGATTTAAGTATAATTTCGTGTTAAGTGTGGTGGGTGATGCTGTGAATGGATACTGCCCAAGTTCATCGAGTGAAATATAAAGAAAGATAAGTGAAGTGATCATTTTGGCTACTCAGTGGATGTCAAGAAGTCTGAATTCATGTCTTAAATATTTCATTTTAAGCAAATTTACATTAAGGTTTGAGTATTATGTTACAAGAAAGTGAAAGAAGATGGAGTACATCAAAGAAATATTTAAAAATATATTTCATGTAAAATTACTAAAGTTCCTAGTATGTTTTTTTTTCAATAACGATCATTATATACATGAATTTGTAAATCTATTATTAGCATTGTATCAAACTATGAGTGACTTCTGATATGCATCTTATCATTAAATACACCTTATCAATTTATGCACCAAATTATATCCACTTTAAAATTATATGCACCTAATTATTATATTCACCTTATCATATGCACTTTATTATATGCCCCTTTTTATTATTATATGCGCCTTAATATATGCACTTTATTATTATTATTATTATTATTATTATTATATGCACTTTATTATTATATGCTCCTTATTAATATATGCACTTTATTATTATTATTATATGCACTTTATTATTATATGCACTTAACGATTATATGCTCCTTATTAATATATGCACTTAACGATTATATGCTCCTTATTAATATATGCACTTTATTATTATTATTATATGCACTTTATTATTATATGCACTTAATGATTATATGCTCCTTATTAATATATACACTTAACGATTATATGCTCCTTATTAATATATGCTCTTTATTATTATTATTATATGCACTTTATTATTATATGCACTTAACGATTATATGCTCCTTATTAATATATGCACTTAACGATTATATGCTCCTTATTAATATAATATAATAATATATGCTCTTTATTATTATTATTATATGCACTTTATTATTATATGCACTTAACGATTATATGCTCCTTATTAATATATGCACCTTAGTTTGTTAAATTATTAAAATTATTAGTATAGTATTAAGATTATTAAGATATGGGTGATAAAATGAAGTTTTTATGTTTTTAAATCTCTGTATTTCGCCATTTCTACATAAATATCAACCAGAACTATATTTTATGGATCTATTGATCCAACAGTTGTGTTTACTGACAGCTATGAGAAATGAAACAACCTACAACTGTTAATTAAGAAATTAATTTAAAAATGCATACATAAAAAATTGTACTTGAAATCTTATATCATGTATAACAAGCTATCACAAGCAGCATATTTTGCCTCAATTCGTAAAAGAAAACTGCCGTAAGTATTTTATTTCATCACCAATTTTAATGGGATGTAGCGCATGCGAAGCGGAAAGTTGTGCACGAAACAAAACCCCTAAAGATTCTTTTGTTTGATGTACAGTATTTCTTAAAATTCGGGAAAGTGTTCATGTGTTTGCAAACAAAAGTTCACGAACTCGGAAGGTTTTCCTGAATGTTAGGAAAAAATTAAATTACTTACAGCAGATTTTTTTCCCTTTGAGTCGATGCAAAATATACTTTTTGCGATAGCTGAAAATGACGTCATATACCACGTGGTAAGGCCACACTGTGATTTGTCAGATTAAAAAACAACAGCGAATTATACCGGGTATTGCCGATCCTCTGGTGAAATTATCTACAGATCGTAATTCAAAGAAATGAATTCAGAACCTTGATATTCAAAGAAACGAGATCAATTTCCTCAGATTTTAAAAAGACCTATAAGGTATCTAATTAAAAGAAAGGTATGTCCCTTTCCTTTTTATTTTGTTTTTAATTTTTTGAAACAGAAATACTGTATTTGTTTTACTTTCGTTCGCGGACATTATGAATGCTTTCAAACATTTCCTTTGATGTTATGCTGCAAATCCGCTTGAGCTTTTTATGTCATTTATTTTTTCAATCATTTTCAGAAAAAAATCTGATTTTAAATATTAAACTTTATTGCGAAAACCATTTTCCTTTTTTCTTTGAAAAGGGAGTTATTTTGATGAGAAACTAGTATATTTATTTTTGTAAGTAATATTTTCTTTTGTTAAAATAATGTAAGAACGGGTAATGTTTAAATCAGCTTTTTTTATTCAAAAATGTATGTATTTATTTGTTATTGTTCTGTTACACGACTTCCCATATCCCCAAACTCCCCACACCTTTTAAACATTCCTTAATACCCGACTCTTCCCGCCCCAACATACTATGAAAGCATTCACAATGTGTTTTAAGAAACTTCAACCTATGTATATTACTAAAATTAACATAAGATGACGTCACTGTCACGTGGGAATATTTCAACGTTTTGATAGGACCTGGCATGGGACCGATGGGAGGCATGGGATTTGAACCCACTCAGTGGGAAGTTGACCTGGCAGTGGCCGATATAAATGCTGCCACCACGGAATCTGCTGCGGCCAAAGCTGCGGCCTCCGTATATAGGATAGGTCTTGATACACCTGATGTTGTTGTCAGCGCTTTCGAAGAAAAAGTGGCGAGACTGCGGACACCGGCTACTTGGACGCGTCCGAATCCAAAGCCACTTCCGGCGTCCTTCAGACCATTATCTTTTATTACACGAGCATGGAGAGAGCTTCAACAGATCGCCGCGGCGGAAGCCGCTGCCAAAGCGGCAGCGGACGCCAAAGCAGCCGCGGCCGCCAAAGCCGCAGCAGCAAGTCGACCGACGACGAAAAAGGCTCCAATGAAATCTCCTCCACCGAAACGTGAGTATACATTGTTAGCCGTGATAAATTATGTGTTTTACAAGAGGCATTAGTTTGCAGCTGTAACAGATATATATGCTCGTTTGGCAAATATCATTAATATAACAGTATGTCAACCGACATTTAAGATGCATAAAACAAACATCTCCTTTTACAGTTGAAGCTGCTATTTCCATGCTAATGCTTCTCATTTTTCTTGTCGCAAAAATAACAAATATTCCGTTTGCTTTGTCAGTTTTCTGGCTTAAATGTCAAAATGACGACCAAAGATAGCCAAAGCAAGCCACAAATGACAGGTCAACGCGAGTTTCCACGAATAGTAATCCTCATGTTTCCGCGCTTTTATGTTGACTTTCTGAACTTCCATTGTTTCCTTTTAATTCAACTTTAAATAATATAACGTAGAATAAGTCGCCCTTTTATTTATTTATTTTTTTACTTTTCACACGAGTATAATGACACAATTGTTCTACGGTCAACGTTGTTATGACAAGATACGTTGAATCTTACGGCCTTCTCATTTTCATATTCATACCTGGCAGTGACATTTTGACAATGCTGACGTATGACTTTACGCATGCGGATTTATATTAAGACCGATTAGGTCATGAAATAGGCAGGTATTCATTCCTGATTACATAGTTATAAACAAAAAAAGCCGTACACGTATACAGTTAAACCTTGACTAGCGGCCAACCTGCATTTAGCGACCAGTTTTGATATTACCAAACTAGCATTTTGTATATGATTCACCTCTGTTAAGCGGTCACTTACACTTGTTCCCTTGACTGGCCGGTTAAGACAGTTTTGATATATATATATATATATATATATATATATATATATATATATATATAAGAACAGTAAAATCTCGCCTTTTGACCACTTCGGATTAAGACCACCTGATTATTTAGACCACTCATTTTTAGAATTTTAAGAACCAAATAGCTTTTTGCCCTGTTCCGACTTACTTTATTGGTAAATCTCACAATTAAAGACTACTGTTTAAAGGAGCCAATCGTGACCTTAATAGAGTTTTTCTGTAGTATGATTCTATGACTGAGGGAAGAGGGCTGACAATGTTGATCTACGAATTTACGCATACACTTTTCTATGCACTGTTTTTATAATGAAACAAAAAATATGAATGAATGAATTAATGATTGAATGTTATAAAAAATAGAATTTTACAAACTCAAGTATTTGCTCTATTGTTCCTGCTGCTTTTGTTGTTTTATACAAAGGTCAGCAATGCGATATGGAGACAGCGTATGGTTTTATAAATAGGTCCATATACTTATAACCGATAGACCTTATTTTAATTCTAAATAGGAGATTGATTTTAAAGCATATGTATATCTTTAATGCAGAACGAAACGCTAAGGCAAATGGCCAATCTGCGCCAAACAGAAGACGGGAAAGGCCGTCGGCATCACCAGCGAGAAAACAGCTGCAACAAGATCGTATGGCTAAATTTGTAGCGGAGAGCCGGCGACGTTTACCACCTCCACCAAAACCGCTTTTCCCTAGAAACAACATCAACAACAGGAATGACCAAATGTCACCGCACCAATCCCCATACCGTGGTCCCATACGGAGAGACCCCTTAGATCCTTTCCTTGGTGGAACACCCTACGGAGGAACCTTCAACGGTCCTTTATCCCAAAGACAAGATATAAATCCAATGCCACAGAAGCAAGTATTCCCAAGTCCGACCCCCGTAATTCGACAGTCTACAAAAGCGCCCGTTGTTTTACCCTCAACGGTGCCACGATTTGGAAACTCTGCTAACAGCATGAACATGAATAAACCATTGTTAACCCGTCAATCTCTTCAGCGTGACCAGGTGGACCCCTTTCTGAGCGGGTTGCCCAGTGGGGGTCCTTTATCCCTGAGACAAGAACGGATGTCATCAAGTCCTAGCCAGCGGAATACTGTTGATCGTTACTTCCAGACTCAGCTCAGTGGAAGACAAACCAATTTAAACCCAAATCCAAGCCCCGCAGTCCAATCATCTCAAAAGGCGCCCGTTATTTTGCCGCCAAAGGAGCCTCAATCTGGAAACTCTGCTAAAAGCACTTTCAAACGTCCAAGTCGCCGACCGAGTGATATCCCATCTCAATATTCAATAACTTCCCCGACACCTGTACCGAAGCCAACGTTAAAAACTCTTCCACCAAGGTACCAGCAAGACGTGTTTGCACCAACCTGCCTTCTCCCCACCGGTGAAGCCATTGCTAAAACCTGCTTTTAGAAATATTCACGATCGCTATCCTGGTCTCAAAAGAGACGGCACCACTTCACTGGAAGCTCACAGTGCTTTTACAGACTCCCGTAATGCACGTAGACCTCCACAGAGACTCAACCGATCAGCCAGTACAATGATGGTTGAAGTTAAGTCCTTCCTAACTACAATTCCTGCAACTCAAGCCCCACCTACAACTCGCAAACCCTTTGTCAGTCGCACACAACAAATCTGGTCCCCATCAGGAGGTCTTGGTACAAACATAAATGAAATCTTGAAATTTTCAATGTCAGGACCGGCGGACAGTGTTCCGATACCTACAAAGCCAACACCGGCGCCAACAACTACAACCACGACTAAGAGACCAACAACTACTACTACTACTACAACAACAACTACCACAACACCAACGCCCGTGATTCCAAAGAGGCGAATTAAAAAAATTGTAGCTCCACCATCTAACTGTAAGTAGGGTTGTATGTGTGTTCCGTGTTTCGTATTTTGGAGGCTAGTTTTCGTGTCTTTTTGTCAAGTAACAGTAAGTATGGTAAATCCTTTATCGTGAGTCCAATTGGACTATTACGTGCAGAGTTATGCCCCTTGAGTTATCAAAAAAGGCGAGATGTCACTTTGTTTGCACTGTAGCCTCCTCAGCAATGTTTATAGGTATACTCTCTTGCCCAGATTTGATTGTACACTGTATACATAAGTAAAAAATACAACAAAAACCAAATAATGTATGGTACAGACGGAATGGCTGTATTTAAACATATAGTTGTTCCCTGTATTTAACAAGATCATATTTCGTTATACTTCGAAAGCAAGATATAATTGTTAATTAGCTAATTATTGGCCCGAAATTAAAGTTCCCTTTACATGACAAGATCTGTTAATCTTAATAAATGCTTAAAATAGGTCAAAAACGAGTAATTCATTTTTATAGAACAACTGCTTCAATATGGGTCGCATAAAAGCCGAGAGATACATAAACAGATTTATTAAACAATGTATTATTGCGATACATTTATTAATTGTAAACACTTTTATTTTATTTCTCTTTTGAATGTTTGCTGTATTTATTGTAAATTGTATAACTCTTGTTTTGTAGCAGTTCGTTTTCTGTTATAGTTAGATAGAGAGATGGCTTGATAGAGAGATGGCTTGATAGATAGATAGATAGATAGATAGATAGATAGATAGATAGATAGATAGATAGATAGATAGATAAGCTATGTGTTTTAATGATGATAACGCAATTAATCAAGAAGTAAGTACGGCGTCGAAACTACGAGTAGCTATTCTAATCCGTTCAGACACTTCTAAAACATTAAAATTTGCATAGGTTATGGCCCCTTATCCTTATGAAGTTGTGTAAAAGTGACAATTTTAATTGGCTATCTGAAAAAAAAAAGATTGGTCCACACAATCATTTGAACACATTTCAGAATAAACAAACAGCCCCACACAATCATTTGTACACATTTCAGAATAAACAAACATACCCACACAATCATTTGTACACATTTCAGAATAAACAAACATGCCCACACAATCATTTGTACACATTTCTGAATAAACAAACAGGCCCACACAATCATTTGTACACATTTCAGAATATACAAACATACCCACACAATCATTTGTACACATTTCAGAATAAACAAACAGGCCCACACTATCATTTGTACACATTTTTGAATAAACAAACAGGCCCACGCTATCATTTGTACACATTTTTGAATAAACAGACCCACACTGTCATTTGTACACATTTCTGAATAAACAGACCCACACAATCATTTGTACACATTTCAGAATAAACAAACAGCCCCACACAATCATTTGTACACATTTCAGAATAAACAAACAGACCCACACAATCATTTGTACACATTTCAGAATAAACAAACAGACCCACACAATCATTTGTACACATTTCAGAATAAACAAACAGCCCCACACAATCATTTGTACACATTTCAGAATAAACAAACAGGCCCACACTATCATTTGTACACATTTTTGAATAAACAAACAGGCCCACGCTATCATTTGTACACATTTTTGAATAAACAGACCCACACTGTCATTTGTACACATTTCTGAATAAACAGACCCACACAATCATTTGTACACATTTCAGAATAAACAAACAGGCACACACAATCATTTGTACATATTTCAGAATAAACAAACAGGTCCATACCATCATTTGTACACATTTCAGAATAAACAAACAGGCCCACACTATCATTTGTACACATTTCTGAATAAACAAACAGGCCCACACAATCATTTGTACACATTTCAGAATAAACATTCTTCGGGACTCATAAGGATAACGTTCACAAGAAAGATTTTCTCCTTTTATTTCATTAGGGCAGATAAGAAGTGCCATTTTAATTACTCTGCTTCTTTATCGTCTATAAAAGTTTCATAAATAAATGCCTTGATTATAATTATTTTAAAACATAAGATTTTATGATAAACTAATCTTTCTTTTTTTTTTTAAAAAATCTTGTATATTTATGTACTGTTTTGCCAGCATTAAACCCTTGACTTTCATGACATCTGAAACGTTTTATAGCAATGCGTTTCCAAAGTCATTAAGAATTTAAGCCTTTGTCTTCATTTTTGCTCTCTTTAATTCTTATTCTAAAGTGAAAGTATCCATACACTTTAATTCTTATTCTAAAGTGAAAGTATCCATACACTTTAATTCTTATTCTAAAATACACGTAACCACATATCTTTTATCTTTATGAAATATTTACCAATTTCATTGAAAATTATTAACGATAGAATTACATGATGATATGCCATTATAAAGGTGTGGTTAGCACAAACTGATGTTTTTCGTACAACACAGCAATTTCGAATAAGAGCCCGTCCCCAGCACCGACCAATGGACCACCTACAACAGAGGATAAACTTACCCAGCTACAGTCTTTACTAGGTATGTCTCTCTCTCTCTCTCTCCTTCTTGGTCTTTGTCTATTTGCCTCTCTTTCTCTCTCTCTCCCTCTCTCTCTCCTCTCTCTCTGAGATGTATTTCATTGCAAGTATATGTTTTCATATGTCACATAACTTGTTTTTAGCAAAATACTTATCTGTGTGTGTGCGTCTCTCTCTCTCTCTCTCTCTCTGCCTTTGTTTCTAATCATGCCTTCTATCTGTCACATAATGTGTTTCTCTCTCTTTGTTTCTCTCTTTCTCTCTCTCCAAATATATTTAATGAGCAATCAAACTCTCTCATTAAAATAAATTCTAATGAATAGTTATATGTATATGTATTCCAATAAAGAATATTTATATTAATTCCCATCATAAATGTTGGAATACATTTTCATTATGAATATTCATTTAAGAGAGAATTTATCTATGTATCTAAATATAAAATATATTTTCATCATGAATATTTAAATGTGTGTCATTTAGTAATATGTATATATGTATTCCCATTATGAATATTCATTTTAGAGGGAATTTCCCCAACACAGCTGCAAAACCTTGTTGGTGAGTATCTTTTGAAACAAAGTTGTCGATCAGCAATACATGCACGCATTATAATTTGAATTTTATGAGTATACGGCTATCTTTGTACATTGATTGCCTTTTGTTTTGGTAAAGTCCCTGTAATGGTTCCGCTACGTCTTGGACCACTTAATCTCTACCAAGATAACCAAGGTACCCTAAAAGGCCATGAGGTCCGAAATGTAGCGGAACCATTTCAGGGACTTTACCTTAATATCATCTCTCTGTTAGTGTGTATGCACATCGATGTATTAATGTCGTTTTTATCTTTAATAATGGTATACATTATTTTTCAAAACACTGGAGAGGATAACACAATAACGCGTTGAAAATGTTAACATTGTTCGATATATGTTTTTAAATATTTAGATGGAAGTCAAAAGGGGTTAAAGGCTATATAAACCTAGATCACATTGACCACTGACAGGCATATTTTAATCAACGCTGCGTGAAAGGCATAACTACACCTGTTAGAAAAGAAAGAGAAATCCCATTATTCACGTTAAATGACGCGAAGTTATCGTTGACAATGTCTGGTTAGAATAATAATCGTTGGTTTCAAATCAATGAATATCGTCAAACAATGTTTGAGGCTCTTCATGGGTAATTTTGAATTTGAGAAAATGCAAGAAAACTCTTCATGAAAATTACCTGCAAAAATACGATATATTTGATTGTACGTGTATGATCGCATTCACTTTTGTCCAATATAGAATATATCTATACTCATATCAAATAATGGGGGGAAAAACATGAAATAAAGAACGGTACGTCAATTTCATTCAAATGTACATGTATGTAAAAAGAATTAAATAAAACAATATCTTTTACGATGTAGACATCATAAAGAAGAAATCCTCAAAAGGAGTCAAGCTGCAGTCGGTCCCCGCGATACAGACACCGGCGCAGGTCGAGTCAGACCAACGCCCACCCGGATACATCCCTCCTCCCCCAGGTATTGCAAGCAAGGATATCCACTTTAATTCATTTTCCCCCACTGTAAACATGGCCTCTATACATGGAGACGCAATCTTTATCATTGTAAGGCCAGTAAAAAAAGACACCTTTTTCTTGACATTGCAGTCACCTTTTATACTCGTACTGTAAAACGTCTGATTTTGTGACGTCATTTTTGTCACAGTCCAAAAAGTGTCGTCAAACAATTTCAAAGCTTCAAAATATTGTCTACCTGAAATGAGTAAAATGATCACTTTTCTGATATAACTATATCGTGTTTCAGGCTCACAGAACAGATCTCCACCCAGGGAGTTCCGAGGCGGCCCCGGGGGTCAAATGAGAGGTCCCCAAGGATCAAACAACATGCCACCGCCATGGGCTAGGAACGGACAACAGAGTAAGCAACGTTTGAGAATAAAGAAACACACAAAAATATATCAGAAATCCAAGATATATTAAGAATAAACTAATTCCAGAGGGTGTGGGGGGGGGGGGGGAGATAAAATAAACAATCAAAAATGCACGGAGACTGAACATTACATAAAGTCCTACGACGTTGTACTCAAATTTATCATCTTTGAAAAAAATTTCACATTTTATTTAATACATAATAACTGTTGTAATACTAGGTGAAAAGCAATATGGAATAGGAAGTCAACTTATACTTGAACATAAAAAGACCCTTCTGCGGATGTAAATATACGAGGAAGACGAAAAAAGTAGATCAGGAACGCAAAGTATATTATGAAATACGTGTTCCTAATACAATAACATAGTTGAGGCTGGAAACGAGGAAAGATCAACTGCAATGCATGGTTGAAACAAGAGATGATGTAAAATATAATAAAAAAAATCATAGTTGAAACTTCAAAAGAAAAAGCATGAAAGTGATAAATCAATAAACCAAATATTGCTTAAAGTTACTGAATTTCCTTGTGTTTGTTTAAACAGTGGGCGGACCTCAGCAAGGAATGGGCGGTATGGGTGGTCCCCCACGAGGAATGAGAGGTCATCCACAAGGAATGGGCGGACCACCAAGACAAATGGGCGGACCCGGACGTCCGGGTGGGCCTCTAGGAATTCTGGGAGGAATGGACCCCAGCAACCCACGTGTTGCACGCCTTATTAGAGGTATTACATGGATACAGTCCCTTTTCAACTCTTTGCCTCATGAATATTCATGTAAAAAATATGATTTTATTAATATTAATTAACATTAAAATGGATTATTGCCGTACAGAATGCGTAGAATCTAAGTTTCAAAACTGAGAGAGAGAAGACCCTGATCAGACAATTTTCTGAAGTAGCTGTCTGATCTGGATCTGCTCTGTTTATCAATGCATTAAAATGACGTCTTTATGACGTAAGAAATAAAATTCATAAGATGGATACACTGATGATGTAAATGATGATGATGATGATGATGATGATGATGATGTTGTTGTTTCTTCTGCTTTTCCGGATAATAAATTATTTTTGGATTTATTACATCAACGATGGCAATATGATTATTATATTGTCTCAGCTGACTTTTTGAAGTTCAACATAATTATATGTATCATGAAAATGACACGCGTATATTTATTTGATGCCAGTATCTTTAAAAGGTAAAGCCCCTGTAATGGTTCCGCTACATGGCGGACCTCATGGCCTTTTACGGAGATAACCAAGGTTTCCTAATGTTTCATTAGGGTACCTTGGTTACCTTGGTAGAGGTTAAGTAGTCCTAGACGTAGCGGTGTTTGTCGATTTAACCGGAAGTGAATTACAGGGCATAAACCTTAATTCTCCTATATTTCAGTGTTGTCCGGTAGGACCGGGGGTGCAAGAAACCCCGTCACTGGGGAACAGCCGGAAGCCGGAGAAGGTGGAGGTACTAGAACAAACATTATCCCACATGCATAATGACACTATTGCGTTACCTTAGGAACGCCAGCAAACGAGCTCTACCGAGTAACACGCAAACTTAAATACGCCATAATATTTGCGATATTCCACATTTATATACAAATTATATATACATCATATTAGTGACGTTGTGAAAATTTTGGCGATTTTAATCTGATGTGCTAAAAGAAAACCATCTGCATATCAAGATAGGAAAGTTTTTCGATAAAAGAGAGCTTGAATTTGACAGATTAGTGATGAAGCGTCAAATTTAATCACCGCCAAAAAGTCCGCCCTCAAAAACCGCAAAAAATAAGGACTTCGTCAGTATTAATAATTATACAGTAGATGTTTGTTTATTAAGAGATCATTGATATTAAGATAACATTTCTGATAGAGGCGTACTTGATATGTATTTTTGAACTGGGCTTTACTACTGTCTTAAATGGTAAATACGGATGAATTCTACTTTGATAAAACTCATATCGAAAACAATTACAGATGGGCGTTTAAGGTTTTAACTAAACTCTCATAACAAACAATGTCAGTAGAGTAACAATGGTTCACATGTTGTTATAGTTGGACTAATCCAAGAAAGCTATAGTGATGTTTAAAAGATAGATTCATCAGTGTTTATCATTTACGACAAAAGAAAGGTTCAACGTATTATTATATATCACGTGACTTCAGCCGCGAAAAAGATTTCTCATTGCAACGTATACATAAGTCCACAGACGCTTTGATGTTATTTTAAAATTACCCTGTAAATTAAACTAACTGCAGAACAAAAGGACTGAAGTCATTTCAGCAATGCAATTGAAATAAATCTGCTTAATTATTGCATTTTATCAACGTAAATAAGCATTTATTTGTATAAATTTGCATAACTTGTGCGTAAATGTAAGTCTCAGTGATGCTTGTTGATATTTTATTCTTTTTGTTATTTTATATTAAATGTTTTTGTCTGTTTGAAAATTAATTGTTTAAAACTTGGGTTTATTTTTTTTATTTATTTTTTTCATTTTTAATTAATATAATGTAAGGAATATAGTAAGAAAAAAATCGTGTGTATTTCCAATTTACTTACTTTACGAAAATAAAAAAAAATTAAAAAAAACAAACACGATAATACCAACTTCACAAGGATAATGTTCATGTACTCTAACGTAAAAAGGTCATTATACTATATAACGAATTAGTATATGCAATTGTCTCAGAAATTATTTGCATACTTTTCCTTTTTCAGGAAGCGGAATGAACCCTATGATGATGGGTAAGTCTATAATTTATATGTATTGGTGATTTAGAATTTAATACATAACTGTTTGACGTTGTACGATTTTTTTTTTTTTTTTTTTTGTGCAAATAAAGATTTTTGGTTTGTTAAAGTAATGATGTGCTTTATAATAAATGTAAAATGATATTTTTTTTATATATCGCTGGTTTGACGTGGAAAAATAATCATTAATATCAACGGCGCATCTTTGTTACAGTAACATCGTATTATTTAGCAAAACGTGAAATGATAACATTTGATATATCACTGCCTTGAAGTTTTTATTGCGCTTTTGCATTAAATGACAGTAAAATCATATTATTTAACAGTACGATTCGTGACACTAAGAAGACAAAAGATTCAACGATGCCTTCAATGGCGCAAATATCATTAAATATCTCGTTATCTTTTATGATAAATGCTTCCTTCGTGGTAATTCAAAAAGATGGGATATCGTTCAATTATTTCAACCATGATCTATTGATTTGATATTTTCACTTGTGACCACACGGATTTATGACCAGACGTAGAATAAAATACGATTTTTCTAATTCTAGAAATAATTATTGTATATTTATATGTATTGCAATCATGGACATTTTCACGAAAGCTTGCCGCATCATTCAAATCTTTCTAGCATATCATGTGACATGAAAAAAGTTCGATTACCATTTGAGAAAATAACAGTTTGGGATAGATCGTGTTATATCGCTTGACTCCGGAATACTCCGTATATGATTTACGGAGAGAATCGCTGATGACGTCAGAGTAAATGGCAAGTGTCATGTAGGACAATTTAAAAAAAAAAATGATTTTTCGGAATCTGGAAGCTTGTCTCTCAAGACAAGTTGGTCGCTTTTACAGGTACAATGTTCAGATCACTTTGATCACTATGGAAATAATAAGTCAGTATACGGAGGCTCCCGGAAATGGGCGAAGTTTTGTCAGGTGCCCGTGAAATATACACTCCGTGATATCAACTTTTTTGTCTTTCAGCCATGTTACTCGGAGGTGGAGCCGGCGGTGCAGGAGCAGGTGGCGGCCTGGCTTCTCTCCTCGGTGGTGGCGGTTCAGGTATGGTCACGTGACAGACGCCTTTTTTATTGACCATAAAATGTACACTTGTAATAAATATTTATGTTAGTACAAGATTCATTAATTTATGGTCTTAATGTAATGGAATTTGGTCAGTTTGCTAGTATGTTCCTTTTATTTTATTGATAATCTGTTCATCACAGTTATTTATTGAGTGTAGATTGAATTAAAAAAAAAATAGTATTGTATTGTAATGTTTTTACAGGTGGTGGTGGAAACTGTGAGTATACACAATCAAGCTTCACATCATTCTCTCTCTCGCAAACATACACATACACTTTTCTTCCCACCCTCTTTCTCTTGCCTATCTTTCATTTCTGAACTTTGATTAATTTATTGATATAAAGGTCAAGACAATACACTACAATCAACCATGAGACAGTTTCGCGCAGTTAATTAGTAAAAACAATTTTCGATTATTTGATTATTTGTCTGATTTGTCTTTTGAGCATATATAAACATTGAAATATCATTGACGTTTTAACAAATCTAAATATGATATAAAATGTTCTGTACTTTATAAATAAAAACATTGTTGTTATTTATTTCAGCAATGGCAGAAATGCTAAGCGGTGGGGGAGGAGCAGGTAATCCATTATAATGTCTTAGATTATGTCTTCAGAGACACATTTAGACACACCTGTATTAAGCCTGTATTAAGCTTACAGCTGTATTAAGCGATACTGTATTAAGCGGTCACCTGTATTAAGCGATTATCTGTGTTAAGCGACCATCTGTATTAAGCAGCTAACTGTATTAAGCGGCCATCTGTATTAAGCGATTATCTGTGTTAAGCGACCATCTGTATTAAGCAGCTAACTGTATTAAGCGGCCATCTGTATTAAGCGGTCACCTGTATTAAGCGATTATCTGTGTTAAGCGACCATCTGTATTAAGCAGCTAACTTCGGTTTTAAAATCACCAGACTATAGCATTTTTTGGTTTTTGTTTTGTTTTTAACCTTCATTTAGCGGCCATCTCTGTTCAGCGGTCACGTTCTCTTATTTCATTGACTGACCACTAAATAGAGGTTTGATTGTGTATTTCTTGCTGGTATTCCCTTTCCCTACTCAACAACCCAACAATATACTTGTCAAAATATAGCCAGTCTTTCTTCCATTTTTTTTTCTTTCTTTTTTTTTTCTCTTTTTTTGGATTCCTTTTCATCGATTCAGATTCTATAATTAACACATTTTCTATTCAAACATTTTCTCCTAGTACGCATTTTTAAGATTGCCTTTTTTCTTCTTTCTTTTTGATTTTATTGTAATAATAAATTCTTAAATAATAGAAATTAATGAGGGTACATAGCACATTTATTCGTGTAGTACTTTTATCCTTTCAGTTTTGACAGCGATTGTTTCTTTTATTTAAGGCGGTCTTGCAAGTCTGATGGGCGGATCTGGAGGAGGTGAGTGGGCGTGGCTTTTTTGTCATATGACCGTTAATCATATAAATTCTATAAATATATATTTTTTTTTAAATTGATAAATGTATAGATTATTTGTTACATCATGGTGAAAGCCCTATACAGGGAGCAAAATCAGTAACACATATAAACAATACTTTATCAACTACTTATTGGACGATTTAAAAAAAAAGAAAGAAAAAAGGTTGTTTTTTCAGTGAATTTGTTACATGCAGTACAAATATTTATGTTCAATTATATATTCATTTGATATAACTCGGTTTTTTTTGTTGTTGTTGTTTGTTAATTATTATTATTATTATTATTATTGTAAATTATAGGTTCAAAATCATCTTTATTAAAACGAAATTCAAAAATCGTCGCCATTTTGCTTTTTTTTTCAGGATTGGCAGGACTGATGGGAGGTTCAGGCGGCTCAGGCGGTATGTGTTCATGAATATTCATTATTATTATGCAAATGAGCTTATTCAATATTCCCGTTTACCACCTGTATACTGTCATCATGGTATACAGTAAAACGTTTATTTTATAAATAGTTATTCTAGA
>CM037791.1:26499735-26522866 GCA_021229015.1 Solen grandis | reverse complement strand
TTTTCAAAATAATAAGGCCCATAACTCTGTCAAGTGCAAATGTGATTCGATGAAAAAAAAATCAAAAGTTCATGTCCTGAATAATATATCCATGAAGTTCCAAGTCTGTAGTACCAATACTTTCAGAGTTTGCTTTTCGGACGGACGACCGAACGTTCGAACAGTAAAAGGCAAATTTATTGGCCCCCTCCCCCACTTCTTCCTCTTGGAAACATAAATATATGCAAAGGATAGTAAAACAGAAACTTGATCTGTATCTCATCTCAGTTCAATACAGTGTCTTTTCTAGAATTAAACGTCTAACACCCCCCCCCCCCCCCCTATCAAAAAAAATTCAACTGAAAGGATAATAACTCTAGGTCAACCGATCAAATTGGACGAAGGGAAGCAAACTCTACATGAACCTCATCACAGTGCACCTACATACTAAAACTCCAAACCTCAAAGTTAAAAAAAAAACGTCCAGAAAGTATCCAATCTGAATGAGAGTCTGTAGAAAAGGATTTTGATCAAGGAACGTTAGGGTGGGGACATAAAATTAAATGCTGAAATGGTATGTCTGAACTATATCTTGTGGTATGGTAAACGGAACATGATTTTGTAATTTTAAAACATACATTGAGTACAAATTTGCAAGGCCAAAGGAGAATGTATCAAAATCGTCTAATGGCCAGGATTTAATTGTTTCTAGTCCTGATGTAGATGGTGCAACAATAAATGACGTTCCCCAAGGAAATAATTTGACTTTTATATTAGGGTACATTAAAAGACACATCAGCTTGCAAATTTGTCAGGTCAATATATATTTATACACACATTTTGAAAAAAAAAACAACAACAACACCATGATGAACAGTAATTGATATAGCACCATGAGGATCCTGTACTGTTTCTGCGGGGCCTAATCTGTTTGTTAATACAATATTGTTGTTCGCATTGTACAGTTTGCATAGCAAAGAAAAGAAAGTTGTATTCTTCCATTTACAATTTTCAAGTTCAATATTCAATTTATTGAGAATGTACATGTACTCACCTGTACAATGTTGGCCTCTATATGTGTCTGAAACTGGTCAGGCAGTGTAGGGAGAGGTGGCCCCAGGTATTCAGATGGGTTACTGTCACATGGGACCAGTTGCTGCCCAGTTACCGTGGAAACCACATCAACCACTGCCAGGTAAAGGAGGATCATAGTGGGACACACCGTCTGTAACTGGAAAGTTATGAAGTTATTAAATTACATATGTTTTGGGAAAAAAAACATGTTCTTTTTCTTGGGGCAAATAGCAAATTTTGGTAAAACTGAACAATTTTTAAAAACATTTCTGAGTTGAAGACACCTATGAAAGGCCTCTGTGACAAAAGGTGAAAAAGCCAAGTTCTTGAAGCTGCCTACTCTCTCACTTGGCTACTGAAAACTTAAGTCCTTTTCAAGTATTATCTAAAAGTTTGTAGTTCTCTGATAGATTTGTTTAGGATATGTTCAGAGAATTTGGGAGTCCTTTTTTTTACCAAAACTTTGAGTCAAGGACTCTAAATTGAAAAGAAAATAAGATCCTTATAGGCACTTTGCAAGCCTCAAATTCAAGAAATCAAAAATAATTTACTGGGAAAATGGATATCATAATTTTAACTATTAACTGTGTTATCTATCTGTATTTTTAGCTGATTATGGGCATTGTGCACATCAGAGAGTTACTATTCAGCAGATTTTCAAATATTTATCTTATAGTAGGTGGTATATGACTTGAAAAGTTCAAACAAACATTCTAAATTCTAATTATGACAATATCACAAATGTCAATAGAATTACGCACATTAGTAACCTACCCGGACTGTAGATTGGGTCTGAACCCCATTGAGGCTACCTTCCCTGGTGTAAAGTATTGTTTTTGACCCAGAAACAATCGCGAGTTGCAAGTACTTGCTTCTCAATTGACGTAAAATAATTAAGTTTAAACTAAGTTAAATGGGGGGGGGGTTACTTCCTTATTCAGTGCCTTGCCGAAAAATATGACAATTACGCAAAACAGATTTCCCGGAAACATTTTTTTTTAATATTTGTGATAAATATATATGTGGTTCAATACTATTGCATGTGTATAAAATCAAATTAAACATTGATGTAGCTTATAGGAGATACACACCTGTGTGAGAATCGGGGGCCTCACCAAAGTCCTATTTAGCATCCTATTTAGCATTTTTTAAGTTATTGATTGGCCCTATTTCTCTAGCCCCCACCCCCTTTTAGAAATAAGCCCAAACAGTGTTATACGTGATGTTTCCCACATCGACATTAAAAACAACATTAAGTTAGATATACTTTCTCTTAAAGATGATATGACGACACTGTCTCTGTGTTATGTTGTCGATTTTTAGGTGTAAAGGCGTGTGTTGATCGATGTATTGCATACTCACTGTACGACTGAAACGACACAAAATCCAATAAATCGTGGCAAATTTATGCTTTAGTTTTACGATTTATCTTTTCAGACGGAAACCATTATGTAAGTCACGTGATGATAACAACCAGCCGTGAAACGATTATTGCTGTGCAAAATTACACCCCATTGGGGTACAGTGTAATACTCCATTGACTTTTAGTCCCGCGTTATTTTAGTTTCTTAACTTTATAAATGAAGAGTAGCAACATTCAACTTCCGGTCTCGAAAACCGACGTCAGACCATTTTTCTGTGTAAACACTCTTCAGATACGAAGTTATTTCATGGCAAATACGATACGTGTATTTGAAATAGATGGATCATTTCATTGTCTTTTATCATAAAGCATAGAAATTAAGTATAGTATATAGATATGACTGTCTCAAAAGTAAGATTTTAGAAAAAACACATCACTCTTTCAAGTGTACAACAATGCAACATATTGTTAATGAAAATAAAATATAATTATGATAAGACACTCACGGGATTAGCTATCAGTTTAGTATTTTATTTCTTTAGGCTCGTATCTTGTAGAACTAGTTTGTGCAATGCCAGATTAGACTGGGTGTGGTGTCAGGTCACTACATCTTTCTGTTAACTGAGAATGGCATGGTACTGTATACCTGCATTTTATACCTGCAGATTATGGACGGTGGAGAGGAGCCCTATTTTCTGGCACTTTCATTTCTTTTGGGAAGACACATATGAGCAGGATACTGGACATTTCTGTAAATGACAAAGTAGCTGAATTAAAGTACTGGTATTGCTCAGTTTATCAAAATGTGTAATTTATAAACTGCCTTGTTGAGAAAAGTTATTTTGCCCAATTTAGTTGGACCATTTTTATATTCAGTTGAGTTTCATTAAGAAATGTTTCATTCAAATGGGGAAAAAGTATATACTTTCTGGCATTGTGAATATATAGCCTGGTACCTCCTATAAACACAATTTGAAATTATTTTTTTGAAAGTTATGAATAACATTTTTTTTCTCTTTCAGGTTAAACGGCCGTATGAGTGGCATAGTGAAGATTATTCCAATGACACGTCTGGAAAAGAGAAGACTTTGTCTTCCCAAGTCACGTAACGACTTTGTTGGCATCTTGACATTTGTTTTTTGGGGCGTTTTCCTTCTCTGGTATGAAGCCTTTCATATTTTGCCAACCTACTATAAAAACCCGAAAGGTTCTGAAGTTTGGGAATTACATGCATATTACTTCATAGCATCATTCTTTGCCATTAACATCTACGGAAATATGTATAAACTGATCACCACCGACACATCTCGGAAGAAATTCATGTTTCTTTCAAGTTCCCTTCTACCAGACGGCTGGAGCTATTGCGCTGAATGTGACTTGAACCTTCCGCCGAGGTCGCATCATTGCAAAGTGTGCGACATATGCATTTTAAAGCGTGATCACCATTGCTGGTTTGCCGGATACTGCATCGGATACTACAATCACAGATACTATTTCGTTATAGTAACGCATATGGTTTTGGCCGCCTTGTATTGCAATATTTTCAATCTCAGCTTCGTTTTTTCAGTTAAAGGACATTTAACTCTATACACTTTCCTCTCCTATATTGGACCTCACTTTGGCTGGTTGCTAGGATACTATGATTTCTACACATTTTCTGTGACAACCCTTACTTCCGTTGGGACTGTACTCTTGTATATGTTTTCATGGTTGCTATACACACAGATTTATCAGATTGTTTGCGGCCAGACAAAGTTTGAACGTTTGAAAAACATTACAGTGTACAATGTGGGAATAAGGCACAGTGTGAAAGAAATTCTGGGGCAAAGATGGTTCCTAGTGTTCTTGTTTCCATGGATACCATCTCCTTTACCAGGAAGTGGCATACAGTTCAGAAAGAAAAGGGAAAAAGAGGATTGATTCATGATCATATGTACTTATTTGTCCATGAAAATGTACAGTCATCGTTGAATAACCCATGGCTGTTGATTACGCTACTCTTCATACATCACATGTGGGTTTTTTTTCACTATTTAGTTTTATCAATTTTGAAAGCCTATACTGTTTTTCGATTGGGTACAGGATACCCACCTGGAGTTAACCAACTCTTAACATAATATCCTTTATCATTAACCACTACCACTTATGGTCTTACCTCAGGCTTGAGAGTATCCGATATGTAATCATCATTTTGATTGGCTTAAGTATAGTCATGCTTTTCGCATAATTCAAACTTCAACTTGCTAGTCTAAAATCACATGGTTGATGAATGGAGAGTAACAGAACAAATAAAGCATGGTGGGTGTCTGACATTGTATGTCCAGTGAGAGATTCAATTCCTATGTACAACTTATTAACATTTGTATGAGGGATTGTTTCTCTGTTTTAGCAGATTTCAATGAGATTTAAATAAAAAATAGAGAATATTCCCTTTAAATCTCACTCCTTGATAAGCCATTTGGACATATTAATCACCCCTCTAAGAAATGCATCATGAAATGTGACACAGCAGTCTTGATTCAATTTCTTATGTAAATATAATTTATGTAAATGTAATATTTTTAAGGAACCAAATTTGTGATTTTCACTCCTTTTGTAGTATTAGGATGTTAAAGATATTCAAATGTATTAGGTACAGTTGAACTTGTATTTAATAGTGTCCACATGTATTAAACAGTCAACCTGTATTAAATGGTCAGTTTTGATATAACTAAGCTAACAGTTTCTTATATGTTTAAACTTCATTTAATGGTCACCTCTGTTAAAAAGTCTGTTTCTCTTGTTCCATGGACGGACCGCTTAAGACAGGATTGACTACATGTATATCTGAATTCCCACTAGGATTCCTAAAACATAACAGAGTGGTTTTCCACTAAAATTCCTACAAACAAATTTGATCTTAGTTTAGTTTAAATTTATTTATTTTGCGTCAATTTGGAAACAGATTTTAACAACTTGTACTTATTCCTCTCGACAGTTCCTGGGCTGGATCAGTACTTGGCACAATAGAAGGTCATGAAGAATTCTTGACTCCATTTGTGTTCAAACCGACAACCTTTGTATCTGTAATCGGATATGTTACCAATGGACCACAGTGCTCTTTTCGATCTAAGTCATAATTACTATCTTGTTCTATATACATGTAGTGTCTAATTGTGTCTTACTTGAAAAATAAAACATGAAGAAAGTTGATACATTTACTTGTATTTCACAAACACATGTTTTATTTTTAAACTCATATGAAAAACACTATTTTATATCATTCTGTGAATTAACGAAGAATTATTTTGTAACAAGGTTAGTGAAACAGGTCCCGGAGGTAGAGAAAATCATGTATACAGTAGAGGGACAGATCGGTTGCCTATCTGCATACAGTAAAACCTCTCTTTAAGAATTAAGAACACCTTGCTATGAAGACCACATATTTTAGGAACCAAATGAATTAAATCATTGTTCTGACTATATTAGTAAAATTCATTATTAGTAAAATTCCTTATTTAGAGTTTAAGACCACTTCTCTGTTAAGACCACCCATCTGTTAAGACCTTTTTTTCCAAAACCTTAAAAATTAAAAAAATTGATAACAAAACTCAATTACAGTCTATTATACTCAGTTGGTTTGTTACCTTTTTGTAAAATACTAAGTCTCAGTAATTTAAAAGATATACTCCATAACTGGATTTGACTCAATTTCATTTTCATGCAATGTATTTAATTGATTTTTTATTTAATAACTTAATGAGATTTGAAAATTTGAAGACATTTTTTTTTATGTCATAACTGTATAAAACAGTGTAATTTTATCTATGCTGGTCACTTGATTAAATAAAAAAATGACAGGATAACTACAAACAATTGATAAATTACTAAATCAGTTTTATTGAGTCATTATTGTTAAAGATGTTCGTTTATATTAAAGGATTAGAAACTCATTTTTTTCTGTACATGATTTGTAGAATGTGAAATTCTAAATTTATTATTTTTTATTTGTTGGGAGGCAGATTTTCACAAATAAAACTGTTGTATCTGTCAGGTTTTGGGTTGTACCAGTACTTCCAGAGGAGGCATAAAGTTATGTGCCCTTGAATCAATATGTAAACTGACCAGTGGGAAAGCAATACGGTGTAGCTCCATTATAACATACTCCATCTTAACACATACTAAAAAAATACAACAAAACAATATGGTACATCCGTCATTTTGTGAATTGTTAAATGATTTGAGGTAATTTCATATAGGAAAAATGTATTCCAATATAATATAGTATCAAGAATCGGACCCCCAAATATTGTGTTATAATGAAGCAGTCCTTAATTGGCTGATTGTGATAGGTCAGTTTTATTTGTTGTTTGTCTATACCGGTAGTATTTTCCTATACGACCTTTGCTTATACATTTACACATGTGTCATGTTATGTTTATGTGCTTCCTGATGGGTCAGCTTGTGGTCACTTTGTTCTCTGTCCGTCTGTTTGCTCAGTTTGTGGCTGGAACATAACTCAAACTCAACTGCATTCTTCATACATGTATATGGTTTATTATAACCTTTTGCATAATGCTTAGATGGAAGTAAAAGAAATTACACAGTCTAAGTAATATGGTGTTTGTATAGACCACTGAAGGTATTTCTCCTGTATACAAGTATGTCCCAAGTAACGTTTGCAATTATCTCCTTATTGTGCCATAAATATCCCCTTCATGTAAACCATATTCATGTAGTCACGCATACTATATTATACAGCACATGTTTCGGGAAGCGTCCATTTGTTCATCCGATTTCTTGTATTAACTATTTACCTGATGAATATTCACTTAAACATTTATAACTTGGTGAATTATATTCATTTATTGAATTTTAAATGATATAAAAGTAATATGTATTTCTTTGCCATGCAGATTGTTTAGAATCAGAGGAACAATACGGAGGGACTTCTGGTAGAAGATGTCAGGTCTGGGTCTGCTCTATTTGCCAGGGTGTCAAAATGAGTCTAAATGAAGTAAAATGTTAACCAATGTATTTGTCTTAATTGATCAGATTTTGGTTGTAAGAGTTCTCTGAAACACAGTGCGTGTCATTATAGTGAATAAAAGATAAGATCATGATTTAAATCAGAGCATGTATTTGCCTATTTCTTTTGACGTATTTTAGCCACTATTGATTTAAGGTTTTACTGAATGACAGATGAGAAAGCAAATGAGAAGTGTTTTTTTTTTCAGTATCCTGACCAAAATTTTTTTCAGTTGGTAGTACTATTAAGTATATCCATATATAAAGCCATTTTTAATAAGATAAAAAGTCAGTTATAATGTTGTAAAAAAATAAAAAGCAATGTGTGGGGCATAGTTTAATTTCAGGGTTTAACCGTTTTGTGTGTGTGTGTGTTTTATGGATAACTGAGGACAAGTTTTTCTGGTCTTCCATCTTCTGGCGTGCGTCATGTGGCGTCAACAATTTATTTCTGAACACTCTAGAGGCTTAAGTTTTTAAACCCTAAAATTTCTTTAAAATATTTTTCTACATGAAGGCATGGATGAGTTAGAAACTGGGTATTTTGGGATCAAAAAGCAAGTACAAATGTAACTTGTCAAATTCTTAAAAAAACAACCAAAAAAAACCACAAGACACCACATGTTTAGTCTAATCTTCACCAAACTCGATCAGAATGTTTGTCTGTATAAAATCATGGGTGAATTTGAAAATTGGCGATTTTGGGTTAAAGGAAGGGCCAACTCCTTGACCAAAAAACAAAACCATTTGAACACCCAAGTGGCCACATTATCAGCCTATCTTCACAAATCTTTAGACTGTTTGTCAGTTTGATATCGGATTATTTCGAGGATGGGTAATGTAGGGTAAAAAAGTAGGTCACAGGGTCAAATAAAAAAGGGTCATATCGGATCAAAAAGTAGATCCTTAGGTCAAAGCCTCGAAAATTATTTTGAATACCCAAGAGGCCACATATTTTGGCCAAATCTTTACAGAACTAGGCCTGGATCTTTGGTTGCATAAAATATTGTTTGAGTTCGAAAGAGGGTCACTTGCGGAGAAAAGGTAGGTCACATGGTCAAAATCTTGTGAACCCCATAGAGGTTGAAACTGCTAGAGAGGAAACATGCTGTTTAGTTTCACTTACTCGCGATGTCGGTGGTGATTGATATTGTCGGCATTGCACCATTGTGTCAAGGATGTCCGCATGAATAAAGTTTTCATTTTAACTTGCTGCTAGATATTAAAATACACGTGTTCAAATATCGAAAAGTCCCTGGTTAGAACCAATAATGAATGCCAGGTCCCTAAAGGTTGTTACGCTCTCCACCTCTCAACTACCCTGTGTTCAGTTACGTAGCACATGCACACGTGAGCGTATCTGCCTTGGGAGCTGGACGTCATGTGTTCGATCCCCGGCCGCGACATTCCAGAGTCGTTAAAACGGTACCGGTACGGCTTCCGGTTATGTCCATATCAAAAATGTTAAATATGACAAATGTGAATTTCAAGAGCTTTGCTATTGTGTATACATTTTGACTTTTGGAGCAAAAATGACGAAATTATAAGAATTTTTTTTTTTGCTTCTATGTATTTCATATAAAAATATCCTCTGAATTTACCTTTCGAAATGCCCACCAAGACTATGGATTCTCACTGATGTGGGTATGGATGTATGTACTCTTTTTGTATTGTTGTTTGGTTTTATAACTGTTCAATGCACGATACAACCACATGCGAAAAACAGTTTGTACATTAAGTCCGTGGTGAGAATTAGTGTTAACGCTCTAAATACGAGCGTTCGTGAGAGTACATTCAAAAGTAAGACACGATTTTTATTTAAGCGCAATATGGTATCATGATATGACTTACCGTATTCGTGATTATGCCATTCTTGTTAGTATACATACCTTAATTGTTGACTTTAACTGCTGTCTACCATAGTTTAACTTATATATCTATCTATCAGAAGAAGGGAACATATATATACCATTAGAAATATTTTATATACGACATAGGATTGAAATCATCGAGTAGGAAAACTCTCAAAGCTAAAGACAATTTTTACCACAACTTTTTATTTTATGATTCGTTCTGTTTTGCAAATATGACCATTATATATAATACAAATCGCTAATTATAACCGCGGACGTTAAAATAAACTTCCTGATGAAGTATTCAAATCAAATGATGCTTTCATGCAGTGTTGAGTGTATTGTGACGCGTAATACATTATGCAAACTGTTGTCAATATAAGCTGTATCTTACGATAGTTGATCTAAAATTAGACCGTGTAAATATCAGAGATATACACCCGAATGTTAAGCATGTAAATGTGTGTGTTCCTTTAGATCGTCTTTATGTCTCTCCTCATGAAACACTTGGCTTAATATGAATTATTAAGGAACGAACGCTATAACAGTTTGATGAGATTTCTTTGGACACTATGGACTTGAACATTTTTCTAACAGTGTTCTGGGTCCTGTTGAGTACAGTAGGTAAGGCATTTCATACTTTATTCAAGTCGTAAACAATGACAATGGGCAATGCATATTAAATCTATATTTGAAGATATACATAGATTTTTCTATGAACATTTAAAGAAGTTAAATAATTTTGTTTGTGTCTCTTTATACTACACCATCGCACCTTTCATTTTAAGATATAAAAGTAAAGTTGTAAAAATAATTGTTTGTATGCATGTAAAATGAAATGTTTGCTCAGTGACATAATATCTGTCTACAAAGGATCTATATATCCATCTAGAGATATAATTTGTGTTATTGCTTGTCTATCTTAATGATATTTGTTTGTATATGTAGAAAGAGAAAAAAATCTATACTTGATTTGGTTAAGAAATATGAAAAAAAGATGTTGTAAGGAGTATATTAAAATATGTAATACTGCTTTTTAAGTTTGCCAGAATCCAGTTCTAACAGCCCAGTTACAGCTAGTATGTAAATTTGTATGTTTATATAGATATAATCGTCTCCCAGTCTATCTTCTTCTAACACTTGACTGAATAGGAATATACTAGTTTATCAATTAGGAACACACGTCATAACAGTAAAATGAGGTTTCTATGGATACCATGGACTTAAACATATTTCTGATAGTGTTCTGGGTCGTGTTGAAAGTGGAGTTAAGGCATTTTATTCGTTGTTAAAGATTAAAATAAAAGGTTAATGGCAGTTGACAATATAAATCATAGTTGAATATAAACATAGATTATTCTATCTGTCATCTATCTACCCATCCATCCATACATCTATCAACTAGTATCTTTCTAGAGGTATTACTTTGCTGTCGTCTTTCTTATTATAGTAGGTCGGTGGTTCTACCCGGGTAACTCTGTGTACTCGGGGTCTTCCTCCACCTGTAATTAGCTGGACGTCGCTATATGATTGAAATACTATCGCAGCGACGGTAAACCCCAATACAACAACAACAACGACAACATATTTCTTATTATATGTCCTTGTACATAAATATATGTACAATATGTTATTGATTTGGTAAGAAATGTGAAAAGAAAAATTATGTCATTAGGAATATATTAAAATATGTAATACTGCTTTTCTTTAAGTCTGCCAGAATCCAATTCCTAACGACCCGGCTACAGAGCGTCCGATAAAATGTCAAGGATCTAACTGTCCCTGCTGTGTTACAAATGATTGCGGATGTAATGGTAACTGTATGGACGGGATCTTTGGTGGTCAATGTCGCAACAAGTGTCCTGACCGATGTGTGGCTTGTGATGATTACAGTGCATTTGATTTAATTTACCAGGGTTATGGCTACTGCACAAAATGTAGACCCGGATACTACAGTGACCTCCCTGATTATTTCCAGTGTAACTACAACTGTCCTTCTATGTGTGTTTCATGTCAGTCCGCGACCCAGTGTCACTCGTGTAATAAGGGGTATTACCTGGTATCAACTACTCAAGAGTACGGCCAATGTATTGCTTGTCCAAGTAATTGTGCTGCCTGTACTTCCTCATCTTCCTGCTCGGAATGTAAAACATTGCAGTTTGATGGGAACACGTGTGAGAACTGTATAGCTGGGTTTTACGGAGTGAATTGTAATTTTTCCTGTCCCGGCGGCTGTAAAGATAGCCTTTGTGATAAGTCTTCAGGTGACTGTAATAAATGTAAAGAAGGCTTTACAGGTGCAAAATGTGACGAGTGTTATCCAGGAAAGTACGGTCAGGCCTGTAACCAGAACTGTCCAGTCAACTGTAGATTTTCAGAATGTGACCGATATAACGGACAATGTACTAAAGGATGTGTGAACAATTTTAGAGGGAATAACTGTGATGAGTGTATAAATGGAAAGCACGGTATAGACTGTATGAAGGACTGTCCAGTAAACTGTTACTTGGGTATATGTAACCGTGACATTGGGTTATGTAATGGATGTAAGGGAAACTTCCAGGGAGACACGTGTGAGGACTGTCAAGATGGGTGGTATGGTTCTGAGTGTTCCTTGCCTTGTCCAAGTAACTGCAAAGGCAATGTGTGTGAAAGAGGAGGAGGTGAGTGTAAGGAGTGCAATGACGGTTTCTATGGGCCATACTGCAACAACTCCTGTTCATCTTACTGCAATGCAAAAACTTGCAACCATCAGAATGGTGTCTGCGACAAGGGATGTAAGACAGGATATTCCGGAGATAGATGTTGTGTTCAAGGTGACGGCTGTTTAGAATGTTCATCAAATAACAACTGTTCTAAATGTATTGACGGGAAGCATGGAGAGACTTGTCAGAATGACTGTTCAGTTAGCTGTGTAGAATGCAAGTGTAACAACGAAGATAGTGTATGCGTCAAATCCCCATCGTCAGGGGCCATAGTCGGCGGAATATTGGGTGGACAGGCCTTAATTGTCATCATCGTTGTACTGGTGGTTTGTTTTGTCAAAAGACGGTGCGTAAATTTTTATTTATATTATATATTATTATATTTTTTTTAAATTTCTATCAAAGTCATTAATTCATTCAAACCACAACACCTGTTTCAACACATTTAAACCCGGCTAATCAATTTATGGCTAGTACAACTGCTCATAATATATATCACATACACATAAATGTGTGATTTTTAAGCTCAACCTAGCATATACATGTATATAGTGAACATTTTAAACGTCATCTTGTCTGAAACCGCTGGAATGAATTTGATCAAACTTGACAGAGATGATCCTCTGGTGAACCATCACAACATTTGCTTAAATAAACGTGACCCTTCATCTAGAACTCTGGTTGTCATGTCAACGGATATAAAAATAATGAAAAAAAAATCATCTCCCTCAAAACTACTCGCCAGATTTAAAAAATGTTTTAGTACAGATTTTCCTTTGGTAAACCTTTACCCAGGTGAGCGATCCAGGGCCCTATTGTTTAAGTAATCAGATCTGCTACTGTTTTTCTGTTCTCACAGTGTAGATATTAGAAAAGCATAATCTCATTTGAATATGTATGTAAACACCGGAAATGTAAATAACTCAGTGTCAAACTCCTCCTGGGTTTAAACAGCCATTGTTTATTTAGTACACATTCTTCTTTATCATCTATCTCTGCATACCCGTGATGCGACAAATGGTCTGAACCGGGTACTACATGAGCTCACCTCCCACTCCGGCCTACTACTTGTGTAACTATGCCTATCATGTTGGATGGATATGTTCTGTGTCAGTATAAGAAGGAAGACTTCCTGGATTTAAACAAACAATGTACATTTAATCTTAATCTTTGTACGCACGTATGTTTGCAACTTCCTGTTTGGAGTGTCAGATTGGTAGTTAATGATCAATCGAATACTGTTATTAGCTTAAATATGCATAATAAACACAAAAAAAAATCCTCATTGATGCTATATTGAATGCAATTTCGTTTACGGTGACTTATGTACTGGCTGAAAGATTTTCATAATAGTAGAATATAGATCAACAAAATCAATGAATATAAGAAAGATTATACAAAGTGTTCTGAATTATCAAGGTACATAAAAATGTTGTCACTGGAAATTAAAGTAGTGTCAATTTAGCGAGTATAATATCAGTATTGCTCCCAGTCACTTATATTACAATTTTAATTCGTGCGTATATCTATTACAGACAGAAAGTTATGGTACGATAGTTTCATGTCTAGTAGCGGTAAATTATTAAGTCAAATAATTTGCACTACATCTATATACTTTTGCATTTTGTCTCTATTGCAATTTCAATGTCTGAAACCTTAAATGGCTTCTTTAATTATACCTTTGATCATCTGGCGGCATAATAAATTTTCCTAATCTATTTTTATGACTTGAAATTGACTACTCCGACAGAGGCGCAAATGACATATCTGTTAAATCTGCATCAATTGTAATATTTGTTGATTTGGATTCTAATAAAACCGAAAGAGAATTTTGAGTTTTAACCTTCATCCTGTGCAGACTTCTTACGGGAAAAAATCTCAAGGGTTGATTTTAAATATCGTAGTAAATTTACGCAGACTACTGTGTATCACCATCATCGGATATCTGTTTTAAAGTATAAACTGAAACAATACAGGGACTGTTTTAATACATCCTGCAAAGAAGCTATTTTGAACTATCGGATTTTGTACTGAGTTCCCAGATGCAGAGTTCTCACTGAGGTAGTTAATTGTATTGTTTATTTTCCCCTTTTCTCCTTTAAGGGTAATATTCGGACAAGGTCAACCAAATCAAACGGCTGGAGAAACACAGGTGTACTACAACGTATCAGGTAAATAACCCGAATTCAGTAATGTCTGAGCAAATGTTTGCTGTCTATCACTGAATGCCTAAAACATAATCATAACATTTCGCTATTATTATGTTTATTTATAGTAATTTTAAAATAAGGTAATAATTTTGATATAAAACCATGTAGCTATTGTACACCCATAACACTAACCCTGCCTTTGATACTAGTACCATTTGACTTCATATGACAGATACGATTGAAAAAACAGACAGAGGTGCTGGTGTTGATATTCAAATAACTGAGTTCCAGCTGGAAATCAAACGTCTTAAAAAGGAAAACGAGCGTCTAAAAGAAGAAAACCAGAGTCTATGTTCAGGCCAAATTGTATCAAAAGAAATGTATTCAGGTAACTGACAGTTCTTTTAGAAAAGAAAGGAAGTATGATGGTTGCCCTCAATTTAGTTTTTCGAGAGTATTTATATTTGTCAACGAATTTTGATTTTTTACTTTACGTTTGAGTTAATTTATTATATTCATCGTATCAAAAGTAACATTCTTTTATAAATTGCCTACATATATTTTAACTTTCAAAGTTACATGTCATTTAAAAAATATATATATAAAAGCAATATATATATAAAAGCAAAGTTAATAAACACGTAATTCTTTTAAGTGGCCTCATGTTTTGAAAATTACTTCATATCTTAAATTGTCATTTTTAAAAAAAATGTATTTCAAAATGAAATGAACATCAAATTGCATAATAGTTTAATATCTTTTATGACTGAATTTATATTTCATAATTTCCTTGTTATCTGTCATTGGTCGTAATATCTTTATATTTACTATATATAATTCATATATTTTTACTGATCAATCTAAAAGTGTTTTTCAAGAGAGTTACAAATCAATTTTTTTTCAGAACCAGAGTCTCACTACACTAGCCTGGATAGAAAAGGAAATGAGGAGAACGCGTATGAAGGACTGAGACATTGAGCTTTTTTAAAAAAAAAATATTCGTCCCCTATTTTGTCTGCATTTGACAATCATGGCAATTTGTCGGAAATCATTTCTGTCTTTTCCTACATATTATCAGACGTACTTCTGTTGTGCTATTGGCAGTAATATTAAAATTAAGTGCAGATAAAACAGTTATATGAATTATATGCACTAGTTAAAGAAATATATCAAGAGAAGAAAACTATTGCTGATGGTAATTAAATCGGCGCATAACACTTTGAAAGATGGGTAGGGATATAAGACTCAAAGAATCACTGGCATAGTTATTTGATCTTATCTTTATGTGGAGCGAGACTGTGCGTGTCGGGACGGGCGTGATTCCTATATAGCCACCAAAGTCACTGTGTGAAGCGGGGATGTAATGAAGTCCTCATTACTTATATGTCCAGATTGATTTAATTTAGATGTAGAATATGCTACTGGTCTGCACATACAAACACACATCAACTATCTATTTTCATGAGTCTAAAATGATATTTCCAACTCACTAGAAATCTGAAATATTAAGATTGTTTATTTTTTTATTTATAAACTCTAATTTTACCTGTTTAAAATATTTTTTATACTGTCGCATGTTCATATTAACATGAATTTGCTTTTTAAATGATATATACTTACATATATGTTAATCAATTATACCGGACAAATGCCTTTATGTTACTTGAGATTGGTGAGTTGTAAAGGTATTTTTCTCTTTTAATTGAATAAGAATCAGAAGGCATAAACAAATATAACAGATGGTGAATAAATCATTAGCTCGACCGGGAACCCAGTGCCTCAGGAACAACGTTCCTGCACTCTACCAACTGAGCTATCAAGTCGCATGTCTTCTTGCCTATTGACTTAACACCAAAAACATGTACTCGGCTATACAAATAATAAGCATAATTCTGTGAGAGATTTAAAACAGTTCGTTTTAAGATGTAAACAAAAATTTCCACCGTTAATGTTGGTGAAGTTAGTTTTCCTGACAAACTAGGCAATTGTAGGTGACATTGCATGGAAAACGTTAATTTCACAATCGCCAATTCGGATAAATTGTTTTAGTATTGAAAACAGTAACCCCAAAGAATGTGTTGGCTGTGTCGTGTGACACGTTCCTCATTAAGGCGTCTTCACAATTTCGGGTAGCAAATTCATAAGTACAGCCTATGATGTGAACGCATTTACAAAAAGGGGTGTGATCAAGTGTTGACAACTGAAAATAGAAAATCTAAGTAATTGTTTTATATTCTAACTATATATTCAATGACGTTCGTGACGGTATTGAATGTGATGGAGAAACCACCCATTTGTTTTTTACTATCACATATGGTTTCATTGGGTAACCATGCGTCCGTAGATGAGTATTGATAGACGTAATACACACATATAGTTAAAAATCAAATTCTAAGTCTACGGCTATCTGTGAACAGGCTGCTTTAATGAGTAAACTATATAATAACTCCTATACGTTCTCTTTTTGATATTTAAGATACCATATGAATACATATATGGGCGAAACGATTTAAAAAAAAAAAAGAAAAAAAAAAGAGAATGAAAACGGTTCAGCCGATTATTTAACAGCTTATTCTTTCTTTATCTCGATTTTGTAATATTGATTTTACCTATATTTCTGTTTCTATGAATGTGTTTGCTTTATTTATACACTGTGTGATTCAGGCCATGTTTTCTTAATAAATAACGTTTATTCAAATGGTTCATCTGTATGTTATCTCAATACTGTTTAAGTAGGTGACACATTTGGCAGATATCATGATGACTAATATTTTTACCAAATTTCTTTTACATTAAATGTTTTTAATTATTATACATATGGTCATCCGGAAGCATGACCAGTATTCATTAATTGATAAACCGCAGTTTTGTTAATTAAAAGCCAGTATTATTATCAATAGTTTTACTGTTTATACGTTTGGTCAGCTGGAGGCATGGTTAGTCTATATAGATTGGCTGTACGGGTTCGATTAACAGTTACAGGAACATAGGTCTTAAACGATACGCTGTGTGACATACACGCTTTTGAAGAAAATAATAAAAAAACAAAACATTTGCAAACTGTCCCTGGAAGTGCCTTTTATGCATACTGTTTACGAATTCAGGGGCACTGTGGTTTTTAAACCGGCATCTTACAGACATACTTTGCTGTGGGAATTTGCTGTAAGACTGTTATCAAAAGTCACAAGGAGATAAATCTTGACTATAGGCTGTCTGTCAGGATTTAAAGAAACGCCAAACACTGCGTGAAGAATATGTATAGATTTCATGATACAGTCCGAGAATACGAATATATATTCCAAAAATATGAATGGTAATAAGGCAATCAAAACATCACAGAAAACTCCTAGATTTCGAAACATCTTTACGTATATCTATCTTTATGAGGTATATACAGGTCTATTTATTGTACTGGTACTTGACAAACGGTGTAAGTATCCTGGTAGACTTTCCGGAAATATACGAATTGTACCATTTCAGAAAGTTGTTTATTGCGTGTGTATGTGAGTGTGTACATTTCATTTTTTATTTTGAAATAAGACTTATCAATAAAAACTTAATAAAACGAGCACTATGTGTTTTATTTAATTTATTCATCAAACTTCGGGTTTGATTATTCATATAATGGGTTGCAATAATTGGTCAACCGAACATTAGAGTGTATCGTTTCAGTCCTAATGGCTGTTTCAATGCTTACTTAAGATGACATGTCGCTCTTTTTATATATTTGGACAGAAACAAACGAAGCCTAGATGTGATCTTACATAGCCCACACCGTCCTAAGATGCGTTGTCTTAATGCTATGTATATTGATAACAATTACCAGAAACAACAGAAAATAACATTTTTTACAGGAACGTTATTTCAAAAAGGGGTGGGGCTTGGGGATAGAGTGCTAACCCCTCAAGACACATATATATTTCCGTCATTATTGTAAAGATGGCGAATCAAGAAACAGCCCAAACTAGTCCGTCTTACTCTTTCTTAATATTTGACACACTACTACCAAGTAATTGCATAATCTTGCAATTCACCAATGTATGCATTTTTTTTAAATATTTACTTATATAACCTATCATTTAATATTTGTTAAACTCATGTGCTATGATTATTATACCAAATGTATATACCAATGAAACAAATACATTCGAGGAAAATCTGCTTTCATCCCAATTCTGAGTTTAAACGGCTGTCACTGCTGATTATAATATTTAAAATATTATTTTTCTCTTATGCTTATTATACGTGTGCAAGTTTATCAAAGGAAAATATCATTGACATAAGACATATTTAGAAAAATGCAATCTGATGCTACAGAAAACAAGACGTATCTTTAAAAATTACACCGCCGTGGTGTATTGATTATATTCAGTGTTTATTCTGAATCTTGATGAGAGGATATTTGACACAAGTATCATGAATGTCTTTTAAGCGTTCAAAATATAAAGAGCATAATGTCTATACAAAGCGAACTAGCTGATCTCCTTTCCGGAGGGATACTTTCGATTTTTAAGTCGACCATCAAAGCTTACAGTCTTAATCAACTGTTTAGTGACCTTCACCTTTAAGTTTAGACCGGAAATTCAGGCGGAAAAAAAGCCACCGGCTGAAAATAAAAGAGATGGAACCATACAACCCATAAATATATTATATAGTTTTTATTTTATCAGCATATAAAAATTTAAACATATACGCGCAATATTATTATTATTTCATACAACAGATCATCATAAATTCGCAATGTGATCTAAACAAATAAGCCGATGTTAATATAAGTCGGTATCCCCTTTCACAGTAGTGTTATACTTAAAAATGTCGTCCAAGTAGAGAGCATCTAGAAATAGACAAGCTTTATTGTCATCTGATTTGGAACAGATGATTGTTGGTTCGAATCCCACTATGGTCATTGTTTTTCTTTATCTTTTTTATCTGAGATCATTATATATGTATCATTCCGATTTGATGAAGAAATAAATAAGTTTTTAGCTTTATTTATATAATTTGCATTTGTATAAATTATTGAAACAAATAATTTTCTATACGAGAAAGGTGGAATTATACCTTTGAAATGACGTATTTATCTTCGACGTCAAAACCGACGTTTTTGTGAGATTAGGGGTGTGCCCAAACAGATCGTCGTTTCTTTCTTGTTTTGATTCATGTATACTCTATAAATATACTCTAAATTTAATTCTACATTTTACATAAAATACCCTATAGGTTTTTATTGAAAAATATTTTGTATAGCATAAATCTTGAATAAAACAATTCTGAATGTTAAAAAAGATCTATCGGACTTTTTTTTTTCAAAATTATAAATGTTTTACTACGATCGCGCCTTAGGGCGCTTATTGACGTCGTGAACACGGGCGTTTTTCGTAATAGCCTATTAAAAATCATGCTTTGTTTTAAAGTTAACATAATGATAACAAATATGACCTTGATATGTTTCAAATAAAAGTAATATTTAAGGAATTAAAATTCGATCGAATGTTAACGAAGAAATACTCATTAACGTTGTTTTAAAAAGTGCAAGTTTATATTCGAAATGTAGCAAAGATATACATCATATCTCATGATTCGTTTGTTCAATATAACTTACAGTTTTATAACTTTTCTTACTTATCAATCATAGCTGATATCAAAGATGACAAAATCAGGGACAATAATGTTGATGGGCATAACAATTATGTTAACTTTGATAATTGATAATAGTGATAAACTTATACCGGAAATTACAATACCACAATAATTATGTAAAATCAAGAAATGGTTAAATAAAAAAGGTTATTTACTTATTTTATAAATAATATGGTTGAACATTGATACAAATGTAGCAAGGTCTGTTTCACACAGCCAACAACATCTGTACAGCTATTGATCTGATCAATGTGCGCAGCGGGGCAACCATGATCTTTATTACGATTTATAGATGTTATTAGTTGAGAAAAAAATACAAATAATGTAATATTCGTAGAGCCACCGACGCAACGCAGATCCCTTCATGAATTTATTTCGGCAACTGGGTCTCGAACTTATGTGGTATTTAAAGAGTCTGTTGTCAGCCTTAAGATATGTATCATGTTTTTATGGACACAGAGATCATGTTTGATAATTTCTGTAAAGTCATAGTTTGGTTTAAAAATATTTTATTTCAAATTTATTTTGTTTATGCCATTGGTGCTGGTGCACAAGTTCTAACAAGTTACAGTCCTTCCCCAGAATAGTGCAAATATTATTTTTCATAAAGATCGAATTCATTTAAAACTCGAGATCGATTTCGATAAACCCAAGTTCCAACTGAATGTCTTGTTTCCATTACTAGTGACGTCAATTTGACCATTTGACCTCAACACTACTAACTCTGGTTCGGCCTGGTGTTTCTCGCGAATAAGATGGTGTTAACTGGTTCCCAGATTTTACATAATGTGAAAAATTAGCAGGGTAAAAACTGTTTTACATATTACTAAGATCAAGAATGTTATTGGCTGACTTGTTACAGGTGGGATGTAATAGCCAACCCTTACCTAGAACTTCCATGTGGACTCGCCCCAAATGATGTGATGTATATATATTGTTGTTGTTGTATTGTTGTATTGGGGTTTACCGTCGCTGCGATAGTATTTCAATCATATAGCGACGTCCAGCTAATTACAGTTGGAGGAAGACCCCGAGTACACAGAGGTACCCGGGTAGAACCACCGACCTACCGCAAGCTAGCTGGAAGGCTTCCTCACATGAAAAATCCGAAGTCCCTACCGGGATTCGAACCCACAGCGGTGAGGGGCTGAGAGATTTGTAGTCCACGACTGTAACCGCTCGGCCACGGCGGCCCCGATATATATATATAGATGAACAAAAAAAAAATACACATGCTAGTATGCAGAAAAAATACAAAATGTAGATATGAATACATATACATGTTTCAATATATGTATATATGTAATTGATATAGAATGTGCTGAGAATCTCCCCTGCATATGCCAACTCCAGACGTACTCAAAGGGCAGCATAAGTAACAACACAGACACTTCATTCTAAGGATACCTGTATCCATACAGAGATAATCCAAACCTAAGAATTAACACACATACTTAAATAATTCAGATTACACACAGTGCATTCAATAGTAATGACATGAAAAAAACAGAAATTTAGAATAGAAACCAGAAAGAAACATAATTTATTATTACCAACCGTTTTTTAATCCTTTATAAATTTGTGGGCAGGTTCATGTGCAAATATGTTTTCCCCTATCGAAATCATATTACTCCCAAATTACAGAAATTGTAAATATGGTGGACATGAAATAAAAAACTGTTCTGCATCTTCAGGATATTCCCCAGAAACACATCTAGGATTATCCCTTAAATTTTTTAAAGGTTTTTTTAAAAAAGAACAATTTTCCCTTAACAGATTGTCATTAAATGCAGATGTCGAAGAAGAAATATTTTATATTATCATTAAGTTTAATCTAAAGCAAAATGGCCTTACAATAGAAGGCATTGTGTCAGTCCTACAATATGGAATTTTATAATTTGTAAAAATTCTTACTGGATAATTAGTTCTATCTCTAACGAGGGGTAGAAATACCTTGTACAAAAATGATGTTTTTTTATTATTATTATTATTTTGATTGCTTAAGTTGAACTACCAACATACTTTATAAAGATTTTGTAATGACACTGATCCAGTAAGCCCTGTTACAACTCTAGCTGCCTGGTTTTGTAAATTTTCCAATGTATTTGCGTTTTACTAGTAGTTAGAACACCTATTCCAAACTATTGAATGGTATTCTAAAACTGGTTCTACGTAGGATAGATAAATTTGATTTAATGCTTGTCTATTTACAGTAAATGTAAGCATTGACATTTAAAGCTGTTGAAGCCGAATGTCAAATATGTTCTATATGCTGGTTCCATTGTGCTTTTTGAGGGAGAATGTTTCACCAAAATGTTAATGTGATCGAACAAAATTAACAGATGCATTTTGAAACGGTAGCTTTGGTTTATATTCTGTTTTTCTAAGTGAAAAAATATTGCCTGTGTTTTATTAGGGTTAAAGTTTAGAAGCCATTGTTTTAGACCAAATTGTCCATCCAAAGATTAAAGCAGAGTAGAGTTATTCTTTTTCTATCAGCAAGGCGATGGCCTCTGCTTTCTTGGACTGCAAAGGAGTGCTCATAAATGGCTTCTTACCATTAACCATTAACTATTCAGAACTGCAACAGTAAAGAGACAGTCTACATCAAAACAGAAAGACGAAGAAAGCTTCTATATTACATGCCTTTGCGGCAGGACAATGCTCCTGTCCTGACTTAGAACTACATTTCCCCAGATTGAAACTCCACATTCGTGGTCGCCAATTTCAAAGTAATGAGGCGTCATTCATGATGTTTTCATAGTCTGTGTCGCTGGGTTCATTTAAATTTTCAGTTAGCAAACCACGACGCTGCATCTACTTCAGCAAATCGGAAAATATCGTACTTTTAATTATACAATTATTGTTTAAAAAACCTATATTTAGAAATTTCGTTTATCTTTTTTTTTTCATTCAAAAAGTGTACTAAAAAAAAGCAAAATCGTTATACAGTGACATATAACATACACAGAGACTGATTTGCAAAAACGATAACGTCCGGGTTCTTAATTTAATAATGGACATTATTGATATTGACCAACGAATTCATGTACACATTTTTTAGAACATTTTTTTTCTTTCAGTTTTGAATTACTTGATTTTCTGCACGTCAGCCCGATAAAATATCCGGGATGTCCATTAGGTATAATTAGACCTAATCGTATTATCGTAAAATCAACCACGCTTTCCACATACTTCGTATATCTAGCTATATCAAGCGATAGGATCATTTGGGCACGACTCATCACCAATTGTTATGAAAACCTTATTTTCCTGTTCTTCTCGCATATCTACTATCATACAGATAGTCAGATGATTAAGCAATGACCGCACTTGTTGTATCGGAAGCAACGCCTTTCT
>CM037791.1:26449635-26499635 GCA_021229015.1 Solen grandis | reverse complement strand
CCTTTTGTTTTAAAACTTACCAAAAATTAACACCTTTGAATCCCCCGGGCCCAAAAAATTCATTGTAAAATTTTTTATAGGTTAAAAAAAAAATTAAAAACATAATTTAATTTTTGGAAATTTTATTTTAAACTTTCCCAAAAAGTTTTGGAAAAAATTTTCCCAAAAAAAGGCGGGGAAATTGCAAATTTTTTTTTTCAAAACCCACTAAAATGCCAAAAAAATTTAACAAAGGCCTTTAAAAAATTAAAAAATTTAAAGCAAATTTTCGGTAAAAAAATTTTTTGTTTAATATTTTAAAAGAAGAAAAAAAAAATCTTTTTAACCCTTTTTTGTTTTTTTTTGGTGGTGTAAGTTCCCCCCCGGGCATAATTCCCTTAAAAATTTTGGAAGAAAAAGTCAAAAAAAATTTAAAAAAAAGGTTTTTAAAAGTTTTCCACACTTCAGTTAAAAAATCAAAAGCGTCAGGTTTTCATGGAAACCAAAACCCAAAACAATACCCCGTCCGAACCAACCAAATTTTGAATACCAAAAATTTTGTTTTTTTTCCAAAAACAAGGGGCATAAAATTAAACCAATTTTTTTTAAAAATTTGGGATCAACACAACCGACCTTCCGTCCCCCAAAAGGGGCCCCTCTAACCAATACTCCCCTCGGCCAAACCAAAAGTACAACTTGGGGTTTTTGTTAAGAAATGATAAATTAAAAAAAAAGTCCAAAAATTTTTTGTTAAAAAATTTTTTTTCAATTTTTAAAATTTTACCCCACAAAGGGTTAATTTAAAATTTTTTCCAAAAATGTTAAATTTCGTAAAGCAAAAATTAAAAAATTTTTTAAAAAAAAAAATTTTTCCCTTCCTTTAATTTTTTTTTTATTTTTTTGTAACCCTTCCTTAAAATTTTTTTTATCCTTTCTTTTAAAATTCCCAAAAGGTCCAAAATAAAAGGCTTAAAATTTCCCCCAATTCCAATTTTAAACATTTTTCTAAGTTTTTAGGATTTAAAAAAAAACTTTACTAAAAAAACCCTTAATTCCAAACAAAAAATTTTTTTTATTTTTTGAATGTAATTCCTTTTAAAATTTACCAAACAAAACTTTAGGGTACCCAAAATTAATCGGTCTTAAAATTTTCACAAATTCTTCCCTTTTTGCTTTTGGTTGGGCAAAAAATTATTTCATAAAGGTTTGATATTTGTTTAAACTCTAAAAATAAACGCCCAAAAAATTTCTTAAATTCCTTTCATTTTTTAAAATTCTTATTTATAAATTTTTAACCAAAATTTATACTTGGATCAATTTCAAAACTTTAGGTACCAAAACAAGAGGCCCATGATGGCCCTAAATCGCTCACCTGAGATAAAAAGATTGACTCAAGGAACATCTGTACCAAATTATTTTAAAATCTGGCCAGTAGTTTTGAAGAAGATGATTTTTAAAGTTTTCATTTTTTTTGTTGCCATGACAACTGGAGTTCTACATGGATCAAGTTTATTTTAGCAACTATTGTGAATTTTGCCCCAAGGATCATCCCTGCCAAGTTTAATCAAATTCTGTCCATTTTTTCAGAGAAGATGTTTTAAAGGTTTCTCTTATACATATAAGGCAAATAAGCCCCGCCCCGGGGGCCATTTTTTTAACGGATGGGAATTATTTTAGCAACTTTGGTAATTTTGACCCCAGGAACATCTGTACCAATTTATTTTAAAAACGGCCAGTATTTTGAAGAAGATGATTTTTAAATTTTTTCATTTTTTTTTTTTTTGTTCCCAGGCAACCAGATTCTACATGGTAAAGTTTATTTTAGCAATTTTTGTGAAAGTTGACCCAAGGATCACCCTCCCAAGTTTAATCAAATTCTTCCATGGTTTCAGAGGAGATGTTTTTAAAAAAGGTTTCTCTCATCTATAAAAGGGCAAATAAGCCCCGCCCCTGGCGGCCATTTTTTTTTTACGGATCAGAATAATGTTAGCAATTTTGGGTAAGTTGACCCAAGGAACATCTGTACCAATTTATTTTAAAATCTGGCCAGTAGTTTGAAGAAGATGATTTTTAAAGTTTTAAAATTATTTTTCTTTTTGTTGCCATGGCAACCAGAGTTCTACAATGGATCAACTTTATTTTAGCAACTTTTGTAGAGCCTCACCCAGGGAACATCCCTGCCAAGTTTCTTTAAAATTTCTGTCCAGGGGTTTCAGAGGAATTTTCGTTTAAAGCAAATTGTTGACGATGCCGACGGACGACGCACGACGACGGACGCCGGACAAAGGGCGATCCTAAAAGCTCCCCTTTTGAGCACTTTGTGGTCAGGTGAGCTAAAAATCAAAAGGCTAGGCCTTGGGGGTTTCGGAGAAGAAGATTTTTTAAATTTTCATTTTTAAAATCTATTTTTAGCTCCTGTGACCTAGATTTTTGACCAATCAAAATAATTTTAACAATTTTGGGTAAAGGGCCCCATAATGAACATTCCTGTGAAGTTTTATCAAAATCCAGTGAGTAGTTTTAGAAGGAGATGTTTTTTTAAAGAAATTGTTGACGACGGACCAGGGACGACGGACAAAAGGCGATCAAAAAAAGCTCACCATGAGCACATTGTGCTCAGGTGGCTAAAAATCGTCTAAAAATTCTCTACATTTCACACGCTTTATCTATAGGAATATTTTAATATTTTTTGAGATACAAGCTCTTAAAACTCCTGAAAAATGAAACAAAGGGCCATGATGGCCCTGAATCGCTCACCTTAGGGCTAGTTGATTAAAGATATTAGTAGACATGAAAGCTCAATTTTATGACTTGACATATTCAAGGGCCATTATCCAGTCATGCATGGGGAGATCTGGCTGGTTTTCTAAAATTTACATTTTCCAAAGACACAGATGGCCGGAGCACAAATCTGTCAGATATAGGTGACAGGTAAGTAGGGGGGGCTAGACCCCCATCTGATAGTTCAATGACACCCGTTTCCAATGACACAGATGGCCCTTAATCTATTACAGATGAAGAGCGGAGAGGTTTTGGGTTTGACCTCCATCTATATTTCAAGGACACCAAATCTGACTGACTGGATAAGGCTATCATTCCTTGCTTCAGGTTGTGACACCATCAACCTTTCTTATCTTACAAACATCACCTGTGAATGAAAACAGATTTCACCCCCTGGCAGCAGTGGTTTTTTTACAAACAACACAGCTTAAAATAATTTGGAATAACTTAAAAGTTTCCCGCAAAATAAGTCGGCTAGCGATTGCCAAGGAGAATGTTTTAAGTTGTCTATTTTAATTTAATTATGGAAAACTAGAAACCCTGGCACCATGTTTTTAAGCAGAAACCTTATTATTTGAACAATTTTAGTAGTGGGCATTTTTTAGTTTTCACTATAGACATATAATTAACCAACCCGCCCCAGTAGCTGTGTTTTTTTATGAATCAAAATAATTTGAACAATCTTTGTAGACAGGCACCTGAGGAACATCTGTTCTAAAACATTTTGAAATTCAACCAGGGGTTTTCACGAAGAGATTTTTAAATTTTCACTTTAAAAAATATAGAGAAAATTAGCCCCACCCCTGGCAGTCATGTCTTTTAACAGATCCAAATAGTTTGAACAATCTAGGTACATCTGTGCCAACACATTTGAAATTCAAACCAGTTAGTTTTGGAGAAGAAGTTTTTTTTTTAAGTTTTCACTTAAACATATAGGGAAAATTAGCCCCATACTGGGAGTCATTTTTTTTTCATGGATCCAAATAATTTGAACAATCTTTGGTAGACACTTACTCAAGGAACTCTGTGCCAAACATTTTGAAATTCAGCCACCCGTTTTTTTAGGAGAAGATTTTTTAAGATTTGACTATAGACATATAAGGAAAACTAGCCACACCCTGGCGGCCATGTTTTTTTCGGATCCAAATAATTTTAACAATCTTGGAAGACATTAATAAAGGAACATCTGTGCCAAAACAATTTGAAAAAAACGCCAGTGGTTTTGGAGAAGAAGTTTTTTTTCAATTTTCACTATAGACATATAAGGAAAACTAGCCCCGGCCCCTGGCGGCCATGTTTTTTTATGGATCCAAATAATTTGAACAGTCTTGATAGACATTTAATCAAGGAACATCTGTGCCAAAACAATTTGAAATCAAGCCAGTAGTTTTGGATAAGAAGATTTTTTAGTTTTCACTATAGACATATAAGGAAAACTAGCCCCGCCCCTGGCGGCCATGTTTTTTTACGGATCCAAATAATTTGAACAATCTTGGTAGACACTTACCAAAGGAACATCTGTGCCAAAACATTTTGAAATTCAGTTGGTTGTTTTGGAGAAGAAGACATTTTAAGTTTTTTCTTTCCGTTGCCATGGCAACCAGAATTCCAAATGGAATTCAATTCTTTGAACAACTTTGAAAGGGGACCACCCAAGGAACATCCCTGTAAAGTTTTATCAAAATTGACCAAGCGGTTAAGGAGGAGATGTCGTTTGAAGCAAAATGTTGACGGACGACGGACGGACGGACGACGGACGGACGACGGACGAAGACCGGTCACAATAGCTCACCTTGAGCCTCTGGCTCAGGTGAGCTAAAAATCACCAAAGCTATATGCACGAATTTCGTTTTTCCCCCATTACTCCATGAATCTTAGGTCAATCACTAAACTTTAAGCATCAAAAGAACGGCCAAACATTGCTTTACAAATAATATTCATCATCATATTTTCAAAAATCAAAGGTTTTCGAGATATAAACTGTTAAACACACTGGAGGTTGCACACTGGGGGTTACCAATCTTTTTACCTTACCCTAAAAATATCTTGCGCAATGACTATTGTCACTCCAAAGCGGTCTTAATGGGAGAAGAAAACAATGAAAAGACAGCATGAACTTTCTGACAAATAACTGAGGTTTTAAAAGCAAAACATGCTTGTTTATATTTCCTAATACTGTTAGCAAGTTATACAAAGGACGAATCAAAATGATTGCTGACCTGTTCAACTGATTGACAAACCCGGTCAATATCTTCTCTCGACCATCTGGTGTAATACGGGTGTACACATCGACATCCTTCATTACACCAAAGTCTGCTCTGACAACATCATCCAGCCCTTAAGAACAAAACAACAATATTTCCACATTTACATATTTCTGAGCATTCATTCAACTTCCTGACCTATAACAGCTATAAGATATACCCAGAGCCCATAGGTAATTTGGGTATGTGCACTTCACTCAATTTTGCATGAAAAAAAAATCTTTGTAATAAGATCATTCTTGCAATTTTTTTTCCCCACAAAAAAGTAAAGAATGAGAAAAATGCAATGAAATGGATACCCTTATATGTAAAATTGTGCAAATAAGAGTCAAATCAATAGACACATAGTATGACAACCAGTGAAATTGGTTCCAAATGTGAATATATTTTTTAACATATGCCAGCATCTGGGGCTTGGATACTGAACCAAACATACTACAGATACCATCCTCTAGCTGTACAAATCAGTTGGGAGAACAATCAGACCCTCACCTGTGAGTATGCAGAGCTCTGGCAGCAATAGGATGGGTGGGGGCTCAACCCTTTGTTGCGCCGAATGTCCTTCTTTGATGCCCGGGACACCAACATAGGCTGTTGGCTATCTGTCACAGTTATACCATACGCCTGCAATGCATTTTTCATTTATTAAGTTTAAAGCATTTTATTTGTGAAGAAATTTTTGTGGAAGAAAATAGGTTTTCATTTTCACCTCAAAGCAATAGGCTTGCTTTAAACATCCAGGTTACCAAAATCAAGATGCATTAAAGTATATGAGCATACAGCAGCACAACTTTGGGCTATTTAGTGAATCAGATCCACAAAACTGTACATGAAACCCTTCAGGCTGACCTTAAAAAATTCTTTGTTTGGAGTTACTCAACCAACTCACGAAAGCTGCCGCGACAATTTTTTTTTTTTTTGCCTTTCAAGTGTCTAATTTTTTTTTCTTTGGCTAGATCAATCGTATATAGCAGCTGCAAAAAAAGAACTCTAACAAAACAGGTACTGTCCAGGTGTATAGCTGCTATACATCCAAACTCAAACAACAGCTAACAGAAAACTCTTAAGTTTTGATAAGCGACATCTCAAAGAAGCTGTCCCAGAGTTCAAAAGGAAACCGCATATTGGCTTGTGTCAGTTCCACACCCTTTGAACTTTACTGAGCACTGCAGTATGTTGATTTCTTCCAGTGTGTAGAGTGGATGTCACACAAGGTGAAATTGAAATCAGTGGAGGGGGCACTGAGTGGTGCATTTGGTGACACTTTTGCAAGCATTCCTTTCATGATAATTGACAGCTTCTCACCCCATAATTAATACACAGACTTCTACAAATCTACGCATCCTGTTGACACTGCTTTTCACTTTTACCTGAATCATATTGCACCTTACTGCAAACTGACTCATTGTTTTATACTCTGTTTCTTCTTTCTTGCGCCGGCAACTTTGTATGGGCCATATCTCTGAGACCGGCAACATATCTTTACAAAACATCATATGATTATAGTCCACAATATGTAGTGGTGCCTCCCAGACTTTTGTAAATGGGGGTCCCTTGGGGTCAGGCCCCACCCCCCTCAAAGATGCTTTTTGCATAAAAAATATATTTTGGTTAAATATTTCAAAATTTCATATATTTTTTCCTCATAATGAGACGAATTGCAGAGTACTACTTTGTCCCCCGAGGTCACCCAGGGTCAGGCCCCATCCCTTCAATTTTACTTATGATCTTATATCTCAACAAGAGTTCGAGGGCTCTACTCCGCTCACCTGAGTAAAGATAAAATGTCCCACCATAAAGTTGCAAAAGATAGATTAAAGATCAAGGTAACAATGCTGCATGCCAAATATCAAAGCTTCTGGCCATATGATTTCAGAGAAGAAAATTTTCTAGATTTTTTCCTTTATTAGCCTATGCTGAAGAAAGAAACCCCCTGGGCGGGGCCAATTTTGACCCCAGGGCCATTATTTGAACAAACTTGGTAGAGATCATTAGACAATGGTCCATGCCAAATATCAAAGCTCCCGGCCATAAGGTTCCAGAGAAGAAAATTTTTCTAGATATATTCTTATATTAGCCTATGTTAAAGAAAGTGACCCCCAGGGCGGGGCCAATTTTGACCCCAGGGCCATAATTTGAACAAACTTGGTAGAGATCCACTAGACAATGCTACATGCCAAATATCTAAGCTCTAGGCCATATGGTTCCAGAGAAGAAGATTTTTCTTGATTTGTTCCAATATTAGCCTATGTTAAAGAAAGTGACCCCAAGGGCGGGGCCAATTTTGACCCCAGGGCCATGATTTGAACAATCTTGGTAGAGATCCAGTAGACAATGCTTCATGCCAAATATCTAAGCTCTAGGCCATATGGTTCCAGAGAAGAAGATTTTTCTTGATTTGTTCCAATATTAGCCTATGTTAAAGAAAGTGACCCCAAGGGCGGGGCCAATTTTGACCCCAGGGCCATGATTTGAACAATCTTGGTAGAGATCCACTAGACAATGCTACATGCCAAATATCTTAGCTCTAGGCCATACGGTTTCGGAGAAGATTTTTCTATGATTTCCCTATATAAGCCTATGTAAATAAAGTGACCCCCGGGGCGGGGCCAATTTTGACCCCAGGGCCATGATTTGAACAATCTTGGTAGAGATCCACTAGACAATGCTTCATGCCAAATATCTTAGCTCTAAGCCATACGGTTTCGGAGAAGAAGATTTTTCTATGTTTTCCCTATATAAGCCTATGTTAAATAAAGTGACCCCCGGGGCGGGGCCAATTTTGACCCCAGGGCCATAATTTGAACAAACTTTGTAGAGATCCACCAGACAATGCTTCATGCCAAATATCTTAGCTCTAGGCCATACGGTTTCGGAGAAGAAGATTTTTATTGATTTGTTCCAATATTAGCCTATGTTAAAGAAAGTGACCCCCAGGGCGGGGCCAATTTTGACCCCAGGGCCATGATTTGAACAAACTTGGTAGAGATTTACTAGACAATGCTACATGCCAAATATCTAAGCTCTAGGCCATATGGTTCCAGAGAAGAAGATTTTTCTTGATTTGTTGCAATATTAGCCTATGTTAAAGAAAGTCACCACCAGGGCGGGGCCAATTTTGACCCCAGGGCCATAATTTGAACAAACTTGGTAGAGATCCACTAGACAATGCTACATGCCAAATATCTAAGCTCTAGGCCATATGGTTCCAGAGAAGAAGATTTTTCTTGATTTGTTCCAATATTAGCCTATGTTAAAGAAAGTCACCCCCAGGGCGGGGCCAATTTTGACCCCAGGGCCATAATTTGAACAAACTTGGTAGAGATCCACTAGACAATGCTACATGCCAAATATCTAAGCTCTAGGCCATATGGTTCCAGAGAAGAAGATTTTTCTTGATTTGTTCCAATATTAGCCTATGTTAAAGAAAGTGACCCCCAGGGCGGGGCCAATTTTGACCCCAGGGCCATGATTTGAACAATCTTGGTAGAGATCCACCAGACAATGCTTCATGCCAAATATCTTAGCTCTAGGCCATAGGGTTTCGGAGAAGAAGATTTTTCTATGTTTTCCTATATTAGCCTATGTTAAAGAAAGTGACCCCCAGGGCGGGGCCAATTTTGACCCCAGGGCCATGATTTGAACAATCTTGGAAGAGATCCACTAGACAATGCTTCATGCCAAATATCTTAGCTCTAGGCCATACGGTTTCGGAGAAGAAGATTTTTCTAAGTTTTCCCTATATAAGCCTATGTTAAATAAAGTGACCCCAGGGGCGGGGCCAATTTTGACCCCAGGGCCATGATTTGAACAATCTTGGTAGAGATCCACTAGACAATGCTACATGCCAAATATCTTAGCTCTAGGCCATACGGTTTCGGAGAAGAAGATTTTTCTATGTTTTCCCTATATAAGCCTATGTAAATAAAGTGACCCCCGGGGCGGGGCCAATTTTGACCCCAGGGCCATAATTTGAACAAACTTGGTAGAGATCCACCAGACAATGCTTCATGCCAAATATCTTAGCTCTAGGCCATACGGTTTCGGAGAAGAAGATTTTTCTTGATTTGTTCCAATATTAGCCTATGTTAAAGAAAGTGACCCCCAGGGCGGGGCCAATTTTGACCCCAGGGCCATAATTTGAACAAACTTGGTAGAGATCCACTAGACAATGCTACATGCCAAATATCTAAGCTCTAGGCCATATGGTTCCAGAGAAGAAGATTTTTCTTGATTTGTTCCAATATTAGCCTATGTTAAAGAAAGTGACCCCCAGGGGGGGCCAATTTTGACCCCAGGGCCATAATTTGAACAAACTTGGTAGAGATCCACTAGACAATGCTACATGCCAAATATCTAAGCTCTAGGCCATATGGTTCCAGAGAAGAAGATTTTTCTTGATTTGTTCCAATATTAGCCTATGTTAAAGAAAGTGACCCCCAGGGCGGGGCCAATTTTGACCCCAGGGCCATGATTTGAACAATCTTGGTAGAGATCCACTAGACAATGCTTCATGCCAAATATCTTAGCTCTAGGCCATACGGTTTCGGAGAAGAAGATTTTTCTATGTTTTCCGATATAAGCCTATGTTAAATAAAGTGACCCCCGGGGCGGGGCCAATTTTGACCCCAGGGCCATGATTTGAACAAACTTGGTAGAGATCCACTAGACAATGCTTCATGCCAAATATCTTAGCTCTAGGCCATACGCTTTCGGAGAAGAAGATTTTTCTTGATTTGTTCCAATATTAGCCTATGTTAAAGAAAGTGACCCCCAGGGCGGGGCCAATTTTGACCCCAGGGCCATAATTTGAACAAACTTGGTAGAGATCCACTAGACAATGCCTCATGCCAAATATCTTAGCTCTAGGCCATACGATTTCGGAGAAGAAGATTTTTCTAAGTTTTCCCTATATAAGCCTATGTTAAATAAAGTGACCCCCGGGGCGGGGCCAATTTTGACCCCAGGGCCTGTAACAAAATGACCAAGGGCGGACAACTTTCTAAGGTAGAAAGAATACCAAACAACTTTTCTTTAAAATTATATTTAATATAATATATACAATGAGAATATAAGAAAAAGAATGAAAGAATAATGAAAAAAAAATGCCGGCTAACTGTCTCTTTATCTGCTGGTACAATAGTAGCTGCACTGAATATTAATCTACACTGTTATGAATGCACTTCAATGTGTCACACTCACAAAATGATGGCTAAATGCACAGTACTCATAAACTATATCACATCACGTGCTCTAATCGATGAACACTGGACCGACTTCCTGTCGTCGTGTCCCTTCAGCAAATGTGATCCACTTAGTCCACCGTAGACACCCTGTCGTCCATATGACGCATACATAGCTTCTCCCGTCCTTGCTGTGTCTACACGGGGTCCCGTATCGACTGTAACCTTCCCGCTTACATAGGCACCATGCCCCAACTAAATACGGACAAGCTCCGTAATGTACTTTGGTCAGAATACTCTAGACTGGACTAGGCATCTTCCGTAGCTCCCATCGATATCTGACACCGAGTCTCCATACAAACCAACTTATATACTAAAACCCCACGATTTACTCTTAAAAAACAAATTTCACGTAAATCGTGCAATAAATTGTAAATCGCTGAATCCCGTGCATCCCGTGAAACACTGACAACACTGAGGTATACTGATAAAAGGGCTTATGTAAAGAAACTATAGGTTTAAACTTCTAAGCCTTAAACATCTCTCTTAATACACTTAAAACTTAGCAAAACAGTAGATATAACCATTTCAAATCCTAATCATATCTCATTCTGAACAAAAGGTAATAAAAGAAACCTGTGATAAACCTTATATAACCAAAATCGGTTAACATAGTTCCACTTTGGCCTAAGTGACAAATACAACGTACTCTAAATCTACACTTATTTTCAGGCCACGTCAAATTATTTAGTGACACACGTTCCCCCTTGGGAAAAAAGTAGATATTCTTTTTACAACTACACAAAATAATACACAAAAAATACATCAACAACAACAACTAGTCGATTTGTCTTCCAAACTAGCACCAGCTACCTATATACATCTATATACAACTACACAGCTACAAAACCTCACATTATACCTCGGTTGACATCCTAGTTTACTAACAACCTACACACCTAACCTACTCAAATAATCTGCTCCCACATTGTCTCTACCTCTGATTGCTTTGATTCGCATGCGATATGGCTGAAGTGCCAAAGCCCATCTCATAAGTCTGGAATTCGCCATCTTTGACTTGTTTAAATAAGTCAGAGGCTGATGATCTGTCTCTAGAATGAATTCCTTACCAAACAAATACCGATGGAACTTTGATACACCCCAAACTACTGCAAAACACTCTTTCTCTATAACTGAATAGTTTTTCTCTCTATCCAGCAGTTTCTTACTTGCATATGCAACTGGCAACTCTTCTCCCTCTGATTCCTGCAACAAAACAGCTCCAAGACCCACATCTGAAGCATCAGTTCTGAGAATGAACTGCTTGTCAAACTGTGGCAACCTAAGAATAGGTGGGCCAACTAGACATTTCTTTAATGCCTGAAATGCACTTTCCTGGCATTCACTCCAAATGACCTTATTTGGTTGTCCTTTTTTTGTTAAATCTGTCAAAGGCACTGCAATGGCAGAAAAATTGGGCACAAACTTCCTGTAGAACCCGACAAGACCTAAGAAAGATCTGACTTGCTTCTTAGTCATTGGTCTTTCCGCCTTCAGAATTGACTCAACCTTTTCAGCTACAGGCAACAAAGTTTGAAACTCCCCTATAACATGTCCTAGAAACTCTAACTGGCAAAACCCTAGACTACACTTGCTGGGTTAAGCAGTTAATCCTGCTACACGCAACCTATCCAACACTTCCCGCAAAGCAGTGATATGCTGTTCCCACGTACTTGTGTAAATCAGAATGTCATCTATAAGACTATCTGCACTATCTAAACCATTCAAAACCTTTCTCATTAACCTATTGAATGTACTTGAAGCACACACTAAACCAAATGGCATCTTTTTGAACCGAAATAAGCCTTTCGGTGTCTCGAACGAAGTCAAATCTTTGCCTGTTCAGTCAAAGGAACTTGCCAGTAACCTTTACTAAGATCTATCTTAGAAAAATCCTTTGCTGCTGACAATTTTGAGAATATCTCCTCTGCATTTGGCATCGGTTCTGCATCGAAAACAGTTACCCTATTTAACTGCCTGAAATCTATACAGAATCTTATGCTACCATCCTTTTTCCTTAGCATAACTACAGGACTTGAAAATGGTGCCTTAGATGGCTCAATAACCCCCAAATCTAACATCTTCTTGACTTCTTCCTCTACAGTAGATATTGACTGATAAGGAATAGGGTATCCTTTGCATCTAATAGGCTCACTAGTATTCAACTGTATGTCATGTTCTATAAATGTGGTAGTTCCTGGTATGTCAGTCAAGACATCAGCACTCTTTCAAAGTGCAATCTATGTCCCTTCTCTGATCTACAGATAAATCACTACATATGACTACATCTGCAACACCTTCCTGCCCGATCCTAGTAGGACATTCTAATGGGATATCTGTATCAATCAACTTTTCCTCTGACTCTTGATCTCCCTCTACAACTGCTGCACTGACTACCGCTAAAATACCTCTATCCTGATCTTTACCATTCAGCTCTCTCTCATTATACCTTTTAAGCATGTCGGCATGGAAAGTCCGCTGCTTACCATCCATGTCAATCCTACAATCCATACCGTTCATGACCTTTTTGATTGTGTATGGCCCTTTCCACTGCAACAGTAGCTTGTTGTTACTTACCGGTAGTAAAACCAATACTTTTGAACCCTCTGCAAAAGATCTTGACATTGCCTTCTTGTTGTAGTACTTTCTCTGTCTTACCTTAGATTTACTTAACTGTTCTTGTGCCAGCTTACATGTATCCTCCAGACGCTCTCGTAAATCCACTACATACTGGTAAGTTGTCTTGATCTCCCCATCGGTCACCTCACCTGACCACAATTCCTTCAGAATACTAACCGGTCCCCTAACTGTTCTACCATAGAGTAACTCAAATGGTGAAAAACCCAAACTCTCTTGCGGTACCTCCCTATAAGCAAATAATGCTGCATTGAGATATTTGTCCCAATCCTTGGGCCGTTCACTACACATACGTCTAAGCATTTGTTTCAAAGTGCCGTTGAAGTTTTCAACAAGTCCATTACACTGGGGATGATATGGGGTTGTAGTTAACTGCTGCAACGACAGTAACCTACTGACCTCTGACATAAGCTTTGACGTGAACTGTGAACCCATATCCGTCAGCATCTCTTCTGGTATACCAAGTCTACAAAACATATCTACCAAAGCCTCCGCTACTCGTTCTGTTTCTATACTGGGTAAAGCAACTGCCTCTGGGTATCTAGTGGCATAATCTACCATGACTAAGATATACCTGTTCTTCCAGTCAGTCATTGGCTCGATCGGCCCTACTAAATCTATCACTACACGCTTAAACGGAGTCTCAATCAACGGCATGTGCCCTAACGTTACTCTTGGCACTTTCCCTTTCGGCAACGTTCGTTGGCAAATATCACATGACCTACAAAACCTACTAATCTCCGAGTTTACACCTGGCCAATAGAATTCTGCTAATACCCTGTCACTAGTCTTCCGAATTCCTAAATGACCCACCATCAACGACTCATGTGCTATCTTCATCACCGTCTCACGACACTTCTTGGGAACTATCAACTGGTAAAATCTCCTATGGTCTGCAGCTTCATACAGTCGGTATAAAAGCTTATCTCTAAACACAAAACTGACCTGACCTCCACCTTTACATGACCTAACTTGACCTTCTTTTGCCCTATCTCTAGTCTTTTCCAGAGTCTTATCTGTCATTTGTAAATCCTTGAACTCAGGCTTGTTAATATTCAAAACTTTACCAGGAACATTTAATTTCTTATATGACTTATCCTGCTGTAAAACAGCGTTCAACACATCACTCGGATCAGGGAACTTAGCACCCTCTATATTGCCTAACACTAAGTCATACAATGGAGACTCCATACACAACGCCTCTACCGTCCCTACATAGTATGGCGTATTCACATCTATCCTAGCCACAGGATAACTCTGCTCAGAACCGTCCACAAACCTACAACGCCTATCAGATCCTAAAAACTGATGTTCCAGAACCAACCTCTTATCTACCACTACACATGTAGCCCCTGTATCTCTCATAACTTGAATTTTCTTCCCATTGACTTCACCTTCTTTAGTTGGACAATGTATATTCATACAGGCTCCTAACTGTACAGAACTATCAACATCCAGAACACAACTAGAACTATCTGTCCTTTTTAAACCACCTCGTGCGACACCACGGGTCTTTCCCCTACCCCTTGACCTCTGATTCGGACTACCTTGGTTGAAACTATTTCTTGGTGAATTCCAATAATCTGTTCTACAAGTTTTAGCCTACCAAAATTTCCTTCCAGGGCATTTCTAAATGATGAAGTATGAAGTGAAAGCCGTTTTTCAGCATTTGCATATGGAAGAGATAACCTTAGAGTACGAAAAGGACAAACTGTAGGTGGTTGAACATTTCTCTCCAAGTCAAAACTTTATGGTTTTTTTTCTTAAAGTCATGGTAGCACAGGAAATGAAGCAAGAAATTCAAGGGCTTTAATAGGGCTAAGTTCAATTTAGACTGATATCGTGTTTTCTTAATCGGGACAACACGAAGCCGTAATTTAAACCTGCACGCACCTGTTAGACTGACTAAAAAGGTCGATAAAATGGCGTATAAATGGCGCACATCACGTGATATCACGTTTATAGTTAATATTACCTGACTTCAGACTGGATCCCGTCTCATCATAAGAATCATGAAGCACACATAATACTGAGCGGGCTAACATCTTATCATGTGCTAATCTTATATCCGGCAAGTAGTCAGGAACGACTATAGATGTTCCTTCCCATGGGAAGGAACAATTAAATTCCACATTTTCTGTACTATCTACTGCGGCTACCCTATACTGACTGCCTCGTTTCCTACAATCTAAAGACTTATGGTTACCTTTGCAATAGTTACATCTTACCTGAGCAAAGTAAGAATTACCTTCCCTTGGTGTACTCCCAGACTGTTTACGTACCGGCTCTGGCCTTTGCTCCTTGACAAACCTATCTTTCTCTTTGCCTTCACTCAACACTACATTCCTACAACCACCCCTGGCTTCTGAAAATAAATCTGCTTGCTCCGCCATAGCTAAGCAATCATTGAAACGCTTTTCTTTCAAGAATAGAAACATCTCTTTGTTACTGATAGCTAACAACTGATCTCTTAACAAATAATCCAAAACACCGTCGTATGTCTTAGCTACACTACCTAAACCAAACCAATGCTCTAAATAATTCCTTGACCTGCTAAGATACTGTACAAACGTCTCACCTCTCTCCGGCCTAGCTGTCCTGAACCTTTTCTTAAAACCTTCCTCTGTCAGTTCGAACCGTTTTTACAAAGCTGCCTTCAGTATGTCATAATCCAGTGAGTCCTCTGTAGGTAATCTGGAATAAACATCTAAAACCTTACCTTTTAACAAAGCGCTGAGATGTAATGACCCCTGTTCCTTGTTCCAACCTTGCACCCCTGCATACCTCTCGAACCTTGATAAATAACTATCCATGTTATCTTTACTCTCATCAAGCCATGGTAATTTCGGCCCCTTAACTTTCTCTGTTACAATAGCCTTACCTTTTTCTATATGGGCCAATTCCAATGCATGCCGGTGCTGCAGCTCTGCTAACCTCATAGCTTTCTCGTACTCATCCGCCGCCCTTTCCTTCTCTCTTTCGATCTGTCGTTCTCGCTCTTCCGCCTGCAATTCTGCTAACTTCACAGCTTTCTGCCTTCCCATTCCTTGCCTCTATCCTTTTGACGCTTCTCCTCTAATCTCTGCTTTCTCTCCTTAGCCTGTTCCTCCCATACAAATTCTTCCAAGTCTTTACCTGAGTACCCAAACTTCTCACCATACTCTAAGAGTTCTTTCATACCAGACATGTTTGCATATGAGATTATGTTACACAAAACTAAAACAAGAACTATGTGTCAACACTGTTGACAATACACATAACGTGTATATCTCTATCCACTATCTGCCATATACCCATATACATGTACTGTCAATAGCTAAACAATTTTAAGGTCATATACAGTAAACCAACTACAAATTATCCACACTAAACAAAATACATTACAAATAAAAACCATCAGGTCACTACTAGCTTCAAAATGCAATAAAACCCCTAAAGTGTAAACAGATCACCTTAAATAATTAAAATGAATTCAAAACAGAATTTAATATGTCTAGGCCAATCCTACCCCGGCCAACCTTAACTGTACACCCAGTTGCCGTTACCCTTAGCTTCCATGCTTAACTACGGAATCGCTAGGGCAGCGACGCTGTGCCTCATCATTGGGTAATACCAACAGACTTACCCACCTGATGATGGAGCCCAAATGTCAGCCACCGGTGGTGTACCACAGATTCCGCCCAGACTGTCTGTTACACTAAAATATAAACAAATTTAATTACTATAAAATTCGAGGGTTAAAAGGAAACAATTTACAACAAAGTTTCAAAGCTAGAAATAAAATACTAAAGAGGAATTTTAAAATACTTACACAGTTTTTTATTCTACCCTAGATCGTTGTCACCTTAGCATTATCCCACTTCTGACACCATTGTAACAAAATGACCAAGGGCGGAAAACTTTTTAAGGTAGAAAGAATACCAAACAACTTTTCTTTGAAATTATATTTAATATAATATATACAATGAGAATATAAGAAAAAGAATTAAAGAATAATGAAAAAAAAAACTGCCGGCTAACTGTCTCTTTATCTGCTGGTACAATAGTAGCTGCACTGAATATTAATCTACACTGTTATGAATGCACTTCAATGTGTCACACTCACAAAATGATGGCTAAATGCACAGTACTCATAAACTATATCACATGCTCTAATCGATGAACACTGGACCGACTTCCTGTCGTCGTGTCCCTTCAGCAAATGTGATCCACTTAGTCCACCGTAGACGCCCTGTCGTCCATATGACGCATACGTAGCTTCTCCCGTCCTTGCGACGTAGTCTACCAATGGGGTCTCGTAGCGACTGTGACCACCCAGATTACATAACTAAATACGTCTAGTCGTAGTCCCCAAGGGGCCCGTAACCTCCCGCTTACATAGCCCTGCAACTAAATACGGACAAGCTCCGTAATGTACTTTGGTCAGAATACTCTAGACTGGACTAGGCATCTTCCGTAGCTCTCATCGATATCTGACACCGAGTCTCCATACAAACCAACTTATATACTAAAACCCCACGATTTACTCTTAAAAAACAAATTTCACGTAAATCATGCAATAAATTGTAAATCGCTGAATCCCGTGCATCCCGAGAAACACTGACAACACTGAGGTATACTGATAAAAGGGCTTATGTAAAGAAACTATAGGTTTAAACTTCTAAGCCTTAAACATCTCTCTTAATACACTTAAAACTTAGCAAAACAGTAGATATAACCATTTCAAATCCTAATCATATCTCATTCTGAACAAAAGATAATAAAAGAAACCTGTGATAAACCTTATATAACCAAAATCGGTTAACATAGTTCCACTCTGGCCTACGTGACAAATACAACGTACTCTAAATCTACACTTATTTTCAGGCCACGTCAAATTATTTTGTGACAGGGCCATGATTTGAACAAACTTGGTAGAGATCCACTAGACAATGCTTCATGCCAAATATCTTAGCTCTAGGCCATACGGTTTCGGAGAAGAAGATTTTTCTAAGTTTTCCCTATATAAGCCTATGTAAATAAAGTGACCCCCAGGGCGGGGCCAATTTTGACCCCAGGGCCATAATTTAAACAAACTTGGTAGAGTACCATAAGATGATGCTACATACCAAATATCAAAGCTCTGTGCCTTTTGGTTTCAGAGAAGAAGATTTTTAAAGATTGCAATTTTTTTGTCTATTTTTAGCTCCTGTGACCTAGTTATTCAACAGACTGGAACCATTTGAACAAACTTGAAAGAGGGTCACCCAATGGTCATTTGTGTAAAGTTTTATTGAAATCTGCCCAGTAGTTTAGGAGGAGAAGTCGTTTGAATTAACAAGAGGGCCATGATGGCCCTAGATCGCTCACCTGGTATCATTAGGCTATGTAAAATCAAGTGACCCCTGGGTTAGAGTTAATTTTGACCCCGTCGTGGTTTATTTTTTGAACAGATTTGGTAGAGGTCTATTAGCCCATGTTTCATACCAAATATCTTAACTCCAGACCTTGTGGTTTTTGAGAAGAAGATTTTTTTTTTTTTTTCCAAAATAAGTCTATGTAAAATCAAGTGATCCCTGGGCGGGGCCAATTTTCACCAAATATCTAAACCCCAGGCCATGTGTTTTCTAGTTTTCTAAAAAGAAGAATTATCAAGTTATTTCTATATTAGCCTATGTAAAATCAGGTGACCCCTATGGCGGAGCCAAATTTGACCCCAGGGTCATGATTTGAACAAACTAAGTATAGATCCACTAGACAATGTATGATTCATGATTTGAACAAACTTAGTAGAGGTCTATTAGCCCATGTTACATACCAAATATCTAAACTCCAGGCTTTGTGATTTTTGAGAAGATTTTTTTCAGATTTCTCCTATATTAGTTTATGTTAAATCAAGTGACCCCTGGGGGTGGGGAATTTTCCCCGGGGATGATTTGAACAAACTTAGCCGGTTTCTGAGAAGATTTTTCAAGTTTTTCCCTATATTAGCCTATGTAAAATCAGGGACCCCTGGGGCGGGGCCAATTTTGACCCCAGGGTCATGATTTGAACAAACTTGATAGAGATCCACTAGACAATGCTACACACCAAATATCTTAACTCTATGCCTTGTGGTTTCTGAGAAGAAGATTTTTCAAGTTTTTTCCTATATTAGCCTATGTTAAATCAGGTGACCCCTTGGCAGGGCCAAATTTGACCCCAGGGCCATGATTTGAACAAACTTGGTTGTGATCTACTAGACAATGCTTCACACTAAATATCTAAACCCCAGGCCTTGTGGTTTCTGAGAAGAAGATTTTTCAAGTTTTTTTTTCTATATTAGCCTATTTAAAATCAGGGACCCCTGGGCGGGGCCAATTTTGACCCCAGGGTAATAATTTGAACAATTTTGGTAGAGAGTCATAAGATCATGCTACATACTAACAAGCCAGTAGTTTTGGATAAGAAGATTTTTTAGTTTTCACTATAGACATATAAGGAAAACTAGCCCGCCCCTGGCGGCCACGTTTTTTTATGGATCCAAATAATTTGAACAATCTTGGTAGACACTTACTCAAGGAGTATCTGTGCCAAAACATTTTGAAATTCAGCCAGCAGTTTTGGAGGAGAAGATTTTTTAAGATTTGAGTATAGGCATCTAAGGAAAACTAGCCACGCCCCTGGCGGCCATGTTTTTTTACGGATCCAAATAATTTGAACAATCTTGGTAGACACTTACCAAAGGAACATCTGTGCCAAAACATTTTGAAATTCAGTTGGTTGTTTTGGAGAAGAAGACATTTTAAGTTTTTTCTTTCCGTTGCCATGGCAACCAGAATTCCAAATGGAATTCAATTCTTTGAACAACTTTGAAAGGGGACCACCCAAGGAACATCCCTGTAAAGTTTTATCAAAATTGACCAAGCGGTTAAGGAGGAGATGTCGTTTGAAGCAAAATGTTGACGGACGACGGACGGACGGACGACGGACGGACGACGGACGACGGACGGACGGACGACGGACGAAGACCGGTCACAATAGCTCACCTTGAGCCTCTGGCTCAGGTGAGCTAAAAAGTTGATGACGCACGACGCACGACAGACGGCGGACCATCACAATAGCTCACCATGAGCACGTTGTGCTCAGGTGAGCTAAAAACTGTTCAGATCACCATCCCTAAACCATATGTATTCTTTTTCTTCATGATGAGAGGGACTGAATGGTATTTTTTTATGTTCTCATGAGTCACCAAGAGGTCAGGCCCCCACCCCCTCAATTTTACTTATAACATTATATCTGAAAAACTGTTCAGATCCCCACCAATAAATCATATACAGTCGGCTCTCGAAAGTTCGAACACCCTCGGGGACAAAAAAATTGTTCTAATTTTCGGTAGTGCGAATTTTACAAAGTAATTACAGAAACAAGAATGTTTGACATGCACCATAACATTTATCGCCGGTTTGTTGGCAATTTCATTTGTATATGCATTTAAAAACAAACTGGCCACACGTATTAACATGTACTTGTGAATTATATCTGCAATTATATTGATAAAAAATGAAAATAAAAAATTGAAATTTTACGTGTTTAATTTATGTCTTATGTATACACATTATGCATGCCGATTGCGTGGGATTGGATACACCAATGATGAACACATAATGAATCAATATTGTTATCGTCTCTATAATGGGTAAAATGCCGAACTACTAGAACGACAGGGAACGGTTGTGCTTTAAAAGGCATTAATAAACAAGAGGCCCATAGGGCCTCAAATCGCTCACCTGAGTACCTCTGCTCTATATGCAACCTAGTATACATGTATCATACTGATATACATGTTTCTCAGGAACTTGACAGTTTTTCTTACCCATTTTAGCAATAGTATGGAAAAAAACAGTGATCATGAGATTTCAGTGTGGTACTGCTGATTGAAAATGGACAAAAAGAGAGATGGTCCTTAACCTTTTCCCTCATAAAAACTCATTTTGACGCCCTTTATAGGTACCACATAAATCCTGATCTGCAGAAAGCCCCAATTAAACCTTTCCAAATTTAATTGTAAAATCCTCATCCCCAGACCACTAAGGAGCAGCAAACAGCATAAAACCTGATCAGCCTGCGAGTAACAGTTGGACTTGCAGGCTGATTATGTTTTATGCTACTCACATAGGTATTTTATAGATCTCTATGAGGAAAAGGGTTAATTATTATGAAATAAGTTGCAATTTATTACAAAGTGTTTTTAATCATCCGTTTGTGGTTTTTAAGAGGTGTTTGGTAATCCCTGTATACTGGAACACTGACATGAACCAAAGTAAAGGCAAACAATCTGCATATTCACCCCCACCCCCCCCAATCACTTTAATGATGATGTTGATGCTGCTGCTGATTTAGGATAGTATGAATAACCCTTATATCTCTATCAGGTGGCTTTGTGTAAAACTAGCCTAGTATCTCATATACATAGTAGCAGGTAATGTAGTTTTGCACTAACTCAGTGGGGCAACACAGTCCAGAAAATGTGACCTCTGCCAGAAGGTCAGACTAAGCTATAGGAATGGTATTTGTGCTAATGTTATCTTCTCCACCTCTGCATATGTAGTGGAATCACCCAAATGACCTATCAGACTAGTGGACTATCTCATCTAAGGGTACAATTTATTTTTTTGTTTCTGGCTGGTTTTCTCTCTCTCTCTCTGTTAGACTTCTCTCTCTTTAATAAGTGGCCTTGTAATTTAATGTAACTTTTTTGCATTTTATTAAGCTACCTGGCGGCCATGTTTATTACAGATCGGAAAAATTTTAGCAACTTTGGTAGAGGTTGACCCAAGGAACATCTGTGCCAATTTATTTTAAAATCTGGCCAGTAGTTTTGAAGAAGATGATTTTTAAAGTTTTCATTTTCTTTTAACTTTTTGTTGCCATGGCAACCAGAGTTCTACATGGATCAAGTTTATTTTAGCAACTTTTGTGGAGGTTGACCCAAGGATCATCCCTGCCAAGTTTAATCAAATTCTGTCCAGTGGTTTCAGGAGATGTTGTTTAAAGGTTTCTCTATATACATATAAGGCAAATAAGCCCCGCCCCTGGCGGCCATGTTTTTTTACAGATCGGAATTATTTTAGCAACTTTGGTAGAGGTTGACCCAAGGAACATCTGTACCAAATTTTTTTGAAATCTGGCCAGTTGTTTTGAAGGAGATGATTTTTAAAGTTTTCAAATTATTTTTCTTTTTGTAGCCATGGCAACCAGAGTTCTTCATGGATCAAGTTTATTTTAGCAACTTTTGTAGAGCCTCACCCAAGGAACATTCCTGCCAAGTTTCATTAAATTCTGTCCAGCGGTTTCAGAGGAGATGTCGTTTAAAGCAAATTGTTGACGACGCACAACACACGACGACGGACGACGGACGAAGGGCGATCACAAAAGCTCACCTTGAGCACGTTGTGCTCAGGTGAGCTAAAAACCCATAAAATCTTGATTCATTAATTTATTTCACGAGACAGTTAAGACAACAAAAAATTATAATGTAGAAATACAGTACATTTAGAATGTTCTGCAGAACTAACATGAGCCAGTTGTCAATCAATTAACACGCGTCGCAACAAACACACTTACACATATGTCTTTGTTTACTATTCACACATTCGTCGGAGGTGTTAATTTGGGGTGCGATTAGGAATTCGAATTTACAGGTATAAATTACGTTGATTTAATTGTACTGGGACCTCAGATCTTGGTCGAAAGTTCCAATTATCACGGTTCTGATTATCATTACCCGAACATATGAATTTATATAGGAATTCTGCCGGGACCAAGAAACGTGTTCGAAAAACATGTGGTGTTCCGAAATCCGGATTCTAACTTTCGAGAGTCGACTGTATTATATTCTTGTTCCTCATAATTAGATTGAATGGTACTTCTTGAGTGTCTCTGGGGGGTGAGGGTTCAAAAACCACTGATATCCCCACCCATAAACTACCGTATACACCGGCAGATTAGGCGCACTTTTTTTCCAGAAATTTCAAGTTTATAGAGGGGGTGCGCCTTATATGATGATATACAGCTTTTCGAGTTTCTTTTTTCACTCACCCAGAATTGTAATTTACCAGTATACGACCTCAGAAAATGGATATCCTTAAAGCCAATGAATACGATAATATGCTACAAAGTCTATACGCAACCATAATAAACAATACCAGGTTATTGTTTTGTTACTATTAGTATTCCTACTGGTATATTTCATGGTAAAATGATCGTGAGAAACTGAAACAAATTGATGGAAGCCATTTTCAACATAAACAAATAAGTTTATTTTACCGGACCTCATGATGTACAGGAGAAACTTGACAGGTGGCATTTGTTACGTAATGTTTGCTAGTTGGGAGAATTTTGACAATGACAATGGTCCCCAATGTTATTTAGAATGCGGGGACACGGTTGAGTAATGTCTAATGTCATGTTATAAAATTGTGTCACCTTTATCCTACCCCTCGTTAACGTAACGGTCTAACGGTAATCTTATGCCATGTGTAAATAAAGGCCCGTAAATAAAACGGTTCACCGTATGATTAGCCCGGTGACGTACGGTTAGCTTTTAGTCTGTCAAAATGTAACGTAATCTGCCCGTGTGTACGGTATATATATTCTTGTCACTCATGATCAGATGGATAGAATGGTACATCTTTGATGTTCACATAGGTCACCAGAGGGTCAGGCCCCACTCCCTAAATTTTACTAAACTTTGTTTGGGAGACTTAGTGACAGTTCACTGTTACAATTATATTATTACTTGTTTAAATTTTTTGTCATATAAACACATTTATGAGAGACAGCAATATCAGTTTAAAATCCCTTGTAGTTTTTACTAGGTAAAATATTCTGTATTAACGGTAATGTGAATCAATGATACTGCATGTGATGCATTCTGGATTTCTTATCCCATCTTATAAGAGAGTCAAAGCATAAACCCACAGATTAGGGGAGTGAGAAAAGGGTCCCGTATTATAGATAAATAGTCTTAAAGGGAGTTTCTATGGAATACTTTTTAATATACCAAGTATTTGACTTAAGTAGTATAATTTTCCATAATTATTGTATCAGATGAAAAAAAAAAATTACCTACCTACCTACCTACCCACCTAAAAAAATGTGGGTCGGGTAACTCCAAACAAAGAATTTTTTACGGTCAGCCTCAACTCACAATGTACCACAAGTAAAAACAGATTATGAATTTGAGGTCTTACCGCCTGGTAATAATCCTTGTACGAGATTTCTGTCCCATCTCGCTTCTTGAACGTGCAATCTGGGTTTGTGTTCCAATCAATATCATCAACACGATATGTTTTGTTGTTGTAGCTGTCAATGACAAGATTAAATCAACATTCTAAATGCTTTTAAAACTAACTTTTTTTTTTTCAATAGTAGAGGTGAGAACGGTTTTGAACATTTTACATGTATATCATGTCATTTTTCAATCTCAAATAGGTACACTTTTTCATTCATTATTGCCACCAAAATTAATTCCAAGATTAGTTATCTATTGCCATATGGATTTTGCATTTGCTTCGTTTCTAATATTTTTCTTGCAAGTAATTATGCAGAAGCAAGGGTAATGTTACTCACATTGTCAAAACAATTGAGCCGATCAGCTTTTTGTTAGCATCGTCGTGGAAGGAATGCTGTCGCACCCGATACATGTCATACATGATGTCGAGCACAGTGTCCATCCGCAGGATCTTGTGCGAGATGTCGCAGTTCAGCAGCACGCTGTTCTCGTACTGGAGGATGGACGTGGTGAAGCCTGGCATCACTTGCAGCCTACATACATGAAGTTCTTTAATAATCATAGCCTTGGTATTAGATAAAGCCCAAAGAACAAGATTCACATCTTTATATATATATATAAATATATATATAATGTAGAAAATGGATTTTGACCTATTTCTTGAACCAATCTAATCTTGTTTAACAACAGAACAGTGCGGAAAAGCACTCCTTTCATTGGTTGCATAAATTATTTCAGGATATTCCATCATAAAATGGGAGTTTCAGGGTGCTTATCTTTCTACACAATTGTCAATTGACAAGTAACCATTTAATCTACCTATTTAAACATAAAAACATCCAGTTGAAAAATTCAAACATAAGAACCACCCAGATGAAAAAGTAAACACTTGTGAGTCTTTAGAAAACATAGTGGACTTGTCACAAAAACTTGCAGTGTATAATGAAGCTTACACTATATAACAACAGCCTACATGGCGCAATTGGTTGAGTGCTCTACTACAAAACAAAGGGCCCCAAGACTGAATTCTATGGATAGAATTTTTTTTTTAATTTATTAAGTTTCGCTTAAGTTACACCCCCACCCCTTTTTCACTGGCTAGTATATCGCATTTCCTACATTTAGCCACAAATATGTTTTCTAGCATTATTTTAAAATCACAGACAATTTAAAACTTGCTAACATTGTTAAATATATTTGTAAAACTTAACTTTCTTTAACTTTCATATCTGTTTTTTTTTCTTATGCCAAATACCTTTTTTTTTAAAGATATTTTTTTGTTATTTATCTCTCTCATGTTTGAACCATCATGTGAGCACTCCATTACCATCTGTAACTATGTGGTTTACAGATTCCTTTCTGACAAGTCTCCTTTAAAAGCATTCACTTACTTGTGCCTCGGAATGTCCACAGCATGACTCGGGTTATAGTAATTTCGCCCAATTTGTTTCATTTCTATCATATTCAGCACTCTGGAAAAAGTAGCAAGTTTCTAAAAAATAGGATGGTAGGTGCTAACATATTAAATCACCCCATTCGCTCACTCAGAACGGAAGGTTCTAACACAATAACTGCAATGTAAACGCCATGCATCAATTTTCTTTACTATCCATTATTCATTAAAAAAAAGCAGCCACAATGGCTTGATATCTGTAACAAAAGTATCATCACTTATCTGAAAGATGCATTGATGTTAAAGACATTTACATTGTGACACAAGTTAAATCAAAAGTGCTTCCTCCGTGCAGATGCTGAGCATAAGTTAAATCTAGCTATTTTCAATAACTAAAGACTCCTGAATACTTTTTACCATTTTCCCTTTTCTTTTTTTACAGTTAATATCTGTTAAAATATATGCCTGACCCTCTAAACCATAAGAAGCCAAATTCCAACTCTCGCTTGTCTATAGTATACAGCTGAGCCTGTTTTAGAGGCCACCTGGTCACATTCTCTTGTTCCCACAAGTGACCGATAAAGACAGGTTTGACTGTATATACTATAAACATTTGTTTTAGTTTTGGAACATCCCTGAATTGTTTTCCCAAATCAACTTTCCATGATTAATGAATTTAAGGACACAATATTAAATCAGAGAAGAATCTGCCAACATTTTTTTCACAAGGAAAACTTTTTAAGAACTTGTAATTAGCTCACAGATATATATGCTCTCAGAGTAATTTTACTGCAACAAATTTATACTTAAATGTCAAAGTAAACCAAATATATCTGGGTAATGGTTCCAACAGATTCACTGAAAGTCAATCATGTACCCACCTCCTGAAAATGATGTTGTAGACGTGTATACACTGAGGGCTGTTTGGTGGTAGCTCTTTTATGAGCTTGATCGTAATCTTAATAATTGAATGGTCTGTTCTCAGAGCCGAGAACACTTCGGTTTCCTGAAATTAGAAGACACAGTTGACCAGTTAATGAGTTATTCAGTTTGTTTCCTAAGTCTAAAATAACAAGAGGGCCAAGATGGCCCTTGATCGCTCACCTGAGAAAGATAATTGCTTAAGAAACAAGAAATGTTTGTGAAACATATATGCCCCCCTCATATGCCATAATATGTATATAGCTATATTACATGCAAGGAGTTTGCCTTCATAATGTTGGTTTGTCACAAAAAAATCTCTGAAATAAAACCAGACACAATGAGATTTTGAGTTATTAGTCAGACAGTGCATAAATCATACAAAATATTTATAAGAATCCAACTTATTAATTTGAAAACAGGGTTTTCTACATTTATAAGCAACAACTACATGAGGTTAGGACCTTAAGAGTAAAAATAAAATAGAAGTTATCACTTGGGCAAGACATTTATATAATGAAAATATATCAACATGTGACATTGTGAACTTGACCTTTGGATGTTGACACCAAAATCGATAGGGGTCATCTACTAATCATGAGCAACAACCACAAGAAGTTTGAGACTTAAAGGTCAAATAGAACTTAAGTTATCACTCGGACAAGGTCAAGTTTGAGACTTAAAGGTCAAATAAACTTAAGTTATCACTCGGACAAGGTCTGGTATTAAACATACACAACATGTGACCTTGACCTTTGAGGTAATGACACCAAAATCAATAGGGGTCATCTACTAATCATGAGCAGCAACCACAAGAAGTTTGAGACTTAAAGGTCAAATAGAACTTAAGTTATCACTCGGACAAGGTCTGGTATTATACATACACAACATGTGACCTTGTGACCTTGACCTTTGAGGTAATGACACCAAAATCAATAGGGGTCATCTACTAATCATGAGCAACAACCACATGAAGTTTGAGACTTAAAGGTCAAATAGAACTTAAGTTATCACTCGGACAAGGTCTGGTCTACCGACAGACCGACGGACCAACAGACATACGGACCGACCGACCGACATGAGCAAAGCAATATACCCCCTCTTCTTTGAAGGGGGGCATAATAAAGATGCTAGAGTGTAAACAAAGTTAAATCTGGCTTTTTTATGGTGAAAAGGGCATAACTCCTTAATTAACTAGTCAATATCAGTTATAATTGAACCCGATTGCAAGATTATGGGCATAAACATTGTCTTAAAGTTTAAAAAAGATTGTTTAAAAAAATGAAGTTAGTAGAGAGTAAACAAAGTGAAATCTTGCATTTTTTGTATTAAAAGGGGCTTAACTCCTGACATAATTGGCCCATCTCAGCCACAAATGAATTCAATTAAGACATTATTGTCATTAACAATGTCATAAAGTTTGAAGATGATTGCTAAACTAGATGTGGGTGTTCCTCGGAACACTTGTGTCGCCTGCATTTAAGCATGTTTGATGAAAGAATTGACTAGAAAATCGATCTTTTGACAAATTATTGATAAAGCATAATCTATTTTGTGAGGTACAAAATAACACACACACACACATATATAAATATATATTTTTTTTTTTGGGGGGGGGGGGAATAAAATATTCAAACAGTGCAATATGTAATAATTTTCCCGAGCACTTTCGACTATACAGTCTTCATCAGAGGAGTGTCAGAATGACTATGAATTCAAAACATTAACTGTAAGAAAAATTATGACGTCATTAAGCACTTATGACGTTAATTATATATATGTTGCAAGTTTGTAGTCATCATTATCATTATTGAGTTATCATTCTTGTGTACTGCACTCAGACCAATGAGATCTATCTACTATAAATGTTTAAGGCAACACTTTACAAGTTATGCACCACACAAGAATTAAATCCAAAAAAATAAACAAAGGGAAATTACTCCAAAAATACAACAGTTATCATTCTTGCACAATGCACTCCATGAGATCTTTCCACCTGTGAGGTTTCAAAGTAATACCTCAAATACTTTTCGTGTTATGCTCCAGACAAAAATGAAGTCTGAGTATCAACAAAGGGCAATAACTCAAGGAAAAAGAGAAAAAAATACAACAGTTATCATTCTTGCACAATGCACTCCATTGAGATCTTTCCACCTGTGAGGTTTCAAAGTAATACCTCAAATACTTTTCGAGTTATGCCCCAGACAAAAATAAGTCTGAAAATCAACAAAGGGAAATAACTCAGAAAATAAAACAGAGTTATCATTCTTATGCACTGCACTACAAATCCATGAGATCTTTCCATCTATGAAGTTTCAAAGCAATATCTCAAATACTTTTTATGTTATGCTCCTGACAAAAATAAAGACTGAGAATCAACAAAGGGCAATAACTCAGAAAATATGAAAGTCAGAGTTATCATTCTTGTGCACTGCACTCCACCTCATGGATCTATCCATTTTTAAGTTTCAAGGATACCTCAAATACTTTTTGAGTTATGGTCCGGACAAAAATAAAATCTCAGAATCAACAAAGGGTAATAACTCAGAAAATACGAAAGTCAGAGTTATCATTCTTGTGCACTGCACTCCACCTCAATGTGATCTATCCATGTTTTAAGTTTCAAGGTGATACCTCAAATACTTTTTGAGTTATGGTCCGGACAAAAATAAAATCTCAGAATCAACAAAGGGTAATAACTCAGAAAATACGAAAGTCAGAGTTATCATTCTTGTGCACTGCACTCCACCTCAATGTGATCTATCCATGTTTTAAGTTTCAAGGTGATACCTCAAATACTTTTCGAGTTATGCTCCGGACAAGAAAGTGTGACGCCGACGACGCCGACGACGACGCCGACGACGCCGACGACGCCGACGACGACGACGGACAAAGTGATCCCTATGTGTCTGCCATGCTATGCAGGCGACACAAAAAATGAAGATGCTAGTGTAAACAAAGTGAAATCTGGCATTTTTATATTAAAAGAGGCAAAACTCCTGACCTAATCAACAGATCTCAGCTTTAATCAAACTCAGTCAAGACATTATGGTCATAAGCATTGCCATAAAGTTTTAAGATGATTGCTCAAAAGATGAAGATGTTAGAGTGAAAACAAAGGGAAATCTGGCATTTTTTGAATATTAAAAGGGGCTTAACTCCTGGCCTAATTGACCGATCTCAGCCATATTCAAACTCAATCGAGACATTATGGTCATAAACAGTGTCATAAAGTTTGAAGATGATTGCTCAAAAGATGAAAGATGCTAGAGTGTAAACAAAGTGAAATATAGCATTTTTTGAATATTAAAAGGGGCATAACTCCTGACCTAATAAACCGATCTCAGCCATAAACAAACTCAATCGAGACATTATGGTCATAAACATTGTCATTGTCATAAAGTTTGAAGATGATTGCTTAAAAGATGAAGATGTTAGAGTGTAAACAAAGTGAAATCTGGCATTTTTTTTTAATATTAAAAGGGGCATAACTCCTGACCTAATTGACCAATCTCCGCCATAAACAAACTCAATCGAGACATTATGGTCATAAACATTGTCATAAAGTTTGTAGATGATTGCTCAAAAGATGAAGATGATAGAGTGTAAACAAAGTGAAATTTGGCATTTTTTGAATATTAAAAGGGGCATAACTCTTGTCCTAATTGACCAATCTCAGCCATATTCAAACTCAATCGAGACATTATGGTCATAAGCATTGCCATAAAGTTTGAAGATGATTGCTCAAAAGATGAAGATGTTAGAGTGTAAACAAAGTGAAATCTGGCATTTTTTTTTAATATTAAAAGGGGCATAACTCCTGACCTAATAAACCGATCTCAGCCATAAACAAACTCAATCGAGACATTATGGTCATAAACATTGTCATTGTCATAAAGTTTAAAGATGATTGCTCAAAAGATGAAGATGCTAGAGTGTAAACAAAGTGAAATTTGGCATTTTTTGAATATTAAAAGGGGCATAACTCTTGTCCTAATTGACCAATCTCAGCCATATTCAAACTCAATCGAGACATTATAAACATTGTCATTGTCATAAAGTTTAAAGATGATTGCTCAAAAGATGAAGATGTTAGAGTGTAAAAGCGAAATCTGGCATGTTTTTAATATTAAAAGGGGTATAACTCCTGACCTAATTGACCGATCTCAGCCATAATCAAACTCAATTGAGACATTATGGTCATTAGCATTGCCATAAAGTTTGAAGATGATTGCTTAAAAGATGAAGATGCTAGAGTGTAAACAAAGTGAAATCTGGCATGTTTTTAATATTAAAAGGGGCATAACTCCTGACCTAATTGACTGATCTCAGCCATAATCAAACTCAAATGAGACATTATGGTCATAAACATTGTCTTAAAGTTTGAAGATGATTGCTAAAGAAATAAAGGTGATAGAGTGTAAACACTAAATTGTTGATGCCGCACGACGCACACTCACAGAATCATAATAGCTCACCCTGAGCTTTGCTCAGGTGAGCTTAAAACATATTACCCGAGTAGTGCAATTCAGTTTCGAACAAATTTAAAATGGGCAAAGATTGATTGTAAAATCTGTAGTTCAGATTTTCATTCAACATTTACTATTAATTCCTACCTCTCTTTCAAGCTTGAATGGCAAGTAAAGTGTCATTCCGTCAAAGGCTCTAGTGTTACCAAGTAGTTGTTCATGGTGGAATAGCAGGGCTATGCGCATCTTTTTCGAATCGATTTCAGGGCTATAACCAACATGGTACTGATAGAGATGCCAGTCAGGGGCCTGCTCCAGCATGAAATAATTGGTTATCAGGGGAAGAGCTGCCCAGAGGATCCTGTTGTATAAACAATCAAGTATTGCTCAGTGATTTATATAAGAGTCACATAAAATGTTAATTGCTGATAAATCACTAGATAATTAGTTTTGTTTTCTCACATGGTGCAGTGATAAACAAGAGGGCCATGATGGCCCTGAATCGCTCACCTGAGTACCATTGCTTCAACTGATGTCAAGGTCTTTAAACAGACAAGGATTCTGATATAACTTAATCTAAAACATTTTACCCCTGACAATACTACACACCAAATATCTAAGCAATGGGCCATATGGTTTCAGAGAAGACTTGGGCGCAGGGTCATTTATCACCGTAGGGCCAAGACTTTGAAAATCTTTGTAATGAACCATTAGATGCTACTACATACCAAAAATCTTAGCTCTAGGCCTTATTGATTCATAGAAGAAGATTTTTTAAGATTTTCCTATTTAACTCTATGTAAAACAAATATCTAAGCTCTAGGCCTTATGGATTATGAAGAAGTTTTTTAATTTTCCTATATAACACTGTGTAAAACAAGTGAACCCTGGTGCGGGGTCATTTATCACCATAGGGCTATGATTTGTACAATCTTGGTAGTGGCCCATAAGATGATGCTTCATACCAAATATCTAAGCTCTAGGCCTTATGCATTCATGGAAGAAGATTTTTTAAGATTTTCCTATATAACTCTATGTAAAACAAGTGACCCCTGGTGCGGGGTCATTTATCACCATAGGGCTAGGATTTGTACAATCTTGGTAGTGGCCCATAAGATGATGCTTCATACCAAATATCTAAGCTCTAGGCCTTATGGATTCATAGAAGAAGATTTTTTAAGATTTTCCTAAATAACTCTATGTAAAACAAGTGACCCCTGGTGCGGGGTCATTTATCACCATAGGGCTATGATTTGTACAATCTTGGTAGTGGCCCATAAGATGATGCTACATACCAAATATCTAAGCTCTAGGCCTTATGGATTCATAGAAGAAGATTTTTTAAGATTTTTCTATATAACTCTATGTAAAACAAGTGACCCCTGGTGCGGGGTCATTTATCACCATAGGGCTATGATTTGTACAATCTTGGTAGTGGCCCATAAGATGATGCTACATACCAAATATCTAAGCTCTAGGCCTTGCAGTTTTGTAGAAGAAGATTTTCAAAGTTTGCATTTTTAAAATCTATTTTTAGCTCCTGTGACCTAATTATGCAATGGACCAGAACCATTTATACAACTTTAGTAGAGCTTCATCCAAGGAACATTCCTGCAAAATATATTTCAAATTGGCCAAGCCGTTTAGGAGGAGATGTTGTTTGAAGCAATTGTTGACGCCGGACGCACGCACGGACGCACGCACTGACGCACGGACGCACGGACGACGGACGCCGGACAAAAGGCGATCAGAAAAGCTCACCTTGAGCACGTTGTGCTCATGTGAGCTAAAAAAAGTATGAACAGACAAAATAAAAACAAGAGGGCCATGATGGCCCTGAATCGCTCACCTGAGTACCATTGCTTCAACTGATGTCAAGGTTTTTAAACAGACAAGGATTCTGATATAACTTAATCTAAAACATTTTACCCCTGACAATACTACACACCAAATATCTAAGCAATGGGCCATATGGTTTCAGAGAAGACTTGGGCGCAGGGTCATTTATCACCGTAGGGCCAAGACTTTGAAAATCTTTGTAATGAACCATTAGATGCTACTACATAAAAAACAAAAGTTTGATTTTCCTATTTTAACTCTAAAAAATGCCCCGGTGTGGGGTCATTTATCACCATTGGGCTATGATTTGTACAATCTTGGTAGTGGCCCATAAGATGATGCTACATACCAAATATCTAAGCTCTAGGCCTTATGGTTTCATAGAAGAAGATTTTTTAAGATTTTCCTATATAACTCTGTGTAAAACAAGTGACCCCTGGTGCGGGTGCATTTATCACCATTGGGCTATGATTTGTACAATCTTGGTAGTGGCCCATAAGATGATGCTACATACCAAATATCTAAGCTCTAGGCCTTATGGTTTCATAGAAGAAGATTTTTTAAGATTTTCCTATATAACTCTATGTAAAACAAGTGACCCCTGGTGCGGGTCATTTATCACCATAGGGCTATGATTTGTACAATCTTGGTAGTGGCCCATAAGATGATGCTACATACCAAATATCTAAGCTCTAGGCCTTATGCATTCATGGAAGAAGATTTTTTAAGATTTTCCTATATAACTCTGTGTAAAACAAGTGACCCCTGGTGCGGGGTCATTTATCACCATAGGGCTATGATTTGTACAATCTTGGTAGTGGCCCATAAGATGATGCTACATACCAAATATCTAAGCTCTAGGCCTTGCAGTTTTGCAGAAGAAGATTTTCAAAGTTTGCATTTTTAAAATCTATTTTTAGCTCCTGTGACCTAATTATGCAATGGACCAGAACCATTTATACAACTTTAGTAGAGCTTCATCCAAGGAACATTCCTGCAAAATATTTTTCAAATTGGCCAAGCCGTTTAGGAGGAGATGTTGTTTGAAGCAATTGTTGACGCCGGACGCACGCACGGACGACGGACGCCGGATGCCGGACAAAAGGCGATCAGAAAAGCTCACCTTGAGCACGTTGTGCTCATGTGAGCTAAAAACAAGAGGGCCATGATGGCCCTTAATTGCTCACCTGAGAAATATTGCTTTCAATGGTTTATAATATGAACATACTTAAAGTGGGACCAATTTTGACACAGGGCCATGATTTGAAAAAACAAGAGGCCCATGATGGCCCTAAATCGCTCACCTGAGATAAATAGGTTGACCCAAGGAACAGCTGTACCAATTTATTTTAAAATCTGGCCAGTAGCTTTGAAGAAGATGATTTTTAAAGTTTTCATATTTTTTTTCTTTTTGTTGTCATGGCAACCAGAGTTTTATATGGATCAAGTTTATTTTAGGAACTTTTGTGAAGGTTGACCCAAGGATCATTCCTGTAAAGTTTAATCAAATTCTGTCCAGTGGTTTCAGAGGAAATGTTGATTAAAGTTTTCCCTATATACATATGAGGCAAATAAGCCCCGCCCCTGGCGGCCATGTTTTTTTACGGATCGGAATAATTTTAGCAACTTTGGTAGAGGTTAACCCAAGGAACATCTGTACCAATTTATTTTAAAATCTGGCCAGTAGTTTTGAAGAAGATGATTTTTAAAGTTTTCTTTTTTTTTCTTTTTGTTGCCATGGCAACCAGAGTTCTACATGGACCAAGTTTATTTTAGCAACTTTTGTGAAGGTTGACCCAAGGATCATTCCTGCCAAGTTTAATCAAATTCTGTCCAGTGGTTTCAGAGGAGATGTTGTTTAAAGGTTTCTCTATATACATATAAGGCAAATAAGCCCCCCCCTGGTGGCCATGTTTTTTTACGGATCGGAATAATTTTAGCAACTTTGTAGAGGTTGACCCAAGGAACATCTGTACCAATTTATTTTAAAATCTGGCCAGTAGTTTTGAAGAAGATGATTTTTAAAGTTTTCAAATTATTTTTCTTTTTGTTGCCATGGCAACCAGAGTTCTATATGGATCAAGTTTATTTTAGCAACTTTTGTGAAGGTTGACCCAAGGATCATCCCTGCCAAGTTTAATCAAATTATGTCCAGTGGTTTCAGAGGAGATGTTGTTTAAAGGTTTCTCTATATACATATAAGGCAAATAAGCCCCGCCCCTGGCGGCCATGTTTTTTTACGGATCGGAATAATTTTAGCAACTTTGGTAGAGGTTGACCCAAGGAACATCTGTACCAAATAATTTTGAAATCTGGCCAGTAGTTTTGAAGGAGATGATTTTTAAAGTTTTCAAATTATTTTTCTTTTTGTTGCCATGGCAACCAGAGTTCTTCATGGATCAACTTTATTTTAGCAACTTTTGTAGAGCCTCACCCAAGGAACATTCCTGCCAAGTTTCATTAAATTTTGTCCAGCGGTTTCAGAGGAGATGTCGTTTAAAGCAAATTGTTGACGACGGACGACGCACGACGACGGATGCCGGGCGAAGGGCGATCACAAAAGCTCACCTTGAGCACTTTGTGCTCAGGTGAGCTAAAAACTTGATAGAGATGTACTAAACAATGCTACACACTAAATATCTTAACTCTTGACCTTGTGGTTTCTGAGAAGAAGATTTTCCTTTCTTCCTCTATATAAGCCTATGTAAAATCAAGTGACACCTGGGGCGGACCCAATTTGGACCCGAGGGTCATGATTTGAACAACTTTGGTAGAGATCCACTAGACAATGGTACAAGCCTTATATCTAAGCTCTAGGCCATGTGGTGTCTGATAAGAAGATTTTTCTAGTTTTTCCCTATATAAGCCTTTGTAAAATAAAATGAGCCCTGGAGCGAGGGCAATTTTGACCCATAGGTCATTATTTTAACAACTTTTGTAGTAGTTCACAAGACAATTCTACATACCAAATATCCAAGCTCTAAGCCTTGCAGTATTTCAGGAGATGATTTTTCTATATTTCCTATATAAAATCAAGTGACCCCTAGGGCAGGGCCAATTTTCACCCAAGGGCCATGATTTGAACAACTTAAGTAGAGATCCACCTGACAATACTACATACCCAATATCTTAACACCAGGCCATGTGGTTTCTGATGAGAAGATTTTTCTAGGTTTTCCCTTTATAAGCCTATGTAAAATAAAGTGACCCCTGGGGCAGGGCAAATTTTGACCCTAGGGCCATGATTTGAACAATTTTTGTAAAGGTTTATAAGACAATTCTACATGCTGTAGAGGCCTTACAGTTTTGCAGGAGAAGATTTTCTAAGATTGCATTTTAAAATCTATTTTTAGCTCCTGTGACCTACTTTTTCAACCAATCATAATAATTTGTACATTTTGTTAGAGGACATCATAAGGATGATACCTGTGAAATTTTGTCAAAATCCCTTCAGCGGATTAGGAGGAGATGTTGTTTAATGAAAAAAATTGACGCAAGATGCACGCACGCACGGACAGATGGACGGACGACAGACACCGGACAAAAGGCAATCATAAAATCTCACCATGAGCACGTTGTGCTCAGGTGAGCTAATTATCTAAGCTCTAGGACTTATGGATTCATAAAAGAAGATTTTTAAGTTTTTCCTATATAAGTCTATGTAAAACAAGTCACCCCCGGGGAAGGGCCAATTCTAACCCCAGGGTCATAATTTGAACAATTTTGTAGAGATTCATTAGACAATGCTACATGCCAAATATCTTAGCTCTAGGCCTTATTGTTTCATAGAAGAAGATTTTTAAAGTTTTTCACTATATAAACCTATGAAAAATAAAATGACCCCTGGGGCGAGGCCAATTTTGACCCCAGGGTCATGATCTGAACAACTTTTGTAGATGTTCATAAGACAATTCTACATACCAATTATTAAAGCTCTAGGCCTTACAGTTTTGCAGGAGAAGATTTTCTAAGATTGCATTTTAAAAATCTATTTTTAGCTCCTGTGACCTACTTATTCACCCAATCAAAATAATTTGAACAACTTTGATAGAGATCATGATAAGGATGATTCCTGTGAAGTTTGGTCAAAATCCATCCAGTGGTTTAGGAGGAGAAGTCGTTTGAACGAAAAGTTGACGACGGACGCACGCACGGACGCACTGACGCACGGACGATGGACAACGGGCGATCACAAAAGCTCACCTTGAGCACTTTGTGCTCAGGTGAGCTAAAAATATACACAAAATTCATAATTTTGATTTCACACTGAAACAATAAATGGTCATAAATCAAAATGTTGGTATAATAATACCTTAAGTTTAATTTTCTTTTTCATTACATTGTAAATGATTTGTAATGCAAGATTTAAAGGAATGATTCAATATAATTAAAGATTAAACAGAAACAAACTGAATATCATACCACATTTGCTTGAGACATGAGCTGGACAGGTAATGGGCTCATCATATCCAAACCTAGGCTCGCATTCCCCTCTCCTCTCCTGGCCCAGCCCCATTGCTGCCATCTCCTCTGTAGGGGGCCTCATTCCCTCTGCCCCAGCCCCGGGTTGTGGCTCTCTAGCTCCACCCCTGTATGATGCACTACCACTGGCTGGTGGTGGGCCACCATTATTGTCCTGAGGAACAACTTGCTGCAACAAGAATCCAAAATGTAATAAATAATATTTTGTGCAAATGAATTTGAGAACTAGATTCAGACAAATTTTCATGTTCGAACATTTAGTAACTCTGTACAAGTTTTAACAAAATCACAAATCAACATATGCCAAGTTTCACAGACAACAAATTAAGAAGCTCTCACACCTGCACTTGTCAATTTTGCAAATGAAAAAAATGAAACCAAAGGAGCCTGTTACATGGTTGGTCATAAGTCAATATATGAGACAAGGGATACTACTCTTGATTGACCTAAATATTTCTGAAGGTAATTTTGAAAAACTTTACACCTATCCAAAGCTGATCCATTCAAGTTACTGAAAAACACCACAAGTATCCAGCAATGAAACCCTTTTTGTAACTAACTCTTAATTCCAGAATACTGACAAGGGTTTGTGCCCCTTGTCTAGCAGTGTGCAACAGTTCAAGGAAAACCAATGCAATGATTCCATGAATTACTCACAACAGTTAGCCTATGTATACTTCCATTAGCTGTTGAAGGAATCCTTCAGCTTTCAGAAATGAAAACAGAGAGACATTTTTATAGGCTGTCTCTACCTTTTCAGCCAATTCATTCTAAACATTACTGGTCATGATAGCTTAAATTTCATGCCAGCCCTTCAAATTAACATGTTCACAAACCTATAGACATCACGAATGCCCATGTCAAATTTATCTTACCTGGATTGGAGGTTGTGGTGGGCGCTGAGCTGCCTGTTCTTCTCCAGTTCCTCTGGCACGCCCTCTAGCACGTCCTCTTGCTCTTCCAGTCATACTTACTTATCTGCAAGTTACGATAGAATATACATCTATATGATAATGAATTACCCAATTTTAGAATATAATTTATTATATTATGTCCAAAATTTATTTCCTAGATTCTTTATAGCCATATTAAGCATGATAACAGACACATGAACATACAGGTTTTTTTGTGTGTCTTTTTGCAGAATCTGTATATATCGGACCAATCCCCCCCAAATTGTATATATTAAATGAAAAAAATAATGCAGGGCTCTCGCTGATGGGCACCAAATGGCTCATATTTATTGAAAGTGGCCCTTAAATTTAGAATTTGGTGCACTGCTGTCGCACAATTTTTATTTTTGTTAATTACCTAAGCAGTCAGACTGGTTATCAGTTTTGCTCACGCAGAGCATCACAAGACCGAGAAAAATTGATAGACAGTCTAGCACATGCGTCCTTCATCATGTATATCTGTGTATTTCACAATTATGGCAATTAACACGTAGGTGTTGATAAATTTAGCAGTTAATCAGCAAATAAAGACAAGAGGGCCATGATGGCCCTGAATCGCTCACCTGATTATAAATGAGCAACGTATGTTGGAGTTTTCATATTGACCTACTTTTTGACCCCACATGACCCACTTTCGAGCTTGTCCAAGATTTTGTGGAAAAAGACATTCCGACCAAGTCTCATGAAGATATGGCCAAAATGTGGCCTCTAGAGTGTTAACAAGGTTTTTCTAAGATTTGACCTCATGACCTACTATTTGACCCCACATGACCCAAAAATCGAACTTGTCCAAGATTTTAAGAAATCAAACATTCTGACCAAGTTTCATGAAGATTGGGCCAGAAATGTGGCCTCTAGAGTGTTAACAAGGTTTTTATAAGATTTGACCTCTTGACCTACTTTTTGACCCCACATGACCCAATTTTGAACTTGTCCAAGATTTTATGGAGACAAACATTCTGACCAAGTTTCATGAAGATTGGCCTAAAAATATGGCCTCTAGAGAGTTAACAAGGCAAATTGTTGACGACGCACGTCGCACAAAGGGCGATCACAAAAGCTCACCTTGAGCACGTTCCTACCTATATGCCTATATTGCGTGCTTTTCATATTGGTTCATATTTGTTTTTGTTTACAGCACTCTCCTTCCATCTTGTCAAATCTGAAATGAGGCTGACGTCTGAGAAGTAATGAACGCTTTCATTGGCTAAGCCTGTATAACCATTATAATTTTGATTTCTTCGTTATTCTTTGGTTGTCAGGTGGGATACAATTTAAACACGTATGTGATAGTGTAGTAAATTTTTCCCGTGATCTGTCAAATCAGCAGAAACCACAATTTCTGGGACGTCAGTCTCATTTTGGATTTGAGAACATTTGTTCTTAAAATAGCAAAGGTTTGATTATTATAACTCTTCTCAACAATACTATGTACAGAAGTCATTTAGCGCCATAGCTGTTATTAATATGACAGTAAACTTAATACTTGATAAATGTAATATAGCATGACCATTTAACCTTTGGAATAAGGCTTTTACACCCAAAATTGGCCATATACCTCCAAAATTGTAGGGACTCTCTGGTTGAAAGGGTACAAAGTAAAGGACATACATGCCATATTTTCAGTATGTCTCCCAGGGAGGTTTTGAAATTTTCACAGGGAGATTTGGGGTCCAGTCAGGGAGATTTTACAACATATATCGAAGAGAGTTCTTTATAAAAAAAAAAGTAAAGAAAAATACACATTTGATTACCCCTACTCATTAACAGTTTATATATAAATAAGGTTTATTGCATTTAATTAAAATACCATTAATATCACAAAAATAATCATAAAATTTATTAATAGATCTAATTCTTAACTTTGCACAAGCACTGTTTCCTTGTAACTGATCGGAGATCATGCAATTTACATCAAAGACATTTAAATTGAAACAGTATCTTTGATTTATTGAATGTATTTCTGATCATATGGTTTTAATTAATGGGGATGAATAAAGATAAAGAGTTAGCTCATATTTAATAATATTTTCACCCTCCTTCTGTGTTCTCTTTTTTTTTTCTAAATTAAATTGCTTTTAGCTAAAATATTATTTAGCTCAAAATATTTATTGTGTACAGTATGGTGATATGAAGTGGTTACCAAACTATTCCGATCAGCACATCTCATTATCTAGTAAATTATTCAGCAGGCGATATCCGTTGTTTTTCAAATCAGCGTCAGTATGAAAATTGCACTTCATTTGCAATTTAGCGCTAGCTGAGGTGTACTTTCTGTGACATGTCTATATGACGAGTTTTGTTAAGATTTAAATGATTGGTAAACAGCTGATCTAATTATCATTTAATGTTTACACTTCTGGTAATTAAGTATTAGCTATTCTCTCGGTCCTTTTTATACATGGTAAGATATACTAAAGCAATCATTTACGTCTTTTTAACGGTGTACCAAATGGGAGTCGAAATCCTCGAGAGATTTAATCTCCAGCCAGGAGATATGGCATGTATGTAAGGAAAATTGCTGCTGTACACCAGAGGGCACCCTATAATAACATGAACACTTTCAATGTGATAGTGTTTCTTGTTCTCATTACAAACCAATCTATTCTGTGATTAAGAACACAGAAGTTCAATGCAACTGTTGTTTATAGATTTTTACTCTATATGTGTTGTTGTTGTTGTATTGGGGTTTACCGTCACTGCGATAATATTTCAATCATATAGCGACGTCCAGCTAATTACAGGTGGAGGAAGACCCCGAGTACACAGAGGTACTGGGTAGAACCACCGACCTACCACAAGCCAGCTGTAAGGCTTCCTCACATGAAAAATCCGAAGTCCCTACTGGGATTCGAACCCACAGCAGTGATGGGCTGAGTGTTTGTAGTCCACGACTGTAACCGCTCTATATGTGTACCATACTCATGGCAGACTCATTTCCAGTTCATTGTCGAGAACTCCAGGCGCCATTTTGGAAATAATTTTTTGACCGTTGTTGGATTTTGTCAGTTCTTTTTTAAATTTGTTTTTAATTACCATTGAAAATTTAATGCATTTGAAGGGAAGATATTGATTCATTTGATGATATATTTAATATATAGGTGAGGGATCGTTTTGTTCATTTTTCTTGCAGGAACTTCTTATGCTGTCGAGAACTGGATACTCCAGAATTCTTTCTGTACTTATACCTAGCGAGTCCCAGGACTTGTGCAGAAAAAAAACACAATGCTTCTATTTAATTCATTTAAAAATCCACTGAATTTGCCTTTCAAAATGGCCACTAAGAGTAGCAATATTCATTGGAACTATTTAAAAAATACACATCACACCAGAATGGGCCGAGTTAGACCAGGTCGACTTGGTCCAACTGAGCCGAGTTGACCTAAATTCTAGATCATCTAGCATTACAAGAAAAGTATCCCATTGAATTGGAGTTAAATAATTAAAGAAACACGATTCAATATGACGATTATGTTCATGTTATGGTCAAGTTTTACCTCAAGTAAACAACTTTTCCAAATTTTATCAAGGTCAGAGAGACTACTAAGTAGGTCGGGGCTTCCCATTGGTCAAGCAAAAAAGTACAGGGAATCCGTGGCTAATGTTTACATAATGGGATTTTCTGATTGGTTATTAATACAAGAGGCCCAAGGGCCATAAATGCTCACCAGTGTACATCAGCATATTCAAGAAGGAAATCAAATGACAAACCAGAGATCAACTTCATTTTAGCAATCATGGCAGACATTCATGAAATCATCCTGACCATTAATTTCATTGAAGTAAAATTCTGAAATTTATTAATTGAAGATAATATAATATATTGTATTATCAGTTGCAGTTACTCGATATGAATGGTGTTCGAAAAATAAACTAGCAGAATTTATCATGATAGTTTGAAAGACACAGGGCTTTTTGTACGGGAAGAAAATGAAAGCAGTTGGTTAAAATGGTTGATTTAACTTTTACATAACATGATTAAACTTTTAAATAACAATCTGTAACAAAATATTTCGAAAATTCTTTAATATCGCTTCAGATTCCTTTTATTTACAAGTTGTCAAAAGAGAAAGTAAATCCGCGAAAACTGATGACATTTAGAAATGCAAAGCTTTTTTGGTTATTAATATTATTTACATGGTCAGAGAAAGTTGTGTATCTAATTTGCAAAATACTAAAAGTACTCTCCAAATTACCTACAGTGTGTCTTTTTAGCTTTTATCCACAAAACAATGCATCTCTCCATTAAAATATTCTCGTAACAAAATCTGGCAGAATTTCAGACAGACTTAAAGACTTTTTTTTCCCTTTAACCCAAATATATTTCAAACAAAACATGTTTTCGAACAACGCCATGAAGAGATTTTTTTGATTTTTTGCTTTGATTTTTTTTTACAGAATTTTAAAGTTTGATTCCTAACACAGACAGTGTGCCCTTTTCATAGTCATTTTATACATCAAAAAGCAGACATATGTTAAGTCAGATAAATGTTAATAACTCCTTTATTTTTTCCCCTACCTTTATTAAAATACACATAGATAACATGCAAACTGTTAACTCAAACCTGAAAATAAAAGAATGCAGCCAGCTAGAAAATGTAGCCAGAAAACACAGATCCCCCCGCTCCACCCCAACAATTTTTTTTAAAAATGCATGTAAAACTGTTTCATGACATTTTTCCACCATTATTTATTATTTTTGATTTTAACTGTAAATACTACCTGTGTTTAACATATACACAGCAATTATAGTCTTGCAGGATTTTGTTCACCAACACTCAGAGCTTAATTACTATTAAAACAATGGGTATGGCTCAGAGACAGAAAATGACCTCCAGGTCAGATAGGAGGGTGGTGATGATGGAAAAGGCAGTAAATCAAAGAGATACAGACCCTGTCTCCCCAGAGCATTGTGTTACCCATAGCACAAGGGAATTTTGTACTGTTAAGAGGTGTTTTTATATAAAAAAAATGAAAGGATCTAGAAAGCGTCGTGCTGGATATTTCCAAAAGGGACACAAATTTATCCCAAATAAGGTGTGTAATAAACCCCAATCTGAGAAGGGGGCCAATATTTGTGTGCAGTACTGCAGACCAACACCAGAGGAGGCAGACCTGGTAGACCAAGATCCGGTTCAACCACTGGCACTGCAGCATGAAGCCGAATCGGGTAACACAGGCTCCTTCAGCAAACTTCTGAGAAGCCGAAAGCCGACTGGGACTGAAGATTTTGAGAAAAGGCCTGATGAGAAGCAGACTAGGTAAACTACTTTTCATTACTTGCCTTGCATCAGAAATAAGTCAAAAATAAATATGGCAATCCATTTTATCACATAATCTGTTAGAAAAATAAGCATTTTATTCAATTTTATCCCATTTTTTCAGTGATTTTAGCCTAAATTAACCCAGTCAAACGGATTTTTGACTGTTTTTCAAGTTTTTTTATGCAGATTTAAACCAAATATTTGAATATTAGCATTTTAATTCTTATTTCACTGCATTTTAGCTATCAAGGTAGAGCCCAGTCTGTTTAAAACATGAGATACTGCCTGCTGTTACAGTTCAAGGGAGACAACTGCTCCAGCCCTGTATATTCTGTCATACAGCATTGTGCTCATATCACACCAGTGTATTCAGTTTGATTTTGTATAGAAATAAAATTTGGACCTTTAAGATGGAAATAGCATATACACATGCAGTGATGGTGTTTTTTCTCTTATCTTTTTCAGTCATTCAAATGAGGGGTACAGACTTCTGCATACAGGGAAACTGTGGGACATGGTCAACGCTGTGGTTAAACAGCACAGAGACACCTGCAACAGGCTCCTTGATGGAAATTTGGGCTTTGATTACAGCAAAGAGGAGAAATGGGGCTCTTGCTGGCGGGAGAGAGTGATCTGTGATAAATGTTCTTATGTATCACCTATGTTTAAACTGTATGAGGAAGTCAACTCTGAAAATCGTGGTCGAAAAGCTGCCACAGCAAATGTCGGGTTAAGTGTCGGCCTAACCCAAACCTCCACGGGGCCCAGCAGTATAGTCAAACTATATGCAAGCTGCAATATTCCCCCACCAACAAGGCAGGGTCTTCAAAAGAGTGCTACAAAAGTTAGTAAAATCATTGAAAATGCTAACAAATGTGATAAGCAGGCTCGGCGACAGCAGCTGAAGAAAATTAATAGTTTACGCAACAGGCCAGAACATGAGATATTGGTCCAAGCAGATGGACAATACAATAACAATCTATATTCAGGTGTCGGTAAAACCCCATTTCAGCCTGGAACTCAGTGTACATACACAGTAGCTGAGAATATAACCAGCAAAAAGCAAATTATAGCACTTGAAACAGTGAACAAGCTGTGCTCTAAACATGGATTTCATAGTCTGGAAGATGAACCATGTGATATTAAGTCTGGCACCTGCTCTGCAACAGCTAGCATGGAAACCTGCATAGGGGATGAAGAAACATGGGCAGCAGCAGGTCTTAAAGACCTAAAAGAAGATGGCCTGGAGGTCCGCTACATTGTGACAGATGCAGATACTGCGGCCAACAGAGCTGCAGAAAAGCTGTTTAATTCTGGTCACAGTAATACAAAACCACAGCACCAGATTGACACTCGCCACTTATCGCAAAGCCACCGTAAATTTATGAAAAACAGTGATCGCGTTTTGTCAATGATGCCTGGCCACACTTTAGCTTACTGGTTAGCCCAAAGAAACAGATTTGCTGTTGACCTGAGTGCCCGCTGTCATGCTGAGCACACAGCTATTCATACATCTGAAAAGGGAGACTTTAAAAAAATTGTCCCACGGATAACTCGCTGTGTGGTGTTATGCTGGTGACCACACTAGGTGTAAGGCCCATTCCAGTGTTTGTAAAGGGGAAAACAATGACAACTGGATAGTTAAAAGTGCTTTCCTTACCAGGAATTTCAAAATAAATCTTAACATTAAGGACAACCAGGAAACTCTACCTGACTGCATTGGGTACAGACTTGGCGACGACATGCTGCAGAAGACCAGACTTAACCTTAATTCGCAAAAAGTTGAAGCAACAAATAGAGCCTTAAGAATGTCCTTACCCAAAAATGTCACTTTCTCCCGCAATTTTCAAGGCCGGGCTCACAGCGCTATCCACTGTGTGAATAATGGAATGGGTGTCTCACTGCGCAAACTCTGTGCTGCTGCCGGGTGTCCAATATCTGAGGGTGGGCAGGTGGACAAGTCTCTTAAGGCTGCACAGCTGTACTCTGAAAATAAGAAGAAGCGTGAACAATCCCTGGAAAGCAAGATAAAGCGAAAGGTAAGGAAAGCCAAATTATTCAGAATACATGAAAAGCACAGAGAAAAAAATAGATATATTCGGGGTCAGCTGTTAAAACTTCAGAAACCTAAATGCAGCAATGACAGAAGGCCGTCTGACAGATTACTTGCTGTGGCCTCAGCGGAGGATCATATTTATGCACGTACCCGAAGCAGATCAAGGAAGAGACAGGCTGGGGCATGCTCTTCACTGCAACAACCAGAAGATGTGCAATGAATCCTGGCCATATTAGTGGAGTGACCCTCAAGCACTAAATGGGAGTCCCGCACACAGGCCTTATTGTGGCACAAATGGCTAACTTCCAATGCCTCGCCATCAGCCAACAGCCTTGGAACCTCCCATTTTAGCACCCTATGGGCCAACATGCAATTCTATGTGCACCTTCCCGGCTGGTGACTCCAGATGGCCACTTAACTTTCTTCAAGCCATACCTATCCCGGCTACCTGTCCATTCCATACAGTAGTCTGGGCCATAATTTACCCTTTTAGAGTGTTTATCAATTGATTTTTTCACTTTTTCCCAAAAATTTCTCTTGTTATTAGCCATTTTTGAAAGGCAGACGACAAAAATGCAGAAAACCTACCAAAGTCTTGAAGAGCTACTTGAATTTGGTGCCAAAATCCTCGTGACTCTCCATTTCTGCTTGTCTGTTAAGGTCAGAGACTACTAAATAGTTTTCCATAGACCTACATTAGGTCTATGCTTATAGCTACTTCCCTAAATCTCATTGAGCATTAAGCTACCCCTGATTTGAAAGTTCCATCCAAGTGCTTTCTAAAAATCACCAACAAAGTATAGGTTGACCACCGAAATCTTGAGCTGCAGACTGCCAAACATGGTGACCCCCATATTGGGACTAAATTTCCCACCAAATGTCAAAAAATAGCACATTCTCAATTTGTACTCACAAAAATCACACAATGTCAGATAAGCAGATTATTTATGTGTTTTAGTGTTAAGAATATTCTAATTTTGAAAATTAAACAATACTTTTATTTTTATTTTATTAATAACCAATCAGAAAATCCCATTATGTAAACATTAGCCACAGATTCCCTGTACTTTTTTGCTTGACCAATGGGAAGCCCCGACCTATTTAGTAGTCTCTGACCTATTTATGCAAAATAGAAAAAGTGGGAAAAAATGAAAAAAAAAATTAAACAGATAAGCTCATTTCAAGTTTTTTCCTCTCTCTTTTTAGTTCTCTTTAGATTACCAGGCGGATTACCAGTTACATGAGAAAAAAAAAAATGAGGAGAAGAAGTGTGTAAAATGCAGAGAAAAGCCAAAAATGCGGATCATTTAAAGGTCTTTTATTATATTTTTTTCGGCGTAGCTGTATAAAATCGATTTCGATGTTTATTTTTAGACCAAAATCCCCCCTGCAAATCTGCAGAAGTGGACTCGCCCACTTTAACCTGTTGATCATGTAGTATGCGGAGGAGGTGGAAGTTAACCCATATATTATAATTAACACATACTTTCCTATCAATTAGGGGGTCTTACTTTATCAATACGGATCTAACTAACAAACATTATGAATCTTACATATACAATAACATACCTTTGACCCCTTTTTGTAATAAGTACACTTAACCATGTCAGTGTGTACAGAATGTATATAAATAGACTGCATGATCACTATTTTAAGAATACATCTGGGTTCGCGGAAATACAGTCTATTATTAGATTGTAGGAGTTCAGTTTGTTTTCCATTTTACGCCGAATATCTTTTTTTAAAGATATTTCTTGTTATTATTATTTTCATTGGGGGGGGGGGGGGAATTTTCACCTACAGTTGAGGAAATATATATATATTTTACGGATGGGAATGGGGCCAAATTTTGGCCCCAAATTGGCCTTTGAACAGAAGAAGAATTTTGATGTTTTCTTTATAGAGTATATAAGGGAATTAGCCAACCCCCTAGGGACCTCATTTTTTTAGGAATTAACTTTATTTTAGCCATATTGGTATACAATCATGAGGTAACCATATGGGCCAAAGGAAATTAAATTCTCACAGATGGCTTCATAAAACAAGAGGCCCATGATGGCCCTAAATCGCTCACCTGAGATAAATAGGTTGACCCAAGGAACATCTGTACCAATTTATTTTAAAATCTGGCCAGTAGTTTTGAAGAAGATGATTTTTAATAGGGCTGACCATTGACCCCAAAAATGACTATTGCGATACTATCGATAGTCAGTATGTTGCTATTGCAATAGTTCAACTATTGCAGGATTAATATTGCAATGCATTGCGATACTATTGCTTTACCAATGACCCTTTGACTCATGTCTTATAAATGGGAAATAAATGTATCAGTTAACTATAAACATTTTTTATCTTTGTTTTTATTTTCAAATCCACAACTGACATCTTTGTCAAATATATATATATAATCTCAAGTAAAGAAAAAATAAACTTATTCAAAAGTAAAAACAAAAATATCCAACAAATTCTGACTTTGCGCTTTTGTTTTCAACTATTTGAAACTGAATGTCACGCGAGCGAGTCGCCATGATGTTTATTTCAAGTACAGTATAATTCCAGAACCATAGCATGCTCACGTCAGCGGTAAACGTAATGTTTATTTTCAGCTATAATGTTAATCATGTTATATAAACATACGAAAATAAAATGTGTTATACTTTATAGACAGTTCAAGAAAACGTTACTGACTTGTAAATTGAGATTGTTTTGATTTGTTGTTCGAACTCAAAAGCTATAATTATGAGTCAGTTTTATTGTCATTCGTCAGTGATTTAGCCATATCCATCCCTTACATGTACATTAGACTGGCAACAAATCCTAAAAACCGACACGATATGAATTACTCTTTTAACTGCAACGTTAGGGAATGTTTGTTGGTTTTTTTCTTTTGCTTAACAGATAGACTTTGTGGTCAGGTGTATATATTACTGAACTATCGATAGTCAGGAACACTATAAGCGATATTATCGATGGTCAGAAACCACTATCGATGCAGTACTATCGTCCTCATAACCATTGCAATTAATTGATAGTCCGATCCATCGGCCCAGCCCTAGTTTTTAAAGTTTTCATTTTTTTTTCTTTTTGTTGCCATGGCAACCAGAGTTCTATATGGATCAAGTTTATTTTAGGAACTTTTGTGAAGGTTGACCCAAGGATCATTCCTGCCAAATTTAATCAAATTCTGTCCAGTGGTTTCAGAGGAAATGTTGATTAAAGTTTTCCCAATATACCTATTAGGCAAATAAGCCCTGCCCCTGGCGGCCATGTTTTTTACGGATCGGAAAAATTTTAGCAACTTTGGTAGAGGTTGACATTTGCACAACATGCCGCTAAAAAAGACATACTAGGTGAACACAGCCAAAATCTCAATTTTAAAAACAAAATCTACCACTGCCTATAATGGCCAAAAATGAACTAAAGTATGCTGATGTGGTTGATATACTAGACAGTTATGAGACACTTGTAACATCTGTACATGAAAAAGCCCAACTTCAGCCACTCTGTACATATTGAAGGAGATCAGCTAACAAGGGAGCAGTTCTCTGGTTCAAAACGTTTAAGAGCTGCAGCTTTGTTACCTCAGGAGAGGTTTACTCAAGCCCAATTACCTTTGAATTATTTCATCCACAGATGACAGTGCTATCTTGTTTCTACCAGAATTTGTATCAAACAACAAGTAATGAGTGCTTCACATTGCATGCTCAAAAGATTCGTCTATTGCGGAAAGATGCAGACGGTAATGATGTGAAAAAATCATTACAACCCAGTGTTCCAGCTAGCCCTAAATAGCAGGGCAGATCGCCCGTTCCCCAAAAGCACCCGCCCTGTTGCCCTTTGATCTACCCTGTCTTTCATCTAACCGCCCTCCTGCCCTTTGATCCAACTGTCCCTTTGTTTCAAATAGGATGTTTGTTACATCAGTTCATTACTCGTCATTTGCACAGTTGCAGCTTGCCAGTATTGATTAACTGTCGTGTGGTAGCTCCGCCCTGACATACAATCCGACCAATCAGACGCTAAGCTGCTTGTCATTAGGATTCGCGAGCTATTACCTTGCGTAATCACGAAGTGAGTGTAATTATAAACAATCAAACTGATGAAATTAAGTACTTAAGGAAATAAGCAGGTAATTAATGCAGTTACTGAAAGGAAAAATGGTTTGTATTTCAAAACATCAAATGATATGTCTGTGATTATATTGAATCGTAAAATGATTTTGAATCATTTTATTTCGATAGGTTATGATATACGCACCCAATCTCTTTAATACGATTAAAAATGCCATAGAAAAGGCAAATACTAAAGTCGCCCGTTCGAATCGTACTATATCCTCGTTCTTCACACGTATAGAAACAACCGAACGATGCAGGTATATTATTTCAATATATATAAACTTACAATGACGAAGGCATTTTTTTTTTAATTAAAAATTATTCTAAATGTAAATAATGCCATCATTTTT
>CM037791.1:26434535-26449535 GCA_021229015.1 Solen grandis | reverse complement strand
TACTTCCTGAAGCTGATTGTACAAGGTATTGGCCATTTGAACGCTTTCCTACGACATACCATTCTTTACAAGATTTCCTGCAACATATCATATCCCTGAGTATTTAAAAACAGTGTGTAAATGCGTTAAACTTAATGTCAAATATTAACACAGGAGATACTATATACTTTCTTTTAATACATACTAAATGTATATTGAGCTACATATATTTTCGCATGTCTCAAACATTGTGGATTAATGTATGACATTTCCTTTCTGATATCATTTGTAAAAGATATTTTTCAGCATTCACTCTATATTACAATATAATTTGCAATAACATTTTAACAAGACATTTTTTGTAAAAAAAAATCAGTAAGTATAGGCCAGCACGTAATTGATTTGTTAAGAAACCTCAACCAATGGTTGCGTGTTTATGCATACCTAATATTTTGACAGTTAGCTTCATCTTCAAGTCGATGTGCATTGCAGTCATTGATTGTGTCACATACACGGGTCTCCAATATACATCTCCTGTCACTGCATTGGTACGTACCATTCTGGCATTTTTCTGTAACCAAACAATAAGTATTAAGCAAATATTCTAAATCCAATAAATGTGATTTAAATGGTACTCACTGGTGACGTATATCAGTAACGTGCAAATTTTAGCACAACATGTTTGGACATACTGTCCAGCATACATATGTTTTAAAATTTGTTTTCGTTTATGTATATAAAATTTACAGAAAAACATTCATTCATTGAAATAATTGATGTTCTAAGCATACGTTTTGGAATGCATTCCGCAACATAAGAAAGTGCCACAGTGCGTTCTTGTAGGAAACGTTTGAAACATGAAAGATACAGAAATCTTAAACAATAAATGAACAAATTTAAGAAAATATAGTTTGATTATCATCGGACTAACATAAATTCAACACCGTATTTACAATACCATCTAATATTTGGAACAGTGTTAACCATAACAAGAATTAGATTATTAATTGTTTCTTTAAGGTTAAGAGAGAAATGTCTCGCTTTTCTGTATACATATGATTTAATTGCCTTTTCAATTGAATAATTACATGCAAAATTAAACTGATTGAAAAAATGTTTATCCCGTTGTAACATTTTTTGACAAGAGTCCATTTACTCAGGTCACTATATTGATTATTGCTGCCATTTGTCCACCTTTACTTTTATAACAATCGGGCACCCCACTATACACACTTTAATGACATGCTTGACTAAAACATTATACAGATACATAAACTACACTGCTGTACTAAATATATTTTTAACATATATATGCAGGATGCATTGCAAAGGTATCGCTGATTTTTGTTTTAATCAATGATAAGCATGCTGTTTTGGTGCCCGTTTTATTCATACCTAGGCCACGGAAGCCGTAGGTTCTAAAATTTCTACGGCCATTTGCAATTTCAGGACCACCGCAGAATTTCCATGGCCACATTCTAGCCGCAGGGCGTATTTTGGATTTGTGGTGACGGGTATTGCTCTATGGCATGAATAAAATCTTACATATTAGCTTCTCAAACAATCGAAGTAAATTTACCTGCTCAAAGCAAATTATGTTCTCATCATCGTGTATTTAGTTGCGGTATACCCATCTGTTTGAGATATGACTATTCCGGGTCTAATCGTAGTCAGACGGCATTTCAAAAGTTAAGAGATGCATTTAGGCTGTAGGATCTACGGAACTAAGACTTCACCCATATGTAACATAATGCTTTCTTAAATAAACAATTGCAGTTGTTTATTGTCCCTTTTTACGGTCCCCAAATATGATAAATACACTGACCCAAAATGAAAACTTTACACAAACTTCAATCCTATATCATGTTGATAAATTTGTGTACGGGTTTGATTTCTACTGTAATCAATAATTATTAACAGAGTGCACCAAAATGCTATACAAACCGTCAATAACCAGTGTGACCTCCATTTTGTGTATTCGTGTAGATTGACAAAATACTTCCCTCTTTGAATTGACGTAGCTTGTATAAGTGGGGTAAGAAAACGTTGCCATTCCAAAAGGAGTTTATTTCGGAGGTCATTTATGGAGTCACTTTGATGATTTGACCTGGCTCTCCGACCAAGTTCATCCCATACGTGTTCTATGGGGTTCATATCAGGTGATACAACTGGCCAGGGAAGTGCCGTATGAGACCTTGCATTATAATGCTTGAACATCCCAGGCCATTGCATAATTGTTAAAATTATTTAAATAGCACGCCGTTTGACCTTGGAGAGTAAACAAATCGGTTTTCTGGTTCCCAATCACCCCACCCAAAATACAATACAAACTTTAATTTTTTAATCAAAAACCTAATGCTCCTTAGCTTAGAAAAATTTTGTTATTACATATCTAAGCAAAAGTGGGTCAGTGTATTTAGGTTTTCGCACTGCGATGCAAAAACCTATTTTTCATCTTCTGTTTTCTTTTTTTTTATTTTCCTTTTTCTTTTTTGTGAACGACATAGATCCATGATCAGAAAAAACACATTTATGAAACTTTAAACAGTTTTACCACGTATTTGAAGATGATCATAACGTTTATGTCTTGCTTTTCCCGCTAGGGGGCGTTTTGCATGAAAATTATTAATGGCTAATAACTCAGTTATTTGAGGTCCGATTCAAATGCGTTTATTTGGCATTCTGTTCCATGTTAATAGCCAAATAAAATATGATAGTTCGAGGGTACATGTGCTGAAGGTTTTTGGGCTATAGAAGGTTGAAAGTTCGAATCTTGCAAAATAACTGTGAATATGAGGATAGGTCTACGAAAAACCTATCGATTTTTAATTGAGATCAAATGGATGAATTCTGTTTGCTGCATACGATTTGCAAGATATATACGCACACAATATATGGAATGGCGAATTTAAGAAATGCATGATTTGTCCTATCGAAATGGTCAAATTTCACTAAAATTTCGGAAAATTTAAAATTTCAAAAAACAAGTTTTAAGTTGCTCCTGACTTTATTTTTGGTTCATTATTCATGAAATTTTCACACTTTATGTATTGTTATGTTTGAAAGGGCATCACAATTAAAAAGTTAAAAAAAATTGAAACGGTCAAATTACGACTATTGTGTTTTTATTCATGCTCCAAGTAGCTCCAAAACTAAAAATATTTCATTGAGAGTATATAAACAAAAGCTCTAGTTCTTCTTGAAAAGCTTTTTCAAGTGATGTTTAGTTTTTGAAGATCGGACTTGATTTTATCATTTTACGGCAGTCCAAAGTTTGATCTTTTTTGGAATTATTGTAAATCAGTATTTATGCTTTAAATTGTGATATATAAGAAATAGAATGTTCGACTAGTGCGACTTGTATATGTATTTGAAGTATTTGCTGCATTGCTAGGTACCTCATAGTAAAATTTTAATCAATTTTGTTTCTCATTTTGCCTCTAGGGGGCGCCTTGCTTGAAATCAATTTTTTGCTTATAACAGAAAAAAGTTTAAGTCCGATTTAAATGCAATTTTTTTGCTTTTTGTTCCATGTTTATAGCCTAATTACATATGATAGGTTTCGAGGGTAAGGGTGTCTGAACGTTTTAGTGCTACGGAAGGTCGGACGTTCGAGCCATGCTAAATCTGGGCAAATTAGGGTAGGTCGATGAAGAACCTACCGATTTTTGATAGAGATCAGATAGAGAACTCTCTCTGCTGCATTCAATTTGCAAGACATATACGCACAAAACTATGGGGTTGCGAACGAATTCAAATAACTGCACTGGTTGTCTTCTAAAAAACGGTCAAACTTCACTTAAATATTGGAAAAATAATTTCAAAAACATGTTTTTTTTCGCCCTTGACTTTATTTTTGGTTCAAATTTCGTGATATTTTTGCAGATAATTAAGTTTTATGATTCAAAGAGCCTACTAATTTATAAAGTTAAAAAAAGCAAATGTTAAGGTCATACTTCCATCATTGTTTTTTTTATTCGGCCCAAATAGCTCCAAAACTAATATTATTTTATCGAGAATATTTGGACAAAAGTGTAAGTCCTTGAAGAGATCTTTCCGGTGATATTTATTTTTTGAAAATCGGGCTTCATTTGGTCATTTCACGACAGTCCAAATTTTTTATCATTTTTAAACAATTGTTAAGCCTTTTTTAAGCTTCAAATTGTGACATTTGAGAAACAGAATTTCCACAGATGCATTTTATATACTTTACTGAATTATTTTGTCACTTCTATGTACCTTATTGTAAAAATTGTAATCAATTTTGTTTCTCATTTTGCCGCTAGGGGGCGTTTTGCTTAAAGTCACTGTTTTTCTTATAACTCAATAAGTTGAGGCCTGATTCAAATGTGGTTTTCAACATTCTGTTCCTTATTGACAACATAATAGAATACGATGGATTCAAAGTATCGAGTACGGGAAAATATTTGCGCTAAAAGAGATTGAATGTTCGAACCTTGCACAAAAATAACTGTGCAAATGAGAGTAGGTTTATGAAATACCTGACCATTTTCGTTTGAGATTAGATCGAAGAATTATGTTTGCTGCATATTGATTATAAGACAAATACGCACACAATATATGGGTTGGCCAATTTAGGGTATGTATGGTTTGTCCACAGGATGCGATCAAACTTTACTAATATTTTGAAAAGAAAAATCAAAATTTCAAAAACGTGACTTTTAAGGGTTTTAAAAGCTCCTGTCTTTATGTTTTAATGTTTAATCTTCATTTTTTCACAGCTAATGTAGTCTTATGATTCAAAGAGTCTCACAATGTCAAAAGAAAAAAATGCAATGGTCAAGGTCATATTAAGATAAAAGTTTTTTTTCTTTTGCCCAAAATAGCTCCAGAACTAAAAATATTTTATTGAGAGAATATGCCCAAAAGTCTAAGTGCATGAAGAGCTCTTTCCAGTGATGTTATGGTTTTGAAAATTAGGCATGATTTGGTTATTTTATGACAGTTCAAAGTTTGATCCATTGTTGATTAATTGTAACTAAGTTATTGTGCTTCATACTTGAAACTTAATGTTCAAATCATGCAACTTCTATACTAAACTTATTGGAACTTTGCAGCATTATTAGGCACCAAAGACTATTGTATCCGTGAAAACTGATGCTGTCGCGTTAGCGACTCTAGTTCAATATTTGAAATGTCATAAATTATTCGACTCGCGTTTCCCTTTCAATTCTTTAAAATCCTCTGCAACGATTATATGCAGAATTTACTAGTGTTTAGTTGTTTATCCTTGAAGTAATATTTTATAAAATATGTAGGTAGAATAGCGGCCGACCTTATTCAATACAATGGTATCAAAACTGGATAAGTTTAAGCTTATTAATTTTTGTTTGTTTTATATAATTAATAAATATATAAATACCGCCTGTTTTACTATGTTATTGATATTTTAAAGCAAAAGAGGGAAGAAAATATAACTACCACAATTATGTTCATCGGAGCCATCTGCGCAGTCAGTTTTGCTATCACATCTAAAGTCAGCAGGAATACACTTGCCTGAGGTACACTTCCAGTAAGCCGGTGGGCAGATGTCAGTGAAATCTGTGACATATTTAAGCCAACAAATAAAGCATACATGCATACTTAGATTACTGACACTCTCAAAGCTCCAATGGATTGTTATAAAAAAGATCAAAATCGGTACACAGCAGTTGACTTTGTGAAAGTTCTAATTTTTGAGCTGCACTTATGAACCCGCTAAACATGAAAGTATTGTAAAAACTTGAATTTTAAAAAGTGCATGTGTACTTTTATCTCTCACACCAATTCACAACGTTCTCCGGCTATCTTTGAATCTGATGTACAGACATAGTCAACTGAGACGTGAAATCCATCACCAAAGAAGTATAAATTACCTTTTTCATTAAAACCTGTTATTACTGAAACCAAAGTAAAAATAAATCTCTAAAAGGGAGGGTCAGAATCATTTTAATCATTTATTAAAACATGAGGATCGAACATTCTTCAAGACACTCATCCAATAAACATCTGTTTCTAAACATTTTTTTTTTAATTTGAAACTTTGGTAAAAATATTTAATGAATGGAATAATTTGATAATAGTCCATAAAGAAAAATAATTAAAAATAGGTGAAAATATTGTGCTTATCAAGTTTTGTATGATAATGATATGTAAAGTAAATGTAAAGGATTTTAATTTTGTAACATATAATATATACATATAATGATGCTGGTGTTCATTTCACATGGTACACGTTTCGCATATAAAGCAATTGTTACTTAATATGTTTGTTTACATGTTATATGTACGACCATCTAGATTTATTATCAAATTTATTTTTTAATATTTTAAATTTATTAGCCATTCTTGCTTCTCCAGGTTTTATTATGAAATTTAATTCTCTTCATTTAAACCAAGTTCAGCAATGTTTTGATATGGTAAGAGATTTTTCACTGAATTAAATTACATTGGATTAACAAGTATGAATTAAGATTACAGAAAGAAAATCCGACAATCGCTTTCCTGATAGTGTTTATATATATATATATATATATATATATATATATATATATAACATATACACATATACAGTAACCCAGTAACCCTACATGTAATTTTCTACAAATAAAATAAATTAAACTTCTCCATTAAACAATTAAGTTTGAATCAATGATTGTCAAAACAGTTTGTCAACATGTTAAATACTACACAATTACAATATATAGTTTAGCCATATTTTAAGGGGAAATGAAGATGATTAAAAAGTCTTAAAATATGAAATAAGTTGCTTCAAATTTTCTAAGATTTTATTCTGCTAAAAATCAGTGGGAAGACTTTTTTTCTGTATTGATATATCTAATATTATATTCTCAAGGGGAAACCTAAATATCAAATATATCTCACTTTCTATTAATTGAGATATTCAAATTGAATTATTCCCCCTTTCTGGTAAAAAATATACTTTTTTGAAGCATAGAAAAATAATGATACACACTGATGCATTCATTGTTTTTTCATTTATCAATAAAATACCTCGTAATAGAAAACATTAATCGGTACATATAAACTTCTATTTCCGTTGAAGCATAAGCGCAAAAAAATATTTAAAAAGAATGAGCACCAAACAATGTTATGATATAAAACCAATCATAATAATTCATTATAACCACATGATAGATTTTAATACAAATGAAGACAATATTTGGTGATCATCATCGTATTTCATAATGTTTTTATTTTTTAAATATTCTTCTTCTTTCCATTGCGTCCACTGCGCTTACATAATTGAATACGTTTACTTAAAGACCAGTTTTGAGTAATTATAAAATAAACAGTTCTTTTTACTGCAAAGTAATATCCTCACCTCTGAGTGTTAAATAAGCCTCGGACATAACGTCATTACACTGTCAGCCTTACAGGTATATGTTATCGACGCGTTATCAGTATTATAAACTCAGAAATAGGACTGATGAACTTTGCAGTATTATATTTTCTGACAGGGTACATGACTATGTATCCCCGATTTTCCACAGCCGGAAAAAAATAGTTATGTAAATGTCAAGAAACTATAATGTTTTCCGAACAATTTAATTTTTGATATTTAGAATTCGCGATCTATCCGAATACTGTGTTCAGGTTTTGTGAAATTTACAAAATATCAGAAACAAACTGAAAGGACATGTCCGAAAAAGTTGTGAAGTGGCTACATCCGAATACTACGTGTATTTACACAAACTTATAATTTGGACCATGGTATACGAGTGATCGAAACATGGATCGCATTTAATATAGAGAATTATACATCAAATCGTTTTAACTTTTTTCGTTCTATGAAATGGGAAATTGAACCCTTTTTGCTGAAAATGGGTAATGAAAGTAAGAGACTTTATGAACAGTGACAAACAGTAGTTGTTTCAAAATCGACTTACCACATTGTGTTTCGTCCGAGCCGTCTTGGCAGTGAGGTACAAAGTCACAGTATAAACTCGAATGTATTAAATGTCCATTGTTACACTCGAAATAATTACCTTCAAAGTTTGATGCTGAAATGATAATATTGCATTTGAATTGTCTAGATATATATGTTAACGCACTAAACTTATGTTATGCAATCTATGTTTGGTCCTGGGGCGCTCTGATTGTATATTTTACATTAGTTCTGAAGCATTTGTTTCCGATGGATTATTTCATGCAAACATGCCCTTACTTCATCCATTCTCATGAATTGCTTTCATCGACGCCAGCATTCGCCTTTACAACACCTACGTTTCATTTTGTATATATCAAAAATGTCAATGGATATGCATTTCTCGTCGCGTTTTATAATTGTGAAATAAAAATGTGTAAAAATATCACAAATGTCTTCTGTTGTTCGTTCCGTCTATTTCAGGTAATTAATTTATGTTCTGAACATACGAGGGTTGATTATTAAGTTCGAGAATTTTTACTATAAAATCATCAATTTCAAAAACAGTTCATAAAACTTTACTACTTTTCGAAGTAGATCCCATGTGACCTAATGCACTTGTTTCATCTCTCCAATCAAGAATCGAAGGCGTGACGTTAGCCGTCACGTGACAACACTCTCAACGCCGCCGTAATACCACTAACAACCTCTTCCCAAGAATCAGATCTTTGACCGTGCACATTTAGAAAGAGACAGAAATCACAGATGGCAAATTTAGACTATACAGTGAGTGATGTAAATGTTCGATGCTTAATTCCGTCATTGTGGCCCTTACAGCAAGGCCGGGATTTACGGGGGCGTTATCATGGTGCAAAAATGAAACAAGACCTGACAAGTTCTGGGCGCTTGTCCTTAATAGCCCGACGGTGTTTGGATAGAAATATGTTGGAATAATGCTCGCCAATGATTGAAGTTTTTTCCAGTACATGTGTTTACGAACTATACCCGAACCGTCACAGAAAATGATTTGCATGACTTTACCTGCTGACTTGGAAATACCTGCTTTTACAGGAAATGGAAACAAATTATGCGACAAACCGAACTTTGTTGCTTACTTTTCTGGCTCAAAGAAGTGAAAACAGGTTTCATCCTATTTAATCATCTTATTAAGAAACATTTCATCTTCCTCAGAAATAACGACTCAAAAAACCTTGTCTAAGACACCTTACACAAACCTGCCAGTCCGTTGGTTAAATCATCTTGTGTTGTACCATAACTTACACCAAACTCCTCGGCAACCTGCCTTACAAATATTCTCTTGTCTTGCTTATCAAATGATTCTATGACGAGTCTAAATCATCTATTTTGATGGAGATTTTCAGTCCAGGATGGGGTTCATAATCGTTAGAGAATCTGCCATCACTAAATCGATTTAACCCCTTGTGGACAGCAGATTTAGAGAAGGCTGACTTACATAAACTTTCTGTAATTCTACTCTGGTCTCTGACATTGCTTTAACGAGTTTGCGTAGAGTTTAATAAAAAGCACGCTGCTCTACAATTGTATCGTCGCCCATCCTTGACGAGCATATGCACGGGCAGTTTAATTAAATGACTAACTTGTAGATTATGGCATCATAATAATAAAACAAATGCTAAAATCTGTTGAAAAAGGTTGCGCTTTACTGTGTGTTAGATCTGATCTTTATAGACTGACAAAGAAATTATAGCAAAAGTTCTCGAATAGAATGATTACCCCTCATACGTACAAACACTCATTATTTTTGAAGGGAAGGGTCTGTCATACATGAGATAAATTACCTAATAATGACGGAATCTACATACACAAATATCATTATGTAATTATAAGTTGCACATGCTTTTATTAATCAAATAAATACATTGATAGTAGTCTCTATAAATGAAATAACATACTTAGATAGTATTATCATTGTACATTTATATTATTGTTGCATCATAACGTTAATACTGGATGTTCTTTTACAGAATCCTACCACATTTAGCTTCGTCACTTCCATCAAAACAGTCTGATACCCCATCACACCAGAACGTAGACTCGATATATTCCCCACTGCCACATAGAACTATGCTGTTGGATGGAACATTTTTAACGTCTTTACTTGTCCAGGCAGAAGAAACTGAAAAAGATTAGAGTCGTTTTACTTGGGCTAATATATCTCAGATTTCTATGATTTTGGTGAATCCCTTAACGATGAATTCGGCTAAAATTACAAACAAATATTGGAAAATTCTTTACTTTTTGCAACATCTAAGCTATGAAACGATATCTGCAGAAAATACACTAGATTATGACAAGTTAAAGTTCTTTTTTTCTATAAAATTTGGATAATTTTGAGGCTTTAAATTATTTCTATTGACATAATAATTAAAATTACAAATACAAGCATAAGCATTTGGCGTTAATGTTTCACTTTTTTAAAGTAATATACAAAGCCTAAGAAACACGAGGAATTGGATCTCTGCATTGTTAACTTTATGTAAACAAGCGTGTCTAATGTCGGTGTAATGCTGTCATATCAACCACAGATAAATATAGGGAGAAAACATTCTGTTTGTTGCCTCATTAATTTTGATGATGTGCCGAGCTTTTTCTATCAGAATGTTTCTGACTTTGTTACTTATTTTTCGTGTGTACTCGTCACTTAACAGTTTTAAACATTTGCCTTTATTTTGATATTGCGTTGTCTGTTTCAACATTTCAATTTTTCCGCGGGTGCATTTTTTGCGATTTGGGGCCTAAAATGCTTTTACTTATTTTTGCTCATTTAATTGTATGCAGATTTCTAAAATGAAGTGATACAATTTCTGTGTGTTTTTATAGAAAGTGTGTTTTATTTTGTGAAAAACTAGATCTAATTAAAGCATTTTCATAAGTTTTTATTATACATTCAATACAAACATCATATGACTATCACTGGACATGGCGGTGTATGATGGGGTTCGGATTTTCGTGTTACCTGATGTGTTACAAAAACGAATTTTCAATCATTATTTTTTCCATGCTTTGAAATTGATTCGAGAAGCTGCTAGCTTCGACACAATTGCAGATTGTTTGAGCTGACAGCCGTGACGGTGGATGGCAAACGACGATGACGTAGATGCGTGAAACTTGATAAACGGTGTTTAGAGCTATTGCTAGAGCACACACCCATTTTAAATTCAATCACATTTCCCGTAAAATTGTTAAACATTAACATGTATTTAACCTCCTTATACATTTTATAAATTATACAAACACAATGTTCAAATATATGTATAAGATTCATATTCAATTTATAGTTTTGAAACATTACCTAGTATGTTTATCGGTCTTGAACGTTGGCAAATGAACCGTCTTATCTCCTTTTTTACACATTCAACATCATGCCAGTTGTTATGATAGTGGACTTTTGACAAGCGGAGAAAAGAGCATTTCTCTTTCATAAACCCGTTTGGTTGATTTGCATCTTTATCCCTGTAATATTCATTAATGTATTCACCATGTTTATTAAGAACGTGAATTATATCAACATAATACCACACTGACACACACAAACACACAAACATATCCATTAGGTAAACATATCATAAGTAAGAATTAGTAAGTGAGATTTACCATAAACCCTTAAAGGCTTCTTACGTATGAACGCCAATTACAAGGTTCCTCGAACATAAACTAAATAGAATAAGATAAATTACTAACCAATTCTCTTAAAAAAGTAAACAAGGGTCAACATCGAATTGATACATTATAATCAAAGTCAATATTACCTTAAATTAATGTATAAGAACATATATTGTAATTTGTGGCAATGTTAGAAAATATAATTTTTTCAGGAAACATGCAAACCGAGGTCATTCCAATAGTATGTTCTAAACTGTGTTTATTGTTTATAACTAGAAACATCATAATCCTACCATGCCATAAATGATACAGGTGAACCATCAATCCAATTCAAATCTTCATATCGGCCCCTGATTGATTTTTTTGTAATCCTGAAGAAAATAAGAGCTCCCATAAACCTAATAAAGTGATTGATGAGGGAAACTATTAAACCTTAGTGCTTAAAACATGTCTTAGTTATGATAATTTGAAGCAAAAATATCTGGTTGCGTAGCAAGTTTAGTGTAAGTAAATAAAGTCGAAGATACAAATAAATAACATCTCATTGACAAGTCATTTGTGTCAAATAATACCACAATTTATGTATTTATCATGCTCTTATCAGATAGAGGACAGTAAGAACTTGATCAATTTCGTTTTACCGATATAAAAGTCCATTTCTTTTGCTGCAGAGTTGTTTAAATTTGCTATAATCATTTTATGGACAAAGTGCATTTCCTGTCTAGACCGGAAGGCCACCAAGTGTCCTTTATAACGAGAACAGCGTTGTTCTGCCTCAAACCATGTTAGTCCGATTTCGTCTCCGAACAACTGATAGCAGTTGAAGCCAAACAACCTTCCGCCGTCGCAGTCTGAACCATTATTTTCTTAAATGATACGAAGAAGAAACGGTAATGACAAATAATGATTAAATCACGAAAGAAATCTGAAGAGACGGAAATGTATTGAAGATTTTAGGTTCGATTTATATAAGAATTTAACTAATAATAATAAGTTCTCGATATATGATAATACATCTTTAAGGTGAAAAGTAAACTTTGGAGATGTCAGGTTCATAGTCGAAGTGTGCAGGATCTTATCATATTTGATTTACATACATAGAATAATCATACGTACTAGGCATTTGTCAATTTTATACCGGTTGAATACTATTTTTACTATTTGCACAAAAATAGATGTAATAAGTAACACTGAATGAAGTCAAAATTAGCCGATTGCCTTATTTGTACTTTTATACACATAGGGGAGTTCGGCACTTTGACAGATTGTGACCTTGATACTGATTAGAATAATTTTGAAGACACTGATATGCATATTAAATTTAAATGATATAAATCACAACACCAGATATTGCCAATTAGTCATTAGCATCCTGCCCTTACTGTCATTAGTCATTTCGCCTTATGTAATATTTTGTAGATCAGCGTACATGTAAACCATAAAACTAACCCTTCAACCAGTTTGTTTTAAAAATGTTCTCTACATTCTCTTCATGCGCAAGTTGATTTCCGCTGTATTTTGGTCAATTTATTAAAGTATGGATACCAAAGAGATCCCATGCGAAGTGTTTGCATGCTAGTTAAAAAATTAAATAACAGAATGACAACGATTTACGACGGTCATTGAAGTGCTCAGTCATGCTAAAGATGCAAACCTCTATCTTCCGGCATATCTTTCTCGACTTCAACTAGTTCATATTCAGCGTAAAATGAGCCAATTTGAAGCCCCTTATATTTGTATGACACAGTTAGGAAGTGCCAACTAGAAATGATGGGATCAATAGGCCGAAGATCAAATGGTTTCAATTTTACAGCATCTCCATATAGATTTGTGTCATCGATATTAACAAGAATTCCATCATTCTTTTTGTTGAAATCAAGGACCTAAAACATACAAATAATTTGATTAAGTTGACCCACAATGTTTACTCATCGTATAGAAATGCAGACATCTATTTGACAAAATTTGTAAGAGTGAAGTCTACATTTCCATTGTCAAATTCGCATCTTGTATATAATTCTATATTTTGCCTCTAAACGTTCTAAGCCTTCATGGTTATTCAATTAATTTTAACAAGAACTATAGCAAAAATGGACAAACAATTAATGTCGGCGCTCAATACGTCACTCTCTTAGCATTCAGTATCTCTTTCTTACGGTATATCTTTCATGACGTCAACTATTTCAATTTTAGCATAAAATGAGCCACTTTAAAGCCACTTTGCATGATACAGTTAGGAAGTGTCAGCTGGAGTTGAGGATATCAATAGGCTGAAGATATGTTTAGAAATATTGTGTCGATTTTATAACATCTCAATACATAATTGTGTCATCAATATTTACAAGGATTCCATCATTCTGCACGGCTGTGTAAGGTCCATTTTCCCATACTTATTTTGCTTTCCAATAAAGCAATCATGCGACTGCATTAATTGGGTCAGTTAACAACGAAGTAGAAATTAACCTGATGAAGTAAATACACATATGAATTTGAAAAACCGTGCATATCAAATAATGTTTATTTAGTTTAAGCATCACTTCCTGCCTGTGTCATGAAATCAAACAGACATTCAAAGTTTCATGACGCCGAACGATACATTCCGGATAACGAGCAAGCTGACAATAAACAACACTATCATTAACTATAATTGGTTAATGCATTATTATTTAAAAGGATCAGGAGAAATGATTTTTTCCACTTTTACGCAATGAAATATGATGGAGCAGATGTTGTATTTTGAAAACAGCACATGTTAGAAAAAAAGTATTTCTATTTTACTTTGACAGATATCCAATTATATACAATACACTTTGATGACATTTAAGAAAATGTGTATTTTAGTATTTGTATTCAAATATATAAAACACTCGAATATGTAAACATGCTGTTTGTTCTATTTATAGTGGGTTTTGTTTCTTTTGTTTTTCGATTGTTCGATTGGTTTGCCAATACAAATTTGCGATGATGGTATATGATGATTATGATGAGTCAGGATAAAATGCAACATATATAATTTAAGATTAAGGGCTCAATAATATGAATTAAAAACGTTGCATCATTTAAGGCCTTCGTTATGTATAAAACTTGGAAGGAGAACACTCAAAGATAATTATATTTGTAAATAATAGACAATGTAGTCATTACATGCATGTAATTATACGAGAAAAAACAAATGAAAAATTTAATTTTTTAATTTTTTTTCCAAAAAATATATTATAATTTCGTTTTTTGTATTATATATGAGTTCAAATCAATGTATTGAGGTTTACAGTATACAGTTCAAATTTCCATTACGTTTCTTGATTGTGTTTATGTCTTGGTATATGATGTTGATATGATTGGTAACTTCTGTGTATGCTTTCATACTGTAAGGTGTGTCTATTTTCTACATACTGGTACCACTATATGTGGGGTGAATGCGGTATAGATGCCTGATCCTCAAAATGCTTGATTTAAATGTTGCACATTACTCGGGAGACTGATGAACC
>CM037791.1:26399535-26432035 GCA_021229015.1 Solen grandis | reverse complement strand
AATAAAAAAACCAAAAACCAAAAAAAAAATTTAAAAACCAAAAAAAAACACATAAACAAAACCAAAAAAAAAACGGCCTTTTTAAAAAAATTTTAACCCCCAAAAAAACAAAAAAAAAAAAAACACAAAAAATAAAATTTTTTACCCGGCCAAATTTTTTTAATTTTAACCCAAATTTTTTTAAATTTATTTTTAGGGAAAAATTAAAAGGTCTTTAATAAACTTCCAATAAATAAATTTATTTAAAAAAAATTACAGGTTAAAAAAATTTTTTTTAAATCAATTTAAAAAATGGGGAATTTTTTTTTTAAAAAAAAAATTTCATCTTTTTGGGAAAATTTTACTGCTGGTTTCAAAAACAAATTGTAAAAAATTTTTTTTCAACCCTGTTCTTTGTTTTAAAAGGGGTTTTTTAAAATAAAAACAAAAAAAAATTTTAAAAAACAATTTTTGTCTATTTAAAAACAAAAAAATTTATAAATTCCAAAATTTTTAAAAAAAAAACCCCCTTTTTAATTTAAATCAAATTTTCAAACTTTTTCCCCTTACCCCGAAAAAAGCGACAATTGCCAATTTTAAAACCCAATTTTTGGAAGGAAAATTGGGTTTTTGGGAAAAATTTTCCCCGGTTCCCTAAAATTTCCAACAAGGTTTTTTTTCATTCCCCCAAAAAAATTTTTAAAGGTAAATTTTGGGGGAAAAAAAATTTCCAAAACGTGAACCTTTATTTTGTTCATGTAAATTTTTTTTAAAACCCAAGGGGTTTTTAAAACAATAAAATTTTTTTCCTAAATATATTTTTTTTATTATTTTAAATGAAAAAAAAATCAAATTTAAAAAATTTTCCCAAAGAAAAATTAAAAAAAACGCTTTAATTTTAAAAATTAATTGGGGAAAAAAAAAACAAGGGGGTTTTTTTTTTTAAAATTTTTTAAAAGGGGGGGATCAAAAATTTTTTAATTTTCCCCAAAAGAAAATTTTTTTAAATAAAATTTTTTTTTTGGGGAAAAAGAATCCCCAAAACCCCAAATGTTGAAAAAGTTTTATCAATTTTTTTATTTAAAGGGCCCCCAAAATTTTTTTTAAAATTAAGACTTCCCCCTTTTTAGTTTCTCCATTTTTTTTTAAAAAAGGGGTAAAAATTCAAATTTTTCAACCTTTGTTAACCCCGTATTGTAACAAAAAGGTTTAAAAAAAAACCTTGGGGGGTTTTTTCAAAAATCAAAAAACCGTTTTTTTAAAGGGGAATTTTTTAAAATTATTTGTGATACCCAAAAATTTCAATTAAAAAAGTTCCGTTTTTTAAAAAAAAAAATATATCCCTAAAAAACCCATAAAACCCCCTTTTAAAATTTTTTGGTTCAAAAAATATTCCCCAAAAAGTAAATGAAAAAAGCATAACCGGGGAAAAAAATTTTTTTTAAAACCCCTTAAAATTTTTCCCTTCCATTTTGGTGGGAAAAAAATAAAGCCCTTAACAGAAAAATTTAAAAAATTTTAAAATAATTTAAAAGGGGGTTTAAACTAGTATATTTTTAAATGGGAAACAATTTTTTTAAAAAAACCCCCTTTTTTCCCAAATTTTGGGTTTTTTTTTGCCCATTTTAAACTTTTGGTATTTTTTTCCCTTTTTTTGTTTTAAATTAAAATGATTTTTGGGGTTTAAATTTGCCCCCAAGTAAAAAGGGTAAATTAAAACCAAATTTTCCCGGGAATTGGGGTTTAAAACAATCCACAAAATTTTTGGCCCGGGTGGCCCCCCAATTTTAAAAATTTGGGAAAAGCGCTATAATTTGGTACGTTTTGGGGACATTTCAAAAACCTCATGAACAAATCCTGATGCAATCTTGCTGGTGTTAAGGTTTTCAAAAATGCATTTCGTATCAAAGCCATCAAAATGCTGTGTAACAGGCTATTCAGTAGCAATTCTCTTGACAATGCATATTGATCAAGTTGGAAACAAATTCGTGTTATTACAGGTCATTTGTTAGGTTTTGTTTCAGACGGCCGGATGTCATAATACGATATAACCAATTCTAATCACTATTGTTGTGATTTTGAAGAAGATAAACATCACCATTTTTTATGCTTTCAAAAAACCGTAAATTGTCTATACACATTTAAATATAAACAGGTACTAATCTATATTGTCAGTAAGCATGCTTGTATATGAACATTCCAAAAACGGATCATATTAAAACCGATATCTGCCGTAAGAGAACCGACATGTTGAATAATTTAGAGGCTGCCGACAGAACTGGTCTGTGACAGTGGCACCCCAAGTTAGGCACCAAATGTAACAAAGTTAAATCCTACTGCCCGAGCCAGAATTGAATCTGAGTATGGAAACGCTTATTAGAACACTCTACCATGTCGCCACAAAATAGTAATAGTACGCCGCAAACCTACTTTTTATCTTGAATATCTTGTTGGTTGTGTTAGAATTCTTATTGTTTGTATACGAACAAATAATGTTTTATAAAGGGCAGAAGATATCACTCTCTTAGGTTATTTCAATGCGGACATAATCCATGCTCGTACGTGAAAGTCTTATTGCGGAATAACAATAGTAATTTATTTGCATAGTATCGATATACTATGTACGATATAACAAACATGATTATCGAATAGGTTTTTATTGCTATGTGAGTAACAAACAAAATAATAAAAACTATAATCAAACGTTTCAATAATTAGACTTCAATGAGTCAATAAAACAGTCTCAGGTCCTTCATGTTAGGGTTTTCCCGTAAGTTTATTACATGAATCGGACGGTTATCGGCATTCATTGCAGCATATCAAAAAAAAATATGAATTCAATATCGTGAAATCTCAAACAAAAGAACAGAGCGATAGGTAAAACAACAAAAAATATAAGAAAATTCGGCTAGTATTTGATACCTTATAAAACAACTGAGTAACAAAATAAAACTTTATCACAACACAATTTTAAATTTCACAGGGATTGATTTTATTCGTTTGTATATGTGTGATGATAATTTATAGTTAATAACTGTTTAATCGGAAAAAAGGTGTCTAAATATTTATCATAGAGAGGCATCGAGAATGATGAAAAAACATTCAGAGAAATTATGACGACTATGATTGTTATTCAAATGCATATTATAACAATTGATGAGAAAATCCTGAATTAGCATTCAAGGAAAGGTAAATATACCGGTAGTTTAGATAAAAGAAAGACAATTTAATGTGAATTAATGAGTCTTAACCTGTCAAATATTGTACGCATTTTTAATTTCATATTTAAGTTTATAAATATATTATCAAAGAAAGGAAAGAAAGGATATACAGTTATAATAACAGTAAAACATAACAGCAAAAGATTATGAAGTATTGTTTTTGATCAAGTAAGATAATGTAAGCCCAACAGAAGTACGAGGTACAGCCATTCTGTTTCATGAATGATCTTTTACAAATTGAAGTTGTAGTCAACATGAAAAAAATGTACTATAAAAATAGTTCAATAAAAATCAATAATAGTGTGAGGGCTTGAACGACACTTACATAGCTTTGCGTTCTTTAATCTTAAGATATAGCAAATACCAAAAAAAACGATTTCTATTTAAGGAAGAATTAATATCTTATTTGTTTTGTTGTGTACTTAACCACATTTTAGTTCAATTGCATATTATTATGCTATGGGGGGGGGGCGATGCCCGAGTTGTATGATTACTCGAATCTGAACGAGGAATCTATTGTTAAATAAACAACAAAATACAGATAGTCATTGCTCATTTCAATTCTAACCTGATTTTCATCATTTTTCATTGTTACAAGTTTCTTGGCTAAAATCAAAATAACTGCTATATTCATACTCTCTGAATATACAAAAGACGATAATAAATTGAGAAAAACGCGTGTATATGTGTATTTTAAAGTGTTTTCTTATACTTTTTCAATTCTCTTGACGTATATTTTATTTACATTTAAAAATTTAATTACTGAGCCTATAATTTGCAATATAATCATGTATAAACTTCCTTATTTTTCTGGTTTAACCCTCCTTTAAACTTGTCTTTAGTGATAAAATTAAAGTTTAGAAAAATCACCCTCCTATCAATTACTGAATATACATTGTACCTCATTACATTTCTTAATAGGTATAAAATTATTTGATAAGTACGAAATAAAACGTTCGACATTCTGTTCAAGATTGGGCGTTATTATATATATTTAGTTTGTACATTTGGTAACAGTTACTGATTGTCTTCTAGAAGAACTGGTTATACATAAGCAAGTAATGGAAGGAAAAACAGTGTGATCATTATTTTCAGAGAGTTAATATATTTTGTGTTCACAAATTAATGTGGTGTATCTCTTTTTTCAAAACAAAATATTTTTTGTATTATTCTTGTTTTTTAATTTACACAAAAGATGTAGAGGTTAGGAGAGTCAATTTATTGAATTATTTTAGTTAAAAGTTAGATCCTTTGGCAATTTGCTTAAAAGCACTAAACGTTCAAAGGGTGTGATATATAATGCAGTTATGTTAAATTGACTTTAATACGGGATTAGTACATCAATGCCAACAGTGATTTCTGTGTATATCAACTTATGTGTTCAGATAATTCTGAGGTAATTGTGCCCAACTGAAAAAAAATATTTACGGCTCTATTTCGTGTTTCGTCCAAAGGAAGCCTAGTATGTACTAACCAGATTCTTACCTGATTTTGCATTAAACACAATGTGCCTTTTCCTTGCTACTGGGCCAAGCATTTTTGCGACATAAGGTCTATTACCATGAAGTGCAGACGTGCTTATGTTATTTATTTTCCTCTATGTAGTTTTGATAAAATATATTCAAGTTCTTTTTCCGTCATATGCAAATAAATTTAGAACATATGTTACAGAGAGGTTTACCTTTACAATGATCTCTATATATACATATATATGGTAAAGAAGTATTGATGGCAGTTAAAATCCATTTTGACATTTTGTGAAAGTGTGTATTAGCAGAAACCACAGTCGTTTGTTGGAACAAACGGAAACTTGTTATTAGGCCTTTCTGTCTTTTAGCAGAAAGGCATTTTTTTTAGGGCTAATTAGGTTTGTTATGGGTTTTTTCTTCCTTTTGGGCATCATAAAAGTTTAACAGCAATCTTGGCCCTTTTTACTTTTCAATATGATGTTATATTACGTCATAAATAAAAAGTCTAAAATTGTGTACGCTCTCTACAGCCGCCATTTATGGTCGGATTTTCTTAAAATTTGCAAAGATCGTGTATGTGAAGACCTTCATGTGCATCAACACTTTCGTTTCTCAAGATAAAGTTTCTATGTCAGAAACAAGATTAAAAACAAGGACCTAAAATGTATTTAAATTTTCTGAAGCATCCAGAAGAGCTGGAAACATATGCTAGAAGTTTGAAAAATGTATACTCATTGCGTTTTGTATCATACATTTAAGAAAATTACGTCAATAGGCGAAATTTGACGTCATGATGTTAGATGCAATTGTTAAGCAAAATCAAACATAGTTATGTACTACATGTTTTGCCTCTTGACATGTTTGCATGAAAGTTTCTCCTCATTGAGTATGCAGAATAGCATCTTATCGTAAACTGTCACTTCTATTTCTTGAAAAATCGCAAAGGTCAATATCTTATTCCAATACAATGTTCCCACTCTTCTTACTGACATATTGATGTTTAAATGTGTTGTTATGATATATTTAAATGCACCATGCTCTTAAGTCTCCATGAAATTAGCGATTAGCGATCAGTTATGTCTGTTTTTAATGAAAACAAGTACAAAACAATTTATACACATTATGTATGCAAAGAGAGCTGGTCCTAGTACACTTCCTTTGTAGAACTCAAATTTTATAAACATTGAAATGCATATGTAATGCGATACAGAAACTTAAATAGCGGATGGCAATATTATAAATAAGTAAATTCAACCACAGGCAGTTTAGCCCTTTTTGAATACAATATTTTTCTACATATAACATCAGAATTAAAAAGTGTAAAATGTACAAACCCTACAGCTGCCATTAACGGATTTTCTTGAAATTTTCAAAGAAAGTGTATGGCAAGACTTGATCTGCATTTTCACTTCCGGTTTGCCAAATTTGAAAAGGTCAAATTTCTTTGTCATAAACACGTTTCGAACCAAGGATCACAAAATTTATTTTTATGTTTTGAAGCGTCAAGAAACATGAAAATTGGGACAGCGTACACCCATCGAAGTTTTTCTCTTTTCGTTTTAATGAAGTTTAAAGTCATTATACAATATTTGACGTCATGTCTTGAAAGCAAGATTTAAGAAAATATAAACAGTTATTAAGCTTTGCAGACCATTTTTTACCGATTCGCATGAGATCATCACTTGATGTTCAGATAGCAGTTTTCTTTCACATTTGTTCGAGACAAATATGGTAAAATTTGTCTTCCTTTGACAGAGATCTGGGTTGAATTTAAAAAGAACAAAAACATTTTTCCCAAAGTGCATTTAATTTCTTACATCTTGATTGATTTTTGCAAATAGATTGTATGGGAATGAACATAAATTTTAAAGCGATTCCTGACAGTTTCATTGGTGTTTACATTTTGAATTGACCTAAAACTCATAAAATCATAGGGAGGAAACTCAGCGACATGAATATATTTCATTAATAGTTATGGACATCTATTTTTGTTCAATGTTTGCCGTTTTCTCGAGTTTTAACCGTTTATATCTCAAAAGCCTTTATAATTAAGTTTATTTATGATGCAAGTTGGAAATTTCAAGGCTTTTCTTACGGTACCAAACATTTTGAAATTATTAAATAATAAAAATATTTTTGCCAAGACCACATCATTTTCTTTTTAAAAAAAACATCCTGGTGTTGATATGTAATTATTAATTACAGACTGACTAGGTCTAAAATAGTGTGTATAAGCAAAAAGCCCTATCGTTTGTTCGGACAAGTAAAATCTAGTCCTTACTTTAATATCCATGACGTCATAACCACGTGCTAAAATAAAAAAAAGCAGATTGCCTCGAAATCCATGATGCTACAACGCGAACTACTTTATATTAATACCCTAATATTTTCAATGACATCATAACCAACTTTTATAGGAATGCACCTAATCCGCTGACAAACATTTCAGATTGCTTAAAAATATGGTGCTTAATACAAACACAAACTCCTAATATGCGCCCTAATATTTAATAATAAAGTTGAAACTGTAATTGAGATTGCCTCAAAGTACATGAGGCTAGAGCGCTATCAAGCCTCTAGAGGTTGAATTTTACGCTACCATTCACGTCATAACCACAGAATTCAATCAGATTCACAAAAAAACATGCACTTCTTCCGATGATACTCTATTAATACTGAATATCTAATAAAGATTGCTTAAAAAATGGCGCGAGAGTGGAAACTTTATTGATTAAAGATATCTCGAAAAGACATCAATGCATATCTAACGACGTTATCCTCTGAAATCATTCATACTTAATACCTCAGTCACTTTTGCTCTGCGACGAGGATTCGGCGACCTACGCCCTCTACATCGAGAAATACCTGAGACGACCGCAAAAATTGCGTTGACTGTACGGTCTTCCAAGGGCGTACTCCTATAATTTGCAGGCCGTAGGGGTCGCCGTAGAATTTTAACGCGGATTTATAACATTCTTTTTCTTCATTTCTGCGGTCGCCGTAGCAATTCGACGAATAGCCATGCCGTACAGCTATTCACGGTGATCATACGTCGAGCGCACGGTCGCTGTGCGCTTACCGCACGGCTGCCCTAAGTTTCCATTTGACCTTTGCGGACAACAAAATTACCATTGGCGCCGCGTATCAAAAGTACGGTCACCCTACGCCTGCCTGTACGGCGATCGTGCGTCATTAAATACCGTAGAGAAGCCGCAGGATTCTTGTCGGTACTAACTTAAAATACGTCGTGCGGCTACCCTTACGTATGTGACTGGAATAGGATGTGACCGTAGAAAATCCTAAGGCCACCGTGGCATATGTGACTGAAGTATAAGTGCATAACAAAAATGAAAATTTGAATTTGAAAAGTTGAACCCTTGATTTATTTTTAATTCTTACTTAAATTTCAATGACGTCATTACCACAAAACTCAACAAGAATTCTTGGCAGTACGTACCATTTAAATTTTTGTAATACTGTTTCGCTTTTTTTACGATTGCCTTGAAATCCATGACGCTAAAGCGCAAATTAGCCTAAAAAACATTTTACTCTGTCAGTGACGCCATAGCTATGTGATAAAACAAAATTCCGAAACATATGCCAATTTGCAGACGGCACTTTGTGATCCTGAAATTTAAAAAGAATGTGGGCGCCATCTAGAGGCTTAACTCTCTTTTAATTTTGTTCTTTTAGCCTGACGTTAAATGGCATCCACCAAAATTTCGATGGATTATTTTACGATACATATTTGATGTGAATTTGAGGCAGATATATTAAAAACAACTATGTGAAATGTTTTACACAAACAAAAACAAATAATTATAAGAAGAAAGTAGAAAAAGAAGAGGCACGACATACCTATTACGTTTGCGGTAAGCCGTAATGATAAACAGAACTAGAATCGATTTGTTTCAATAGACGATAGGTCTTTCTGCTTTGCAAACACTTTCAAACCTGATCAGCGAAAAAAAAAAACATTGTCCATACGCCATGTTACCATCCACTATTTTAGCCTCTTTATAACAGTACATCTGCAATACTATGTTGAGAATTTGGTGTTTCTAGATGATAGATCTAGATTATCAATTACCTTTTTTATATATAATCAGTACATGTTTCTCCCCTCTTTTCTTCAGCAAACACACAAGCATGTCCATTTAAATATCCGCACTAGTATAAGCTAGTATGTGCTTAATGTAACGAGTATTTTGTTACATACTGATATTTGTGAAATACTTCAGAATAAATAAAAAGTAAAATACAATATACTTAATCCACAATGCTATTTTATGTTATTTTTATTAATGAAATAACTTCAATTCTCTTGCTAGAATTTATCTTTCCTGACTGATTTTTATTAATGATTAAATCAAAACCTGCTTTTTCTGAAAAAAATGCATGATGTTTTTGTAAATTTTAAATCTACCATATGTAGAGATGTATTGCATTAGCTCGATTTAAATACAATATATCAAAACAACTCCTGAACAACTGCTACCTCTTTGTAGCCACAGTTTTATTTAATTCCCCGTCCCCATTTGTTTTACCTGGGCACATTTGATTGTATTATTGTTCAGTGTACAGATATTCATCGCAGCAAAAGCATTATTTATAATAATAATTCTTTTTTAACATATATTACACAACAACTACCAAATTCTAAACATTTAAATAATTTGAATCATTTATATCATCTCATATTGTCATAACACTCTCCTACAGACACTTATTTAAATCAGGGCGAAAAACACTACTTTCTTACTTAATATTATTTTGACGCTAACATAATCCACCCTCATTCATGGAGACGTATTGTGGAAAAAAATATTTTCCACCTGCATAGCATCGTCATGAAACAAACTTGATTACTAAACAGGCGTATTTTTGTCGTGTGTATAATGTAAGAAAAAAATAAATTCATAATCGAAACGCTTTCAAATATCTCTAAATGACTATCCTTGATCGTCTTTCAAATCATGTTTTTGCTTCAGAGGTTATTGAACATTTAACGAAGGAAAAAGCAGCCATAATTTTCAAGGAATGAGCCATCTTAATATAAACCTGGCGTTCAAATATCATGAATATAGGCTATATATGAATTCTACGCTAGGGAGCATTTCGAAATATTAAGTCTAATTTTTTCCATGAAAGAAAATCCTAAGATATAAGTCTAAAGCAGCTTTTAAACGTCTAAATCGCGGAGCTGTGTGATAAATCTTGATAAAAGCTTGAGTATGAATTCAGTGTGTGCAAGATGTGTCCCTCGCCTATCATCAGACTAACATAGTTTAAACGTATGAGAAATGTATGATGATTTGGAGATAGTAAAGTGATCGGTTCCTTACCCGTTTCACTAATACCATGATTTTATAAAACTGAAGGGAGAAATTTATTTTTATCACTCAACCTTAGACAGACTTAATCATCAAAAGCATTTTCATTTAGCCACGAGATGCTTCATTAACATGTAGTTAGAGGCAAAACTAGTGAAATTATTCCTTACATTAACTTAAAAGTAATTCTAAAGCTAATAATACGTATTTGTATATTAATACATACGTATAATTGTATTAAAATTATTAAGATTATTTATGGTTACAAATTATTAACTTGCAACATGAATGACGGCATCTTACAATTCTGATTTTACCCCTTTGGACTTTGCTATAGGCCCGATATTAAAGGATGAGTTTGCACGTTTGATTTAGAGAGCCGCTAGGTCGGCATTGCGCTTCTACGAACATTAGTGTTAAACGTACATTTTTCACAGCAAAACCCGATGCAATGATTATTAAGAAGAATACTTAGAAAAGCAAACGTTGATATGTGGTGTTGGCTGTGTCTATCCTAGAAATAAAAGCATTATTAATAGTTCAAAATATTGTATTGATTATTAGGCCTTGTAGAAAAGACAATGATCTTTGATATCAAAATGAAAAGAAGTAGACGAACATCAAATATATAATATGAATGAATGAATGAATGAATGAATGAATGAATGAATGAATGAATGAATGTTGTAATTTTGGAAATCATCATAATAATAGCGAGCACAATCAAAATATAACGAGTATATTTTACATGTATTCATATTTAGCCAGTGCCTTAATAAATAAGACCGATCTAAACTATTCATGTATGCTGAAAGTTCGAACCTCGACAGACATGTGAATAATAGGGTAACTATATGTATAATGTATCCATAAAATTCACTGTTTTCTTCAAGAAGAAGTTTCATGTCACTAAGTATTCTAGAGAATTATGAAGAATGTTTATTTCAAGTTTTTAGTTTGAAGGTGGTAGGTTGGCATAGCTAGTATTCTTTTAGATACATGTAGTAATATCCATACAAGCCCTTGTACTAAGCAAGTATATTGTAGGGGATTGCCAAGTAACACGTTTTCAGCTGAGTTACTTATGCCGTTTTATGATAGATTATCCAAAATATATTCCTGCCATTGAAAGAACCGAAATATGCGAACAATCCCGTATTGAATCGGTAAACATGGAGAAAAGGGAATAACGATGTCGGGAAAAAATATTATAATATACAATATGCATATGTAATGTCACTTACCTGGGCATCCATGTGTGTTACAGGTCTGATTTTTAGATGTCGCACCTTTACAGTAGGTATCATAATTGGGAGTCGTACAGGTCCGTAATCTTGTCTGAATACCGGTCCCACACGTGACAGGGCATTGGCTCCATTTGGACCATTGCGATAAGTCTTTGTCTTTATAATAAAATACAGTCAAAATAAGATAATTAAATAACTAAATAATTATAGTAGTGGTTTAATAAACTGAAACGTCTTCATTCTGACAAACGTATAATTTTGCGTTAAAATTTATTCTCTAAACAAGATCCCCAGGTATGAGATTTAGCATACGAAGAAAAAAGGTTATAAAAAGTTTCCATCGTGACTTTAGTAAATAACTGTAGCTAATCATTGACTCATTAATCAGTGAATAATTGATTAGTGACGAATAAAACACTGACAGGATATAAGTTCATTGAAATATGGGGCATTGACCCAAAGGATCGAATGGGAAAATGATCAGATATGACTGTGGCAATGGAAAAGGAAGTAGAAAGATCATGTTCATATATGAACAAATGTTTTAAAATTAGGCAAGACATTTGTAAGAGGACAAGGCATGTGTCAGTCAACGCAAATTGTGTGACATAATTATATGTTAAGTATGCTATGTTCCATATCCCTCTGTTAGACAGGTGCATATTAATATCTATAAATTAGCTATTATGGTGTTAAAGATGTGAATTATATATATTGAACTTGAGGAATTGATATACATGTACAAGCCGTATGTTGTATTCCTTACACGTATTTCAGATATAAGGGCTAATGACATACAATCCATGTATGCGACAGGTGTGATAGGGGTATTAATTGCTTATATTACTAAGTTCAATGTATATCTAATATGCCATGTCGATCTATATAAATTGCGAGTACAAAGGTATAATCTTATAACGGCGGAGTATGAGTCATATTATAAATATTATTCATTATTATGCAACCACAATTATCTCAATATTTCAGACTGTGTAAGGACATGATAGGTATTGGGTTCAAAATGTAGATGTAACTGAAACAACATTAGATTTAAGAACAAATAGGTTTGATAAAAATATATCAACGAATATGGAATGTACAGTCCGATCCGATACAGTCAGGAAACGCAGTATGGACGGACTACTCTCTCACAGTTGGAAGCAAACATATCGAATTTTTTACGGACAGGAATCACATAAATTACTCCAGTGACGAATTAATGAATATTAAAACCTGGCAAAATACTTGAAAATTTGGGTACGTTTAATATGCCCGTATTTGATTAAAATCACAAATGCTCCAAATTATAAGTCGTTTTGAAATTTAACGACAATTTGTGCATAATTATATATTTTGGCCATTTGATAAACAATACTTACTGACTTTAAAAAAAGGTTGTTTTTCATCATTTATTTTGTAGTTGTATGTTACAAATCGACCCACTGGTTTGAAATATGCACATATCAATGGTATATTGTTATATACCAGACTATGTTTTCTTACATAACATATAACAACAGTATCATTTACATTTGTATTACAAAAACAGTAAAGTGCATAGAGGAGACTATTCACACAAGTTTATCGAATTATTTTACGATAGTTCAAAATTTGATATTTATGCAAATAGGCTTTAAAACCATCAAATTTTAAATGTGTGATATTAAATGCATTTTTATAGAATTGGCCCTTTACACTACAAATACATCAAGTATAGAAATGATTTTCAGTGTATATTAACTTATGGCGACTTACGTTTACGATATTTATTAGTTTATGGTCCTCGTGGTTATTTTAACGTGTTTACCCAAATTTTATCTCACACAACTTGACGTTTATTGTGATCCACGGAAAACGTGAAAAAAATTATAACCAACATACAATACGTAGCTGTAATGTCACTTACCTGGGCATTCGTTCAAGTTACAATTCTTCATTTTCGACGTGTCACCTTTACAGAAGGTATCATCATTGAAATTCGTACATTTCCGTGAGCTTGTTCGAACTGCGGTCCCACACGTGACAGGACATTGGCTCCATTTGGACCATTGCGATAAGTCTCTGTCTTTATAATAAAATGCAATCAAATAATTTTTTTCGATAAACTTCTAAGATATTAGTTACCCACTAAAATTAGGGATTTTATTTACTGAAACAGTTTATTTCGGACAAACGGACTATTTTGCTTTAAAAGCATTATCTATACACTCCTTCTTTCTTAGCAAATAACCTAATAGTTGTGTCGTATAATTCTGACAACATAGTAAAAAGTACTGTTACGTGCAGAAGATAAACTTGGTATTTTGGGGGACCACCTTATCGAATGATTAGATAAAACAAAACGGTAAATATCGGACTTCAAATTAAATAATGAATCAGATTGCAGAACAGTAAATCAAAATAAGTACAAATAGGACGAACCTATCCTGTGTTTGAGACAGCTAACTATAACTTTACCTGCCCAGTTTCTAATGACTGAGAGTACCAAACATGACCTATGCTAGAGCAATGTTAAAGCCCAGACAGTGGTTCGTACAACATTCAGCTACCGCTCAGCAATATATGAGACAAAACCGGTTTCAAACCCCGTGTTTGAGTACGCACAAGCTCAGACGTTGGCTTGTATCAACTAAATGCTCAACACCAGCCTAGAAATTATTGAGACTCACTGTATATCAACTCCTATGGTTGTATACAGCACGACCAGGCGATTCCAACCAATCCTCAGCCCTCGAGTTGAAAATATACTTAAAAAGACATATATCAAGTGATAGATGACAATGGAAAGGGCCGATTTTTTTTTTTATCAATGCTGTTTGTTGTGTGTTGGTTAATTAAAGGCATTTATCTCCTACTCCTTAACTCACAAGATAGATGTCTATATTCTTCAAGAATTCGATGTCAACATATTCTATAAGAGCCAAATGATCAGGTAAATAGATGTGCAGTAAGACCGAGATTGAATCCCAGACCATTCGCTTACAGGATGGGCCAGCTACCAGACCTGATACACAGATCTCTAGTAGATATAGGTTACATAGAGACCATTACATTCTTCCTCGCCAATTTGGAATGTATCCTTAAATTCAAATGGTAGTACTTTGGACGAGTGCTATACAGATGAAGCTAATGGGCTGCTTAAATACATTTCACACTGACAAAGGTTACTAATAGGTCGTTGCATAACCATGTGGAACAAATGCGCAGACCAAGTTTTGAACTCGACCCCTCGCTTGTAAGGTGTGTGAAATTTTAACATAATGCAAATCTGTAATTCATAATTCATAATTATTTGACGCCATTCGATGTCGGAGTTGAACTTTTTAATTTGTTGTGCTAGTTATTTTAACCATTGTCTTCAGATGGCTCAATAAGCATTTAAGTGCTTAAAAATTTAATGGTGTTCTAGAAATGTGAAAGTTTGACATTATGTATACCTGGATGTCTTTTTTTTTAATGTTGATATGTCATTTGACGTTATGAAGTTTTTAGTGAATCTTAAGCAATAAAAACAACATTTTAGGAACTGCAGCTGATCGAATTTTAAACAAGTTCCTAAGCAATCTAGTCATATCGATCTAATATCAAATTCAATTATATTAATATTATATATTAATATTACAGTATATATTACTCGGGAATTGCAACAGAAAGTTTCATTTGTTCACAATAACCACGTGTTTACTATCACGGATTTTTATTTTCCAGCTGATGAATTGAATTTCATCTTTATGAAACTGGTTTATTTTTGTGGTGGTTGCGAAACACCAGAGGGGTGGCAAGACATTGTCTCATCCTTGATAATCATAGTTTGCGGGGCAGTTGATGTATCAGAGGTGACACTAACTTTCTCTGAGAAATTTGTCTTTGTCTATTTGTGAAATAATTTTGAAATAATGCAGTAAAAACTGACTATCAATGGGGATTGTCTAAAAACATTAAATGCAATGAATGAGTATTGATGAATGTGTAAAATATGATCATAGTATGACTTAGTTTAATTTATGTTTGTTTGTTGGGTTTAACTTCCCAACGACAGTATTTCAGTCATTTGGAGATGATGTCTACTGGAGACAGATATAGTGCTGCCACACTGCAGTATCACGCCGAAGACATGTGGTATGATACCACACCCAGTCACATTATCCTTACACCGGGCCAACCTGTCCTGCACTACCCTTATATGTTGAGCGCAAAGCAAGGGGGTAAAACAGTAACATTGTTACGACTTTCGCATGTCGCGGCCGGAGATCGAACCCACGACCTCCCGCTCCCGAGGCGGACGCTCTAACCACTTGGCCACTGAGGACGGTCATAGATTAATAATTGAAAACATTTTGCTTTATGTTTTAACTTTAATTCAATTTTAAATTTTCCTTAAAATACTTAACTGCTATCAGTTTTATTTTTAATGAAGTGACTCATCATTTTATGTGTCGCATATATATACTGATTAGAGTTTGTTAATCTCCACATTTCACGTATCATTGTGAAATTGGTCTCGAAATTGAAATGACCATACTATCTGCCATAAATGTCATACGGTTTCCTCAACCATCCTTATCGTACTCAAACCTTTGATTTAATGCAGATTTATCAAAATCTAAAATCTCCATTTCGAGATTTTAAAAAGGAAAATTTTTCCAGAAAGAAAATAAAAACATTATTCAATTTTCAAAGCCTATGCATTCACTTCTTAAACATTCAGCACTGCCTTGTAAACTATAGAGCTTAATTTTAAATTTGAAACGACGGTGTGAAATTGTTACTTGTCATTAGTGAATTTTGATTTTTAACCGTCTTTGTCAAATCAAGTAAATTACTTTATTATCAAAACATGGTATAAGTAGTTTATAGACTCATTACCTTATAATATTATATTTTGATAATGCAATTGTCCATTTTAGTAAAAGAAAATAATACTTTTAAAGATTGAAAGAAATATTTTTAATGAGTATATTATTGGTGCTTAGCAAACATTGAGTAGTATATTTTTACATATAAAATTGAACACGAGACCATCAAATTTATTCTATCAAATAGACCTCTTAAGTTTTAAAATAGTTACATCTGATTAGTTTTATTCCCTGTGGTCTCGGTGTTTTGAACAAATTGAATTATTTTGCAAAGTTAAAGATGCAAAAAGCTAAAATCACCATTCATAATATAGGTTGACTAACTGGGGTATGACCATACTTATTATAGGGTAGTTTTGTTCTGTTCTGGTAAAAAGTATTGGAAGACTGAACTGAAATCAAAATTTATTGGATAACAGTTCGTTAAAATTTCCTCGAAACACTTCATTATTGCTTAAAATGAACAGTAACTAAATAAAATAGAATAAGTATCACTAATCTCTTTAGAAGCATTTTGAATATTGTACAACAATTGCTCTGTATGATATGAGTAAATGACGATTCCGCTGTTTTTTGGCTTTAATCCATCCCATTGTTGAGATGCAAAATTGAAAATACACATTATTTGTTTTATTATTTGTGATTTAATAATATTATAAATTAAGCCAGGGGGTACTTTTTCATATATTTTATTTGGTTATCTTATTTATGAAGTATCCTAATAAGCTATCGGGTCTATATCAAAGCAGCTCGTTCACAGATGTTCGGAAGAAATGAAAATCAAAGCATTCAATGCGCTGAGGGACGGCAGCCGGATTAACAGGAAAAAAGCTATGATTCTTAATTAAATGACATCCACCAAAACTTTCAATGGATTATTTTACGATACATATTTGATGTGAATTTGAAGCAGATATCTTAAGAATAACTTTGTGAGATGCCTTACGCAAACAAAAACAAATAAATATAAGAAGAAAGAAGAAAAAGAAGAGGCACGACATACCTATTACGTTTGCGGTAAGCCGTAATGATAAGCAGAACTAGATTCGGTTTGTTTCGCCAGACGATAGGTCTTTCTGCTTTGCAAACACTTTCAAACCTGATTAGCTAAAACAAACAGTGTCCCTTCGCCATGTTACCATCTACTATTTTAGCCTCTTTATAACATTATATCTGCAATGCTATGTTGAGAAATTGGTGCTATACAAGAAAGCCTACTAAGCCCAGCTTTCTTTACATGCAGAAAGTGTCCATATTGTCTCTTTTGCATCAACTATTCTTCCACGTCTTTCATAAAAAAATCGCTTAATTCATGGGGAGCATTGAACATAAAAATATTAAAACAGCACATTTAAGCGTCTTTGTGGCAGTTTGAAAAATGAACCAAATGCAGAGCTGCCATATATAAATGAGTTACATAAATTCTAATTTACCATGTAGTCTGCATATCGTTAGATTGGCTAGAATTTGACCTATAAACCGTGTTAATTTCTTATATACAAAATAAAAACGTGTTTGAATCACAAGCTGTATACTAAGGTCTTCAGTGGTAAAACTTTCGATTAATAGTGGCTTGCTTAACACGTCAAGGCGTGATGTAAATTAAAAAAATCCCTGATAATAGACATAACTTTTTCCGCAAGTTTGCCGAAAGCCGTAATGATTGCATGGGGCACTTTGCGGACATAATATCTAGATGATCAATAACCTTTTATTTATATATAATCAGTACATTTTCATTCTCCCATCTTTTTTCAGCAAACACACATGCATTTGTAAATATCTGCTGTAGTATGTGTTAGCATGTGCTTAATGTAACGAGTATTGTTGCTAAATACCTGATATTTGTAAATTACTCCAGAATAAATATGTATTCTACGCTAGGGAGAATTTCGAAATATTAAGTCAGATATAAGAAGGACTGAATCGCGGAACTGTGTGATAAATCTTGATAAAAGCTTGAGTATGAATTAAGTTTTTGCGAGATGTGTCTCTCGCCTATAATAGTTTCAACATATGAGAAATGTATAATGATTTGGAGGTAGTAAAGTTATCGGTTCCTTAACCGTTTCACTAATACCATGATTTTATAAAACTGAAGGGAGAAATTTATTTTTGTCACCTCAACCTTAGACAGACTTACACATCAAAAACATTTTCATTTAGCCACGAGATGCTTCATTAACCTGTAGTTAGAGGCAAAACTAGTGAAATTATTCCTTACATTAAGTAATTCTTAAGCTAATTATACGTATTAGTATTTTAATACATACGTATAATCGTATCAAAATTATTAAGATTATTCATGGTTACAAATTATTAACTTGCAACATGAATGACAGCATCTAACAATTCTGATTCTACCTCTTTGGACTTTGCTATATGCCCGATATTAAAGGATGGGTTTGCACATTTGATTTAGAGAGCCGCTAGGTCGGCATTGCGCTTCTACGAACATTAGTGTTACACGTACATTTTTCACAGCAAAACCCGATGCAATGATTATTAAGAAGAATACTTAGAAAAGCCAACATTGGTGTGTGGTGTTGGCTGTGTCTATCCGAGAAATGAAAGCTTTATTAATAGTTTAAAATATTTTATTGATTATTAGGCCCTGTAGAAAAGACAATGATCTTTGGTATCAAAATGGAAAAGAAATAGACGAACACCAAATGTATAATATGAATGAATGAATGAATGAATGAATGAATGAATTTTGGAAATCATTATAATAATAGCGAGCACAATCAAAATATAACGATTATATTATATTCATAAATAGCCAGTGCCTTAATAAATATGACCGATCTAAACTATTTATGTATGCTGAAAGGTCGAACCACGACAGACACGTGAATAATAGCGTAACTATATGTTTACTGTTTCCATAATATTCACTGTTTTCTTCAAAAAAAAGTTTCATGTCAATAAGTATTTAAAAGAATTATCATGAATGTTTATTTCAAGTTTTTAGTTTGAAGGTGGTAGGTTGGCATAGCTAGTTTTCTTTTAGATACATGAAGTACTAGTAATATCCATACAGGCCCTTGCCGTATGCAAGTATATTGTAGGGGATTGCCAAGTAACACGTTTTCAGCTGAGTTACTTATGCCGTTTTATGACGGATTATCCAAAATATATATTCCTGCCATTGAAAGAACCGAAATATGCGAACAATCCCGTATTGTTGTATTGTTGTATTGGGGGTTTACCGTCGCTGCGATAGTATTTCAATCATATAGGGACGTCCAGCTAATTACAGGTGGAGGAAGACCCCGAGTACACAGAGGTACCCGTATAGAACCACCGACCTACCGCAAGCCAGCTGGAAGGCTTCCTCACATGAAAAATCCGAAGTCCCTATCGGGATTCGAACCCACAGCGGTGAGGGGCTGAGAGATTTGTAGTCCACGACTGTAACCGCTCGGCCCCTACAATCCCGTATTGAATCGGTAAACATGGAGAAAAGGGAATAAAGATATCGGGAAAAAATATTATAATATCAAATATGCATCTGTAATGTCATTTACCTGGGCATCTATGTGTGTTACAGGTCTGACTTTTAGATGTTGCACCTTTACAGTAGGTATCATAATTGGGAGTCGTACAGGTCCGTGAACTTGTCTGAATACCGGTCCCACACGTGACAGGGCATTGGCTCCATTTGGACCATTGCGATAAGTCTCTGTCTTTATAATAAAATACAGTCAAAATAAGATAAATAAATAATTAAATAATTATAGTAGTGGTTTAATAAACTGAAACGTCTTTACTCGGATAAACGTATAATTGTGCGTGAAAATCATTATTATTAATTTATCCCCTAAACAAGATTTCTGCCTATGAGATTTCGCATACGAAAGAAGAAGGTTATAAAAAGTTTCCGTCATGATTTTAGTAAATAACTGTATAAGTTAATCATTGATATATGATACACTAATTGCAGAAACATGAAAACGTTATAGAAACTAGACGTCATCATATGTATTTGTTCGTTCTTATCAAAGGCGATCAGTCAAAGCATATGTTTAACGAAATATGTACGTAAATAAAGAGGAATCATTGATTTATGACGGATAAATTACTGACAAGATGTTAGTCCATTGAAATATCATCATATTTATATGTGTAATGAATATTTCAATAAATTGATTAAACGTTTTGAATTGAGTTATGCGTCTTGAAATTGTATCAACATAGTAAGATATTGTGCCAAATATGGGGCATTGACCCAAAGGAACTAATTGGAAAATGATCAGATATGACTGTGGCAATGGAAAAGGAGAACTTAGGTAGAATGATCATGTTCATGTGTGAATAAGTGTTTTAAAATTAGGCAAGACATTTGTAAGAGGACAAGGCATGTGTCAGTCAACGCAAATTAAATGACATAATTATATGCAAAGTATGAATATGCAATCTTCCATATCCCTCTGTTAGACAGGTGCATATTAATATATATAAATTAGCTATTATGGTATTAAAGATGTGAATTAAATATATTTTCAACTTGAGGAATTGCAATACATGTACAAGCTGCATGTTGTATTCCTTACACGTATTTCAGATATAAGGGCTAATGACATACAATCCATGTATGCGACAGGTGTGATAGGGGTATTAATTGCTTATATTACTAAGTTCAATGTATATCTAATATGCCATGTCGATCTTATAATTGGAGTACAAAGGTAATCTTATAACGGCGGAGTATGAGTCATATTATAAATATTATTCATTATTATGCAACTACAATTATCGCAATATTTCAGACTGTGTAAGGACATGATAGGTATTGGGTTCAAAATGTAGATGTAACTGAAACAACATTAGATTTAAGAACAAATATGTTTGATAAAAATATATCAACGAATATGGAATGTACAGTCCGATCCGGAAACGCAGTATGGACGGACTACTTACTCATAGTTGGAAGCAACATATCGAATCTTTTACGGACAGGAGTCTCATAACTTACTCCAGTGACGAATTAATGAATATCAAAATCTGGCAAAATACTTGAAAATGTTGCTACGTTATATATGCCCGTATTTGATTAAAATCACAAATGATCCAAATTATAAGTCGTTTGAAATTTAACGACAATTTTGCATAATTATATATTTTTGCCATTTGATAAACAATACTTACTGACCTTTAGAAAAGGTTGGGTTTTTTTCATTTATTTTGTAGTTGTATGTTACAAATTGACAAACTGGTTTGAAATATGCACATATCAATGGTAAATTGTTATATACCAGACTATGTTTTCTTACAAGACCTATGACAACAATTACATTTATTACAAAACAGTAAAGTGCATAGGAGACTATTCACACAAGTTTATCGAATTATTTTACGATTAGTCAAAATTTGATATTTTTGCAAATAGGCTTTAAAATCATCAAAATTTAAAAGTGTGAAATTAAATGCAATTTTATAAAATTGGCCCTTTACACTGGATGAATACATCAAGTACAAAAATGATTTTCAGTGCATATCAACTTATGGTGACTTACGTTTACGATATTTGTTAGTTTATGATCCTCGATGTTATTTTAAGGTGTTTACCCAAATTTTATCTAACACAACTTTACGTTAATTGTGATCTACGGGAAACGCGAAAGAAATGATAACTTATAAAATAATAATTGGAATTCGTACATTTCCGTGAGCTTGTTCGAACTGCGGTCCCACACGTGACAGGGCATTGGCTCCATTTGGACCATTGCGATTAAGTCTCTGTCTTTATAATAAAATGCAATCAAGTAATATTTTTTCGATAAACTTTTCTAAGATATAAGGTGACCCACTAAAAGTAGTGATTTTATTTACTGAAACAGATTATTTCGGACAAACGGACTATTTTGTTTTAAAAGCATTGTCTATACACTCCTTCTTTCTTAGCAAATAACCTAATAGTTTTGTCTTATAATTCTGGCAACATAGTATAAAGTATTGTTACGTGCAGAAGATAAACTTGGTATTTTTGGGGACCACCTTATCGAATGATTAGATAAAACAAAACGGTAAATATCGGACTTCAAATCAAATAATGAATCAGATTGCAAACAGTAAATCAAAATAAGTACAAATAGAACGAACCTATCCTGTGTTTGAGACAGCTAACTTTAATTTACCAGCCCAGCTTCAAATGACTGAGAGTACCAAACATGACCTATGCTAGAGCAATGTTAACAGTGGCTCGTACAACATTCAGCTACCGCTCAGCAATATATGAGACAAAACCGGTCTCAAACCCCGTGGTTGAGTACGCACAAGCTCAGACGTTGGCTTGTATCAAGCTAAACCTTTCCAACTACCTCAGCTATGTTCAACACCAGCCTAGCAATTAATGAGGCACACTGTGTATCAACTCCTATGGTTGTATAGAGCACGACCAGACCATTCCAACCAATTGCTCAGCCCTCGAGTTGAAAATATACTTAAAATTAAGACCTATGTCAAGAGATAGATGACAATGGAAAGGGCCGATTTTTTTGTTCAATGCTGTTTGTTGTGTGTTGGTTTTTAAAAGGCATTTATCTCCTACTCCTTTAATCACAAGATAGATGTCTATATACTTGATGAATTCGATGTCAACATATTCTATAAGAGCCAAATGATAAGTAGATGTGCAGTTAGACCGGGACCTGAATCCCAGAGCATTCGCTTACAGGATGGGCCAGCTACCAGACCTCATATACAAATCTCTAGTAGATAAGAGACCATTACATTCTCCCTCGCCAATTTGGAATGTATCCTTAAATTCACATGGTAGTATTTTGGACGAGTTCTATACATATGAAGCTAATGGGCTGCTTAAATACATTTCACACTGACAAAGGTTACTACTAGGTCGTTGCATAACCATGTGGAACAAATATGTAGACCAAATTTTGACCTTGAACCCCTCGCTTGTAAGGTGTGTGAAATTTTAACATAATGCACATTTACTTAGTATAGAATTCATGTTTATTTGACGTCATTCGATGTCGGAGTTTACACCTGCTTTAAACATTTGCTTGTGCTCTACAGCTGTTAATTTAAGATGGAATTGCCTTAAATTTGCATAGACGGTGTAATTGAGGATGTAATTTTCGAACCATTGTCTTCAGATTGCTCAATAAGCATTTACGTGCTTTAATATTATATGGTGTGCTAGAAATATGAAAGTTTGACATTATGTATGCCTGGATGAATTTTAAAAAAAAATATATGTCATATGACGTCATGACGGTTTTAGTGAATCTTAAGCAATAAAAACAGCATTTTAGGAACTGTAGCTGATAGTATTTTAAACAAGTTCCTTAGCCAGCTAGTCATATCGATCTAATTTCAAATTTATTTATAATAATATTATATTATATATGATATTATAGTATATATTAATTTTATATTTATATTAATTTATAAATGAAATACAATTAACCTGACAGTTTTATGAGAATGTGTATGACAGATTCTTGTCGGGAATTGCAACAGAAAGCTTCATTTGTTCACAATAATCACGTGTTTACTATCACGGATTTTTATTTTCCAGCTGATGAATTGAATTTCACCTTTATGAAACTGGTTTATTTTTGTGGTGGTTGCGAAACACCAGAGGGCTGGCAACACATTGTCTCATCCTTGATAATCATAGTTTGCGAGGCAGTTGATGTATCAGTGGTGACACTAACTTTCTCTGTGAAATTTGTCTTTGTCTACTTCTGAAATAATTGTGAAATAATGTTTGTCTAAAAAGCAGTAAAAACTTATTGTCAATGGGGATTGTCTAAAAACATTAAATGCAATGAATGAGTATTGGTGAATATGTAAAATATGATCAAAGTATGACATAGTTTAATTTATGTTTGTTTATTTGTTGGGTTTAACGTCCCAACGACAGTATTCCAGTCATTTGGAGATGATGTCTACTGGAGACAGATATAGTGCTGCCACACTGCAGTATCACGCCGTAGACATGTGGTATGATACCACACCCAGTCACATTATCCTTACACCGGGCCAACTTGTCCTACACTACCCTTATATGCTGAGCACAAAGCAAGGGGTATAACAGTACCATTTTTACGACTTTGGCAAGCCGCAACCGGAGATTGAACCCACGACCTCCCACTCCTGAGGCTGACGCTCTAACCACTTGGCCACTGAGGACGGTCATAGATTAATTAAAGGAAAACATTTTGCTTCATGTTTTTACTATAAATTCAACTTTTGAAATGATGCCTTAACATATTCCTTAAAATGTAAACATGTAAACTTTAACATATATCAATCGACATATTTGGATATCAAATTTATTTACTTAACTGCTATCAGTTTTATTTTAATGAAATGACTCATCATTTATATCATCATATATTTACTGATTAGAGCTTGCTAATCATCACATTTCACGTATCATTTTGAAATTGGTCTCGAAATTGAAATGGCCATACTATCTGCCATAAATGACATACGGTTTGAAATTCATCAACCATACTTATCATACTCAAACCTTGATTTAAAGAAAATTTATCAAAATCAAAAATCTCAATTTCGAGATTTCCAAAAATATAATTTACCAGAAAAAAACAACATTATTCATATAATTTTCAAAGCTTTTACATTCACTTATTATACATTCAGCACTGTCTTGTAAACTATAGAGCTTAATTTTTAATTTGAAACGACGGTGTGAAATTGTGACTTGTTATTTGTGAATTTTGATTTTGACCCTCTTTGTCTAATCAATTAAATTATCTTATTATGAAAACATAAAATGGGTACTTTATAGACTCATTACCTTATAATATTATATTTTTACATATAAAATTGAACTCAAGACCATCAAATTAAATCCATTAATATGTGTGTTTGATCATGTACGTTTTCAGGCACTCTAGATGCCGATATCAAGACATATTAATATAAATTTATATGCTAAATAATGATCAAATAGACCTCTAAAGTATTTAAAATAGTTACATCTGATTAGTTTTATTTCCTGTGGTCTCGGTGTGTTGAACAAATTGAATTATTTTACAAAGTTAAAAAATTACCATTCATAATAAAAGTTGACCAACTGGGATATGACCATACTTATAAAAGGGTAGTTTTGTTCTGTTCTGGTATACTGAACTGAAAACAAAATTTATTGGATAACAGTTGATTAAAATTTCCTCGAAATACTTCATAATTGTTTAAAGTGAACAGTAATTAAATAAAATAGAATAAGTATCACTAATCTCTTTAGGAGCATATTGAATATTGTATAACAATTGCTCTGTATTATATGAGTAAATGACGTTTCCGTTGTTGTTTAGCTTTAATCCACCCCTTTGTTGAGATGCAAAATTGAAAATATACATATTTTTTTTTTATTCTTTGTGATAAATTATACAATAGATCAAGCCAGGGGGAAATTTTTTTCATATATTTTATTTGATTATCTTATTTATGAAGTATCCTAATAAGCTATTGGGGCTATATCAAAGCAGCTCGTTCACAGATGATCGGTTGAAATGAAAATCAAAGCGCTCAATGCGTTGAGAGACCGCTTTCCGGATGAACAGAAAAAAGCTGTGATTCTTAATTATGATACAAAAGAGACAAAAGCCACATGACGCAAAAACTACATACACTCTACTGCAACTATAGTCTGTAGTAAAACAATCGAATACGCACTCTGTTTGTTACAAAACAATCCGAAATTAGGGTCATGAACCTGACTGTATGAACTTCAAAAGAAGGTCATTCCCTAGGACCCGATTTATATATACTCTCTACTGTTACTTAAGTTTTAGAACTTGACAGGTACTTGATGTTTTAGATACTTGAATGTTTGTTTCTATATCAAAGTTAAGAAATGCTCTGGGAGAAACCTAACTCACTTTCATGCAAAAATACGCGTGAACTACTTTAGGTTAATTACAAACATTCGAAGTGCTACTTTTCTTTTCTTTTTACAGGAGTAGATTTTCAAATATATAAAATGGGTTGCTGTTTTTGATTTATAAGTGTCGCGAATTATTGTTCATGTTTAAAATTGATGTTTACAGAGCAAAATAACACGTTAAAAACAACAGCACATGAATAGCGGTTACGGTTATGAATAAAAGGTCTGCGTAACATATTCCATTCATATTCGTAAGTGCAGAATCGCATCGCGTGGATCCGCACTAAAAGCGGAGAGGTACAGTTAAACTTGTCATGGAAAATATGCAAATTAGCAAGGTCAGCCATGCCTGGTAAGGGTTTCTAGCTACTAAAGACGGCAAACTGCCGTCTAAAAAAATTATTCTCCCTCGTTAGTATTGGTGAAGTCGTTGGTTCCTGTCAAGTAACCTTGTCAAATGTAGCTCACATTACTCAGAAAAGGATATGTTCGTAAATGCCCAATTCTGGGCTCTTCAAATCTGTTAAAATATAATACGGTATCTCCATAGCAGGTGCTTGCGGTACCACGTGACACGTTCAAGAAAGTCGCATATTTACCAGTTCCGGTAAGAGAATTCATAAGTTCAGCATGTAGAGTAAGCGCAGGCGCAGATAGTAAATGTGACCAGTCCATCATGTGACGGCACAAAAAATAGATATTTAAATATAGGTTTTATAATTCTAAATTTAATTTATAAACCGTTCGTAACGCTATTTCCAGTGATGAAGATGGATGAAAATGTTGTATTCGGTGACCATGCGTCTGTATACAGGTATTGATAGACGTGATACATACATGTAGTTTAAATCAATTTTAATCAATAACCATATTAGCTGAATTAATATTGAGTCTGATAGTTCCTGGATTGGGTCATTTTATGTGCTTTGAAAAGTAATAAAAGATTCTTTTCCCCCCACCCCACGTTCCTATGGGATTCAAACCAACAATTTTCAGATTCCCGGTAATGTACTTAATGTACTTAAGTTGATTCAAATATGTATTTTAATAACCATTATCATGTAAAGAATAAAAAATGTTTTATTATTCTTATTATGCCTGTATTTCATGCGAAACGCATAGGATCACTTACTTACCAAATCAGGTAACCTTGATTAGCATAAACTTCATTCTTTATGTCTATGAATAAACCTTCTCGACAATTTTGGATAAGACCATCCTTTTATGCTTTGAAAAGTCATAAAAGAGTCTTGTCCCCTAGTAGGGTTCAAACCCACAAATTTCAGATCCCGAATCATGTACACTACAAAGTGATAATAAAGATTCCATATAATTGGTTTATGCAAGCAGTAGTATGTTGACATCAAGCACTACGGGTTTCACTACGGTGGGTTTTATCCGTATGTGTGTGTAGATGGAGGGGGGGGGGTGAGATCTACGTAATTAAAGTCTGTAAAAATTCGATTTCTTTCTCTCTTTCTTTCTTGTTTCATTTAAGAAGCTTTATAAAATTAATAAGTACATCAATTCAATGTATATCAACAAATTAATTAAAGTTAATGTGACAACTGATCAGTTCCAAGACTATTAGTTTCGCGAAAATCTTACGTTTTATTTAATTATGTATGCATAGCTGATATTCTTTTACAAAGCAGCATACATGTAATACCATGTCGTATTTCAATTCGTATATAATTGGGTCTCGGTAAGCGACACGTTTCACATTGATCTCTTAGTAAAATCCTACAGTAACAGAACCAGAAAGATACAGACTTTCTCGAATGATTTGAATCGGTAAGCATGGGGGAAAAGACATATGGGAATAATTTCCCAGGGAAACTGAAAAACCTGATAAGCGATGATTAATATGAACTTGCTTTTTCACTTACCTTGGCATTCCCGTTTGTAACAGGTCCTTTCTCCAACTATGTCTTCGGAGAAATCATACATAGACCTCTGCTTTCTACTTTGAATACCAATTCCACACGTGACAGAGCATTGGCCCCATTGGGTCCACGGACGATACGCCGCTGTATGATAAAAATAATATCTTATATTTTAACTTTAAAAGTGGTCTGAAATATAATATGATTCAGTAACATACTAGTAGTTGTTTAACTTAATCCTCTTAATACTGACACGTTGGACTATTTTGTGTATATACTTAGTCCTCTTATTGCTGCTCTCACAAAGTCCAAAATAATCGCTAATAAATCGTAGTTATTGGATATGGTCGCAAGATAGTCGTTAATGTTCATAACCACACGCTTCCATTTGTTTATTGTTTATTGTTGTGAATATTAGAAACATGGTCCTAAAATTCGCAAGGGAAACACAATCTTCATCAATATTCAACGTTCTTGACAATTCATGATAACACTCAACGAAACCTGGGTGCATATATTTGTTCTACAGAGAGTTTTGTCTTTACGACATCCTCCTTTAAACCTAGATAAATTTGTCTAATTATAATTAAGATATTACGCATTTCGGTTCATCTCTCAACTCTACTTTGACAAAACTTTAAACTACAAGTAATTAACATATAAGTTCCTTGCTTTATAGTATTACTTTTAAGCTACTGATGTATATTTTACGAAACCTAAATAAGACACAAACATGATGGCATTTTAGCAGGATTTACAAAAGGAACGACGCAAAATAAAGGTCTAAACAAAAACATATACTTTTAATGTTATCCTTGACGTATTAAGCGATTAAGTTATTAGACATTTACTGAAACACTTGCTTTTGGCCATAAGCATACAGTTACGTATTTTTAAATAGAATTAACAGCCAACTGTACAGACAGGAAGTAAATATTTTAACATAAAGCCATTAATAGTTGCCAACTTTACGAATGAATCAATTTGTGTTCTTAAGATTTGAAAATTAACATCTACTCAATACATACGGAGCCAATCAACGTAATATTACAGGGAACAGACCAGATTAATGTTAAATATATGAAGAGAATTGCCAAAAATACACCTAATAATAATAAATGACAGTTTAAGTGTCGATCTATAGGTTTTGATAGAGGTGTTTTGCTGTATAACATATATTTTTATGTTTGTAAGTATAATGGAACATTCAGAAATAACAACTATTAGATACTTATCAGTTACTTAATCGTTACTTTATGATTGACCTTAAAATATTCGAGATGTTGCTTTTTTGGTCTGTTCCCTGTAATATTACGTTGATTGGCTCCGTATGTATTGAGTAGATGTTAATTTTCAAAATCTTCAGAACACAAATTGATTCATTTTTCCAACAATCTTTGATTTACTTAATATACACAAAATCAAAATATGATTCAGGAATCAAACCATAAAACATAAAGTCAGTAAATATCAAATGATCTCTCCCAACTGCGCGATCAGTATGATTTACGCGAGACTCACAAGTCCAATATCCATTTTGTAGTTTATGAGTATCATCCTATTACATTATATAGCAGTGCATAAACAATGATATATAAGCGGAAAAGCTTCGTTTGGCTACATTATGTATAATTTTCAATCAGACAATAACGTGAAAAACACATCAATTGAAATTCAGTAAAGCTGTCCAAGAATATTTATCAATTACTATATCAGTTTAGTGTGATGTGTGATTATTATTTCTTTTCTATGATACTCAATTGTACTTTTCGCTTTGTTTTCGAACAGGCAATAAAATAAACAGAATTGCGGATTAAGGAATACATTTAAAATACTGCTTTCAGGAAAAAATATGACCATTCCTTTTTCTTATAAAATAATATAATATAGGTTTTGATAATATATGAGTTAATATGTGGATCTTTAAAAAATAAATTACACTCGTTAAGTTGTCTACAGGTAAATCCCTGAGTTTGCTAGAGCGTATGTGGTACACAAGTCAAACTTATGTTCAAGAGATGAGTTGTTGTTGATAAAGTTCATAGAAAACAACATCAGAAGAAAATACACAAAATCTAATTTACAACATTAGATATGTCAATGCTAAATTGTTCGATTTAAAAAAGAAGCAATTTTCTGTTACTTTATTTTACATTTTCTTCAAACGCAGAACCATCAAAAATGTTTTTAAACATGTCTTTTCAATCAAAATATTCAAGATCCATGTTTACATTAAACTATAAAGATATACCAGTGTGACAGTTTGCATCAAATGAGTTAACTAAATGTAAGATGTCATAAAAATAACCATATTATTATAATTACAAAGTACTCTGTTATAATTACATTAAAACGTGTCTAAATGCGATAAGCACAAATATTTTCAAGGTATTACTTTTCCCAGTAATTCATCATATCAAACTAAGAAATTAGAGCACAATGCACTATATTACCCCGACAATCTGCCTTTGCTCTTAATACTACATAAACACGACAGAGGCAATAAGATCTTTATCAATCATATAAAGAACTTTCACAGTAACTTAATATAATAAGCAGTTATTTTAATACTTATAAACTCAAGGTAATTTCATTAGATGTATTTTGTCCATGTCATGTAAACTAAGAATCAAATAAGTATCAAATGTCTTAACTCATAATGAACATTTAAAAAATTCACTTACTTATGTACGACCTTACCCGCCCTTCTTGTGCTATCAATATCCAGAGGACTACCAGAGACGCTGATATCAAATTCATGATAGTCCTTCAACTGAAACAAATACATATTAAGATAAAAACAATAACCATAATCGTTTAACTTTAATATAAAGTTAGCTATATATTTAGCATGTCTCATTTCATTAATTATATATAAAAAAAAACTATGGATAGTATTGTCTATTTTTTCTGTAGAATTTTTTTCTTCTAAGTATTTCATCGGTAACGAATATTCTGGGGAAAAATCATAACACCCTATCAAACATATTCCTACTTGTCTTTTTTCCGTTTAGTAATTAGATTAATTTATTGAGGAAAAAACAAATAGGGAAGAATCTGAGAAAGAACTTACCAAGCCATTCCAAATATCCTTTATATACCCTTTACATAATGCAATTCGAAAAAGTATTAACCGAAACACCGAGAGTAAACTAGTTTATAAATCGGACTGTATAAGAAAATGCTATTCTGAACTATATATATTGGCAACATAACAACTATGAACGCAACGCTATTGGTTGCTGTTATCACAGCTTCAATGACGCATTATTGTTGTTTATGAAAAATAAAATCGTTAGAAACTCTCTGTGACAGGATCGTGTTTCCATTTTGCATCAAAACGTAAATTATTATTTATTCAATTTCACTTTTACTGTTCCAAACACATATTCATACTCATTTAACGAAGCAAATAAATCACTATCAACTGTAAAGGCTGATATCAATCTTATGATTAAAAAAAAAATAATAATGCGTCATACCAAATCAAATAGGTGTTACCTAATATTTGTGTATGTAAGGTAAACGTACTTTACATAATGATAACTTAATGAAACATCGGCAAATTTAGAGGAAGAGTATCTATATCCGTGAAAATATTTTTACTGTATGTTTTATATAGCCATTAATACGAAATTTTATTGCACTGGCTGCAAAGCTAGGTTGCGAGTTCTAGTACAGCTGGTGGACTTTTAGGCTATATTAACTTGACGTGCGTTTATTATCGCTTCGACAGTATTTAAGTCATATAGCGACGTCCAGCTAATTACAGGTGGAGGAAGACCCAGAATGCACGGAGGCATCCGGGTTGAACCACCGACCTACCGCAAGGCAGCTGGAAGGCTTCCTCACATGAAAATCCGAATGACCCTGACGGGATTCGAACCCACGCGGTAAGGGGCTGAGTGAGTGTTAAAGTCAGCGACTTTACCCTCTTGGCCACGAAGGCCTGGCGTTATTAAATCTCATTTAAAATTAAAAAAATTTTTTAAAGAAAGTTAAAATATAAAAATGTAAGTGATTGAGAAGGTTATTATTTTGTATTCACAATACAGTATTACACTATTTTTGGGGGATCTATTAAAAAAACATAAATTGGTTTCATTCTATTTAAATTTTTAACACTGACATGTCTGTTATTGTCCATTTGTTGTTTTAAATATGATTACTTTCTATTTGAATACATATATTTATGTTCACCTTATAACTTGTAAGAGAGATAGAGAGAGAGAGCATTAAAGCCATCCATAAAATCATAGAATAAACGTTTTGGATTTAGTCATGCATCAATAATTTATTTTTTGTAGCAGTTCAAAAGTGTATATAACATGGAGTTTGATTTGATCCTCGATTATTAATTTTACTATAATATGCACGATAAATAAGACTTAAATTTATAATAATCGCCATCAGTGCATTAATTGACTTCTGTGACATGCACATAAGCGTTTGACATTTTCAGATTAGAGCAGAAACAGTGACAGTTATATATAAATGTAATATAGAATTGTTATTATCGCATATGATAAAAACAATATATAGAAACTAAATGTAATCAAGAAAAAGTCGTATTTTTCAACTGTTGTTTGCCCATACATACAAATCAAAACAATCTAGCTAAAAGTA
>CM037791.1:26349435-26399435 GCA_021229015.1 Solen grandis | reverse complement strand
CAGAATGACGGGTAATATATTGGAGTATAGAGGAAGGGTTTTTGACCCTTTCCCTCATTTTGACGCACTCAGTAGGTACATGTACCACATAAAGCCTGATCTGCAGAAAGCCACACTTAAACCTTACCAAATTTAATTGTAAAATCCTCATTACCAGACCACTGAGGATCAGCGAACAGCAAAAAACCTGATCAGCCTGCGAGTTACTCGCAGGCTGATCTGGTGTTATGTTGTTCGCATAGGTCTTTTCATGGTTTCCTCTATGAGGGAAAGGGTTAAGGTTCTTGGGTATATGTACTATTCATGAATCATTGTTTTGTGTAAACAGTATCCTGCATGAAATATCACTAGACGTAAATCAGTGTCTTGCGCAGACAGTAGTAGCTGTGATATATTAGTTTTTGTGAGTCATGGTTTTGTGCAGATAGTAACTTTTTATGTTTTGTGCAGATTGTAACAGGCTAGAGATATCACCTTTTTATATCAATTATTGTTTTGTGCAGATTGTAACAGGCTAGAGATATCACCTTTTTATATCAATTATTGTTTTGTGCAGATTGTAACAGGCTAGAGATAACACCTTTTTATATCAATTGTTGTTTGGTGCAGATAGTAACAGGCTAGAGATATCACCTTTTTATATCAATTGTTGTTTTGTGCAGATAGTAACAGGCTAGAGATATCACCTTTTTATATCAATTGTGTTTGTGCAGATAGTAACAGGCTAGAGATAACACCTTTTATATCAATTGTTGTTTTGTGCGATAGTAACAGGCTAGAGATATCACCTTTTTATATCAATTTTGTTTTGTGCAGATGTAACAGGCTAGAGATATCACCTTTTTATATCAATTTTGTTTTGTGCAGATAGTAACAGGCTAGAGATATACCTTTTTATATCAATTATTGTTTTGTGCAGATAGTAACAGGCTAGAGATATCACCTTTTTATATCAATTATTGTTTTGTGCAGATAGTAACAGGCTAGAGATATCACCTTTTTATATCAATTATTGTTTTGTGCAGATAGTAACAGGCTAGAGATATCACCTTTTTATATCAATTTTGTTTGTGCAGATTGTACAGCAGAGATACACTTTTTATATCAATTTGTTTTGCAGATTGTAACAGCTAGAGATATCACCTTTTTATATCATTTGTTTTGCAGATTGAACAGGCTAAGATATCACTTTTTATATCAATTTGTTTGCAGATGTACAGCAGAGTATCACTTTTTTATAATATTGTTTATGCAGATAGTAACAGGCTAGAGAATCACCTTTTATATCAATTTTGTTGGTGCAGATTGTAGCTAGAGATATCACTTTTTATATCAATTTTGTTTTGCAGATGAACAGCTAGAGATATCACCTTTTATCAATTTGTTTGTGCAGATTGTAACAGCTAGATATCACCTTTTATATCAATTTTTTGTGCAGATGTAACAGAGAGATATCACCTTTTTATAATTGTTTTGCAGATGAACAGGCTAGAGATTCACCTTTTATATCAATTTTGTTTGTGCAGATTGTACAGGCTAGGATATCACCTTTTTATACAATTTTGTTTGTGCAGATAGTAACAGGCTAGAATATCACCTTTTATATCAATTTGTTTGTCAGATGTAACAGGCTAGAGATATCACTTTTTAATCAATATGTTTTGTGCGATGAACAGCTAGATATCACTTTTATATCAATTGTTGGCAGATGTACAGCTAGAGATATCACTTTTATATCAATTTGTTTGTGCAGATTGTAACAGCTAGAGATATCACTTTATATATTATTGTTTTGAGATAGTAACAGGCTAGAGATATACCTTTTTATCATTGTTTGTGCAGATAGAAGGCTAAGATATCACTTTTATACAATTGTTTTGTGCAGATGTAAAGTAGAGATATCACTTTTTATCATGTTGTTTGTGCAGATAGAACAGCTAGAGATTCCTTTATATCAATTGTTTTGTGAATAGTACAGCTAGAGATATCACTTTTTATAATTGTTTGCAATGTAAAGCTAGAGATATACCTTTATATCAATTATGTTTGTGCAGATAACAGCTAGAGATATACCTTTTTATATCAATTTTGTTTTGTCAGATGTAACAGCAAGATATCACTTTTTATATCAATTGTTGTTTGTGCAGATGTAACAGCTAGAAATCACTTTTTATATCATTATTGTTTGTGAGATAGTAACAGGCTAAATATCCTTTTTAATTTGTTTTGAGATTAACAGCTAGAGATATACCTTTTATTCAATTATTTGTGCATGTAAGCAGAATATCCCTTTTATATCATTTGTTTTGTCATGTAAAGCAGAGATATCACCTTTTATACAATTTTGTTGTGAGATTGAAAGTAGAGATATCACTTTTTATATCAATATGTTTGTGCAGATGTAAGCTAAGATATACCTTTTATATCATTTTATGCAATGTACGTAAGATATCACTTTTTCATGAATCATTTTATGGAATTACAGCTAGATATACCTTTTTATTAATTATGTTTTGCAATGTAACAGGCTAGAATATCACCTTTTATATCAATTGTTTGTGCAATTGTACAGGCTAGAGATACACCTTTTTATAATTTGTTTGTGCAGATAGACAGCTAGAATATCACTTTTATCAATTTGTTTGCAGATGTAAAGGCTAGAGATATCACTTTTTATATAATTTGTTTTGCAATAGTAACAGGCTAAGTATCACCTTTAATCAATTTTGTTTGTGCAGATGTAACAGGCTAAGATATCACCTTTTATAATTATTGTTTGTGCAGATGTAACAGCTAAGATTCACCTTTTATATCAATTTGTTGTGCAGATTAACAGCTAGATATCACCTTTATATCAATTGTTTGTCAGATTAAAGCTAGAGATATCACTTTTTATATCAATTTGTTTGTGCAGATTGTAACAGCTAGAGATATCACCTTTTTTATCAATTTTGTTTTGTGCAATGAACAGCTAGAGATTCACTTTTTATATCAATTTTTTTTGTGCAGATGTAACAGCTAGAGATATCACTTTATCAATTGTTGTTGTGCAGATGTAACAGCTAGAGATATCACCTTTTTATATCAATTGTTGTTTTGTGCAGATTGTACAGCTAGAGATACACCTTTTATATCATTTGTTTGTGCAATAGTAACAGGCTAGAGATATCACCTTTTTATATCAATTTGTTTTGTGCAGATAGTAACAGGCTAGAGATATCACCTTTTTATATCAATTGTTGTTTTGTGCAGATAGTAACAGGCTAGAGATATCACCTTTTATTATCAATTTTTTTTGTACAGATGTAACAGGCTAGAGATATCACCTTTTTATATCAATTATTGTTTTGTGCAGATTGTAACAGGCTAGAGATATCACCTTTTTATATCAATAATTGTTTTGTGCAGATTGTAACAGGCTAGAGATATCACCTTTTTATATCAATTGTTGTTTTGTGCAGATAGTAACAGGCTAGAGATATCACCTTTTTATATCAATTGTTGTTTTGTGCAGATTGTAACAGGCTAGAGATATCACCTTTTTATATCAATTATTGTTTTGTGCAGATAGTAACAGGCTAGAGATATCACCTTTTTTCATGAATCATTGTTTAATGCAGATAGTAACAGGCTAGAGATATCACTTTTTCATGAATCATTGTTTAATGCAGATAGTAACAGGCTAGATATATCACTTTTTCATGAATCATTGTTTAATGCAGATAGTAACAGGCTAGAGATATCACTTTTTCATGAATCATTGTTTAATGCAGATAGTAACATGGTAGAGATATCAGTTTTTCATCAATGATTGTTATGTGCAGATAGAAGCAGGCTAGAGATATCTCTTTTTTCATCATTGTTTTGTGCAGATAGTAACAGGCTATATAGAGATATCACTTTTTAGCTCACCTGAGCACAACATGCTCAAGGTGAGCTTTTGTGATCGCCCGACATGTGTCGTCTGTCGTGTGACATGCATCATGCATCAACAATTTGAAAGTTGCTCTAAATGTTTGTTTCCATGAATTCTTGGAGAAGTCCGAAGTTGGGTCATGTTGGGTCAAAAAGTAGGTCACAAAGTCAAATCTTAGAAAAACCTTTTTAACATTCTTATCATCATTGTTTTGTTCAGACATTAGTAGGCATGAAATAAATGTGTGACATAGTATTAGTGCTGATCATGAGATAGAGATTTGTGCAGATAATAGTATAGGCTTGATTAGTTCTGGTCATGAAACAGAGGTTTCTGCAGACATAAGTAGGAAAGGTAAGTGCTGTTTATGAAACAGAGATGTGTGCAGGCCATTTGTAGGCATGACTAGTGCTATTCATGAAACAGAGGTTTCTGCAGACATAAGTAGGCAAGATAAGCTCTGGCCATTAAATACAGGTTAGTGCAGACATTAGAAGATGTGACTAGTGCTTTTCTTGAAATAAAGATTTGTGCAGACATTAGTATACATAATTAGTGATTGTGTATATAGTAATTACTTCATGAAGTATTGTGCAGATAGAGTATCACTGTTCACAAATCAGATTATTGTGCAGATAGGAAACATAATATTTAAAAGGAAACCTGTGTCACTATTTGCAATGAAAACAAACAACAGTGTCACTATTTGTAAACTGAAAATCAAGATCATTGTCAATATTTCTCATGAAAAATAACTTAAAAGTCGTCACTATATGCAAGTGAAAAACCACATATTTGCAAATGGAAAATTAACATAGTGTAACTATTTGCTAATGAAAATTAACTGCAGTGTCACTGATTGTCAATGAAAATTAACCACTGAGTCACTATTTCCAGTTGCAGCAGCTGGCCGAATCAGGTGAAGAGTCCGTGGTCCTCACAGCTAATGTGTTAGATGGAACGGCAGACCACCTGGGCTCCGTCCGTGGTGCAGGCTTCCTAGAGGATCAGGATCAGCTACAGAAACAGTTCCTTTCCTATTGTACAGGTAGTGACCTCATTCACACAGGTAGTGACACTTTTCCTTCTACATCAGTGGTCAGCACTGTTTTAAGCTCACCTAGCTGAAGGCCACGTGAGCTATTGATAGATCCATGATCTTTTGGATTTGTATTGTCTGATCATAAATGATTATGACATATTGTCTTATTATGAATGATAATGATGTATCATCCAATGATAATGATGTATTATCCAATGATAGTGATGTATTATCTGATCATGGATGATAATGATGTATTATCTTATTATGAATGATAATGATGTATCATCCAATGATAATGATGTATTATCCAATGATAATGATGTATTATCTGATCATGGATGATAATGATGTATTATCTTATCATGAATGATAATGATGTATTATCTATCCATGATGATAATGATGTATTGTCTGATCATGAATGATAATGATGTATTATCTGATCATGAATGATAATGATGTATTATCTGATCATGAATGATAATGATGTATTGTCTGATCATGGATGATAATGATGTATTATCTGATCATGGATGATAATGATGTATTATCTGATCATGAATGATAATGATGTATTATCTGATCATGAATGATAATGATGTATCATCCAATAATAATGATGTATTTTCTGATCATGGATGATAATGATGTATTATCTGATCATGAATGATAATGATGTATTATCTGATCATGGATGATAATGATGTATCATCCAATAATAATGATGTATTATCTGATCATGGATGATAATGATGTATTGTCTGATCATGGATGATAATGATGTATTGTCTGATCATGGATGATAATGATGTATTGTCTGATCATGAATGATAATGATGTATTATCTGATCATGGATGATAATGATGTATTGTCTGATCATGGATGATAATGATGTATTGTCTGATCATGGATGATAATGATGTATTATCTGATCATGAATGATAATGATGTCTTGTCTGATCATGAATGATAATGATATTTTGTCTAATCATGCATGATAATGATGTCTTGTCTGATCATGAATGATAATGAAGTATCATCAAATCATGAGTGATAATGATGCATTATCTGGTCATGATGAAAATTATGTATGATGAATTACAGTGGACCTTTACAGTGATAATTGGTGCATTTAGATTGAATTTTGGCTATCCAATGTTTATATTGTAATAAAAGTTGACGATGGTAGCCTAAACAAGTCTGTATGAGGTAAATTGGTTAAGAATGCTAACCAAGTGAAACAAATCTGTACAGAAATGATACTTATAATTACAAAACTTCCTTTTAAAAGAAAAGGTTGCCCATTTTATTTTTATTAGCTGATCTAAACAAAGCATCTGTTGCTCAACCACTGTACAACCATTAATTTTTGTTAACATCTATTTCATTGATTATGAACTTTGAGGAATTGATTTTGGTTTCATGATCTAGAAAACACAAGATCTATATAAGGGACATTTTTTGTGGAGATGGATAAACTCCATCACAAAATCATTAAAAATTAGTGTCTCACGGAAAATAATGATTTCACAATACCAACTGATTTTGTCCAAGTCTTTGTCTCAGAATAATATCCAAGTACCTTAAATGAACTTAAAATTTGAAATTACTTTCGCTTATCTAAGCAGAGTACCAGAACATGCAGTAAATTTCTGATTGTTTTTTGTTCCCATAATTCATAATAACATTGGGAAACCCGCATATGATGTGTACACAAACGAATAATCTCTGCTAATTCTGCCAAATGCAACATGTCTGAAATGTTTTGGGAAAGTTTTAGGGCTGCCAATATGGAAATACAAATCCAGATGAATATATGGCTTGCAGGTGATGGCCACAGTAAAAATATCCTGTTCAAATATGTTTGATATGTTCACATCGGTCAACCAGTCCAGTCTTATTTGATATTCGTGAACTTTGAAAAGTATTTCCTCATTAGCTTTGTTATTTGGTGAAAATGGATCCAGTCAGAAAATTTGAATTTTCATCTTTAAGTGGTCTTTTTGTATTCAGCAATAGATGGCAATGCCTAATTCAACATGCCAAGTTTCTTTCTTCTCTGACAAAAATATTCTATGTAAAATTCTAAAATATCCATCATTCATCAGTGGGCTGTGAATATTCATGAGAAAATATTTTAATATTCAGAAATTAGATGCCAGTATTCATCTTAAATATTAATCATGAAAAATTCAGGTAGTATTAAATTTTCATCCAATATCTTTTCTTGAATTATTCATTACTAAAGAGCAATATTTGATAAAACTCATACTGAAAGGATTTATAAGATAAAAGATTGAAAACTAATTTCTAAGATAAGTCATATGGGAACAAGCGTAAAATCTATGTTGACTTTGGTTAAAGATACTTAACTTTATTGTTTGTCTTTTATATCTCTGTGTATGATTGTAACACAGAGTTATACTAAAGCCACTTTGTACTTTTTTTTTCATAAAAAAATATACCTGAAAAAGTTACGTTTAAGTAGGTTATCGTGATTTTTTGACTTGATGAATGCTAATTAACTGAACTTTAAATGGTATAGGAAACTATGGATATTTAGCTGTGCAGACTGTGTAGATTCTGAGCATGGGGCTTTTTATTTCCTTCTTTATCGGGGCTCGTTCATAGGTGCCTTACCGTTCATAGGTGTCTTACCGTTGGAAAAATACTTTAAATTCATGCAGTTTTCCCCTAAATTTGCATCTTACTCCAGGATTTTTCTTTCCCCAATGAAAAAAAGGTCATACTTTCCCCAAAATATGATATTAAGGCCCTTTCCCCAATATCTGGGAAAAAAAACCACCTGATACAGGGGTGACCCAGGAAGGATTGGTCTGATCCGTTTTCTGATGCGTCAAAATGAATCTGTTTGAAGTAAAGGTATAAATTCGTTATACGGACTGAGATCGCTTACCGGAACAAATTTATCCAGATTTACAGATAATTAGAAGAAAGCATTCATTTGACTCAGCCAGCTAATTACCTGGTAGCTAAAAATAACACCATACCAGCATACCATTTAAAGCAATTCAAAGTTGAACAGTTTGTCTTAGGGGCTAATTAAATTCCTGATTATCAATTTGTATTCTTTTGGGGACAGTCCTTTAAAATAAATTTAAAATGAAAAATAAAATCATGTTCTTATAATTGAAAATTCAAACTACTGTTGGTTTTTTTTCTGTAATAAAAGCCATGGCTTAGCCTAATTTATCCTGGGTCTCCCTTGCAGAGCATGTAAAACTATTGTCTTAACATTATGCCGTCTCTGCTTCGGGTTGGAATCCCAGCAAAAGCCACTGGGAATTAGACTTCCAGCTGGCTAATGTGATTAGTCTGTGTAGTCTGCCGCTCTGTAGTCTTCCCTTTTCTGTTGGTCAGTATTCAGAAATGGCCAACATTCAGAAATGATCAATATTCAGATGGTCAGATATTCAGAAATGGCCAACATTCAGAAATGATCAATATTCAGATGGTCAAATATTCAGAAATGGCCAACATTCAGATATGATCAATATTCAGATGGTCAAATATTCAGAAATGGCCAACATTCAGAAATGATCAATATTCAGATGGTCAAAAATTCAGAAATGGCCAACATTCAGAAATGGCCTATAGGTCAATATTCAGTAAAGGCCAATATTCAGAAATAGCCATTTGGCCAATATTCAGAATTGACAAGATAGGATGTGGATATTATTTATATCAATATTCATGAGATATCAGTTACAATTATATCAATATTCATGAGATATCAGTTACAATTATATCAATATTCATGAGATATCAGTTACAATTATATCAATATTCATGATAATAAACTAATATTAATTACATCAAATTACTCCATTTGTCAAGAAATAGCAATGTCTGCCGTAGCAGACGGTGTTTATTGCTGAAAACAAAATGAACATGATATCCGTCTGGTCTATTTCTACTAAAGCATTAAAACCCCCGCATATAGAATTTTATCGCTGGCAGACATAGTTAAACGTAAGTGATCGAGTGTTTTTCGCAAAGTGTAGCTCCTTTACTATTCGCTCCGCTATATGGCAAGATTCTATGTAATATTCCTTAAATTGTGAAGCTCAAATCTTTTTGATTTGTTGTAAATAGTTGTGATTTTAATAGTTACATTGGAACAATAACATTGTAAGAAATACATTTGAGCAATTACATTGGAACAAATACATTAGAGCAATTATATTGGAACAAATACTTTTGAAAAAAACACATCAGAATATCTTGTAATGGATATATTTATGGTCATTTAAAAAAAATCAATGAATTTGCAATTACTCGATACAGATTTTTTTTTTCAGAGGGTACTTAAGTTCTTAAGAATATGTCTTAACCTCTCTGAGATACTGCATATTCAGACAGCAGAAGGTTGTGGGTTAAATCTGTGGCCATACCAAAGTTGTTCAATATGGTACTAGCTCCTTGCTTGGTGCTTAGCATTTATATATACAGGGTAGTTCCAGGCCTTGTTGGCCCAGTGTCAGGATAATGTAACTAGGTGTGGTATTATGCCACACGTCTACAGTGTGATGTGTATCTGTCTCAAGTTGACATAGTCTCCAAATGAATGAAATAATGTCTTTTGGACGCTAAACCCAGCAAACAAACAAACATATGATGGAGCCGTCTGCCCGTCTGCTCTTGGTCTGCTCTGTTTGCCAATGAGACACATAGGGTCTCTATGAGGTTAAGGATAAAACTTGTTCAGACTGGGAAAAGCATTTTGTCTGGTCTGGCCTCTCTTTGATCTAACACATAATTCTGTCTGAAAGTAAATCATGAGAGAAAAAAAAATCAAATTTCATTGGGCCAAAATATTAGAGGGAACTTGTTCATGTCCAGTGATAGATTTAAGTCTTATGTAACTATGTCTGGTTTACATTTGTATGCCCCTGCATTGATAGATCGAGGGGCATATTGATTTTGGTCTGTCTGTTTGTTCACCTACAGCCTCCAAACTTCGCAGGTGCATGCACCTTGATGAGCTCTACCCACCAGGTGACCTTGACCTTCAAATGACCTTGAACTCTTGAAAGTTTAAGCGCACCCCCCCCCCTCCTCTGGGGGGGGCACAGCGTTCATTTGAATGTAGCTTGTTTATAAGATTTTTTAGCCAAAAATAAAAATATATCCCTGTTCATTGCCTCAGAACAATCCCTGCAAATATGTTTGTTATAAAATGTCCAATTACAGAGGGTTCAGATATCTTCTTTTCTTCTTACTTGTCCTTATTAACACTTTACTTTATATAGACTCATTCTGATGCATTTGCAAACAGAGGAGACCCGGATCACATAGCTCCTATAGGAGCTGTCTGATCAGGGTCTCCTTTGTTTGCTTATGCAATCTTGTAGCTCAGATTCTACAGTCACAGTCTATAGAGCAATGAAAAAAACACTGTTTCATATACCATTTAAAGTTCATTTAATTCATTTTCATGAAAGTCATAAATTTATACATGAATATTCATGAAGTAAAGGGTTCAAAGGTCATCAATCTTCTGAGTCTGTATTTTAGACTTGGGCTCAAAAAATGCAAATATTTAAAGCCATGTTGTATTTAACCCTTTCCCTCATAGAGGAAACCATGAAAAGACCTATGCGAACAGCGTTAAACCAGATCAGTCTGCGAGTAACTCGCAGGCTGATCAGGTTTTATGCTGTTCGCTGCTCCTCAGTGGTCTGGAAATGAGGATTTTGTAATTAAATTTGGTAAGGTTTAACTGTGGTTTTCTGCAGATCAGGCTTTATGTGGTACCTATTGAGTGCGTCAAAATGAGTCTATATGAGGGAAAGGGTTAATACATAAACATATCAGAGATAAGAATATTTCTTACTAAATAATGGCAAAGATATACTAGTATTGTAATGTTTTTGAAATTCACTTATTTTTAACCCTTGCTATGCTAATTTCTTAATTGGACTTTCCTCATTTGTACTGAACTGTTTAAGTTGTTAATGGGGGTAATTTAGCCTTTAACATGCTTAATTTCTTAATTGGACTCTTTCTTTCTTCATTTTTGGATTGTCTATAAGTAGTTAATGGGGGTGCTAGCTGAAAATTTATTGACTGAATAGTGAACAGTGCAGACCATGATCAGACTGCACAGATGTGCAGGCTAATCTTGGTCTCCACTGTTCATGACAACAGTCACAAGAGCCCTCAGCATTGTAAAGGTTAACAAATATAATGACAATTATAACATCATTCCATATTCCAAAGTCTACATCTACACTCAGGCAATTAATGAATTTCAGGTCCCCTATCAGGATGAGCAAGTTTAGCCCTATATCTCATAAAGACGCATTTCGACGCATTGGCAATTTAGAGAAAACTCTGATCCGACATATCATTCCAGGAACTGTCTAACCAGTGTCTCCTGTGTTTGCTCATGCAATTCTACACAATCTACATGGTTAAAGAACATCCATTGTTTCATGTACCATTTAAAGAGCAGTCAATTAATATTCATATATTCATGAAATTATGCATGGATATTCATAAGGAGAAGGGTTAAAATATATATTTCTGTATTTTTTTTATTTGCTCATGCTGTTGCAAATGCTTCAGAAAAAGCTGCAACTCTGAAATACCTGATAATCATGAGCACTTTCCCTAAGTCTCAGATCAGGTGTGAAAACAAGCCTGCACTCTGGTTTTAGAAATTGGCGTCTCCTTATGGATTTAACTTTAGCGCCAATCATGAACATGTTTATCAGTTTCTGAACCGCTGCAGCTTGCAGAGCTGTCCCGACCCGTGGAGTTGAATCGGAAGGTCTGCCCCACATGTCTATTGATTTTCTTAGGTTTTACATACACAATTACTTCTCAGAGAAGTTTTCCTCTTACTCTTGGTATACGTTGTTAATATGCATCAGTAGAAAACCTGTCAATTGTCACAGGGAATAACAATACGGCATTATCGTGCAGTAAGAAAATATACGCAATTGCAGAGGGGAGGCTTGCTTAATGTGCATTCGCTGGGGCGCGTGTACGCTAAATCTGTTCGACCTTTCTGCTGGTTGTCAAGGAGATGTGAAGAAGATTAAATGGAGGAGTACCATTTTTAGCCTGGAATTGATGGGTCAAATTGAGTTGATTTTGTTTCTCTGAATCCCAAGTAATTGACTTCTTTTATATACACTTATATACAAATGCACATATGCAAACAATTAAGGACATCAACACAAGCATACAATCAGACATATACAAACACATACTTATACAAGGACACAAGTTCACATAACACATATATTATCACACAAAGACTTGTGCAAACAGACATACACTCATATACAATGACACATATACCCACACATATAAACACATATATAATCTTGATCAGTTTGAAACTGGTTCTTGGTCTGATCTGTGCAGCAGCTCTTTTTTTAAGGAATAAATATGTAAGCACTCAATATGTAAGCATCAGGACTAATAAGCCCAATGTCAGGATAATGTGACTGGGTGTGGTATCATGACAACTTGTTTATGGCATGATACTGCAGTGAGGCTAAACTTTATTTGTCTCATGTAGACAAAGTCTACATTAGTCACTTATGTTGCAGGCAGCCTCTGTATCACACATAGCCACTATGTTAATTGGGGTTGTTGACTTGTGTTGAACACAGCCTCTGTATCATACATAGTCACTGTGTTAATTGGGGTTGTCGACTTGTGTTGCATACAGCCTCTGTATTACACATAGCCACTATGTTAATTGGGGTTGTTGACTTGTGCTGCACACAGCCTCTGTATCACACATAGCCACTCTGTTAATTGGGATTGTTGACTTGTGCTGCACACAGCCTCTGTATCACACATAGTCACTATGTTAATTGGGGTTGTTGACTTGTGCTGCACACAGCCTCTGTATCACACATAGTCACTATGTTAATTGGGATTGTTGACTTGTGCTGCACACAGCCTATGTATCACACATAGTCACTATGTTAATTGGGGTTGTTGACTTGTGTTGCATACAGCCTCTGTATCACACATAGTCACTATGTTAATTGGGGTTGTTGACTTGTGTTGCACACAGCCTCTGTATCACACATGGCCACTATGTTAATTTGGGTTGTTGACTTGTGCTGCACACAGCCTCTGTATCACACATGGCCACTATGTTAATTGGGGTTGTTGACTTGTGCTGCACACAGCCTCTGTATCACACATAGCAACTATGTTAATTGGGGTTGTTGACTTGTGCTGCACACAGCCTGTGTATCACACATGGCCACTTTGTTAATTGGGGTTGTTGACTTGTGCTGCACACAGCCTCTGTATCACACATGGCCACTATGTTAATTGGGGTTATTGACTTGTGCTGCACACAGCCTCTGTATCACACATAGCCACTATGTTAATTGGGGTTGTTGACTTGTGCTGCACACAGCCTCTGTATCACACATAGCCACTATGTTAATTAGGGTTGATGACTTGTGTTGCATACAGCCTCTGTATCACACATGGCCATTATGTTAATTGGGGTTTTGACTTGTGTTGCACACAGCCTCTGTTTCACACATAGCCACTCTGTTAATTGGGGTTGTTGTCTTGTGCTGCACACAGCCTCTGTATCACACATAGCCACTATGTTAATTGGGGTTGTTGACTTGTGCTGCACACAGCCTCTGTATCACACATGGTCACTCTGTTAATTGGGGTTGTTGACTTGTTCTGCACACAGCCTCTGTATCACACATAGCCACTATGTTAATTGGGGTTGTTGACTTGTGCTGCACACAGCCTCTGTATCACACATGGTCACTCTGTTAATTGGGGTTGTTGTCTTGTGCTGCACACAGCCTCTGTATCACACATAGCCACTATGTTAATTGGGGTTGTTGACTTGTGCTGCACACAGCCTCTGTATCACACATAGCCATTATGTTAATTGGGATTGTTGACTTGTGCTGCACACAGCCTCTGTATCACACATAGCCACTATGTTCATTGGGATTGTTGACTTGTGTTGCACACAGCCTCAGTATCACACGTAGCCACTATGTTAGAACTTTGTATAAAATTGATTACATTTAATGCCCTTTATGCAGGACAATTATGCAAGGATGATGGGGGAAATCAGTGGCCTTGACCCAGATTAAACTTTAATTCTATCTTTGAAAATATATATATTTTTTTTTTTTGCCCTTTAGAATTAAGTACTTCGAAGAGGTATCTTGAATAGCTACCATATGATATAAATAATAAATGTAGGTTGTAAATTTTCCAGTATGGAACAAAGATTTTGCCCGTGAGAAAAGCAACATATACTGTCATTTTATATCTCAGGTTGAAACTGTCATAAACATTCAGCAAAGGGAGGCATATACCTTGTCTTTATGTAAATGTTAAACTATTACAATATTCAACAAGTAAAGAATGTTAGTCAGAGAAATAGACATGTTTTGATGCATTGGCAAACAGACAAAGGAGACCCAGATCAGGTTCTCTGTTTGCTCATTCTGTATTGAAGCTCACTCTCTACACAGTCTGCATGGCAAAGAAATACCCATTGCTTGATAGATCATTTAAAGTTTATTAATATTCATCAAGTCATAAATTGTACATGAATATTTATAGGGAGAAGAGGGGTAAAAGCTGTACTTAATAATGAATATCATATGAAATTGTTTCAGGGTTTTTGTTGACACACATTTTAGTGCGTTTTGATGCAATCTAAGATAAAATTACCCCAAAATTTCATATCAATGTGCAATTTTAAAAACTCACTTGAAATTTTCATTTACGTTTTCAGAGAATTGAGTACTAAAAAATAGTATGCTTAGAATAACAGACTATTGAATACAATCACCCATTTATGGTGCACATTCCTATTTTTTTCGTGCTTATCAGCTTGTATGCCTCCTTCACAAGCCTTCTAATAAAAACAGCAACTAATTATTTTACAAAGTCATATGTATGACTTTACAAATATTTTTCTTGCCATCAAAATGTGCAATATTGCTAAATATATTGTGTTCATTATGATACAGATGAAAAAAAAGTATCATAAGATATTCGTAACATGTTTTATTACATTTTTTTTATCAGTAAAAAGCACAATACATGGTAGCTATTTTCTGTGTAATAATCAGGCAGCAACATTTAATTTTGTGATGAATGGAAAGACTTGAAAACCTACCATTATGATGGAATGAATACTTTTCCTCAGACTCATTTAATGAATACTTTTCCTCAGACTCATTTAATGAATACTTTTCCTCAGACTCATTTAATGAATACTTTTCCTCAGACTCATTTAATGAATACTTTTCCTCAGACTCATTTAATGAATACTTTTCCTCAGACTCATTTTGACACATTGGCCAACAGAGTAGACCAGGATCATTAGAAGCTGTTTGACCAGGGTCTCATCTGTTTGCTCATACAGTAATGTAGCTCAGATTCTATAGTCTGCACATCGTCGGAAACCCACATTCAATATGCTTTGCTGCTTAATCGACCATGGAATATTTGGTTAGCAAATCTTCATACTCATGAATTATTAATAAGGTAATTCATTAGATCTGTGTCAGAGACCGCGCAGTGACAGCAGGGATCATTTGACCAATGAAATGGCGCAGGATTTTGAAAGTTAGCTCCGTTCTACCATGTAGAGCTGACGTCAAGCTCATCGCCTAAATGTTGTGGTTTTATCTTGCGTGAAAATTAAGCAAGCTTTTCCTTTTGTAAATTTCAAGGAAAAGTATTCAAAATACTATGCATTATTTCATTGGTCAAGAAGTAGCAGATTGTTAATTATGAAAACGAAGTTTTGCAAGCTAAAAATCCCACAGTATATACTGAAGGGATAACAATGCAGTCTGCTTGGTAAACAAAAATCCATTAAAAAAATCGTATACCATTTTTAAAGTCCAGTCAGTTATATTCATACACTTGTAATGAATATTCATAAGGTAAAGGGCTCATAGAATAACTATGCATCATTGGAACTTTTGGTATATATTCCATTATCATAAGCATATATATCATGGAATTTTCAACTGGCAAAACTTTGTTTTCTTGAATGTTAATAAGCTACTTGCTGACTAATGATTTTTAGCTCACCTGTGCACAAAGTGCTCAAGGTGAGCTATTGTGATCACCCTGTGTCCGGCATCCGGCATCGTGTGTCGTCAACAATTTTCTTAACGACATCTCCTCGGAAACCACTGGACAGAATTTAATGAAACTTGGCAGGAATGTTCCTTGGGTGAGGCTCTACAAAAGTTTCTAAAATAAAGTTGATCCATGAAGAACTCTGGTTGCATGGCTACAAAAAGAAAAATAATTTGAAAACTTTAAAAATCATCTCCTTCAAAACTACTGGCCAGATTTCAAAATAATTTGGTACAGATGTTCCTTGGGTCAACCTCTACCAAATTTGCTAAAATTATTCCGATCCGTAAAAAAACATGGCCGCCAGGGGCGGGGCTTATTTGCCTTTTATGTATATAGGGAAAACTTTAATCAACATCTCTGAAATCACTGGAGAGAATTTGATTAAACTTGGCAGGGATGATCCTTGGGTCAACCTTCACAAAAGTTTTTAAAATAAACTTGATCCATGTAGAACTCTGGTTGCCATGGCAACAGAAAGAAAAAAATATGAAAACTTTAAAAATCATCTTCTTCAAAACTACTGGCCAGATTTTCACAAATGATGTTAAAACAAACTTTGATCCATTTAGAACACTTGTCATCTGATGTCATGTGACGTCACAACATACAACTTAGTTCTTATTATTTGGGCAATGATTTCGATATGATGTCGGTTGTTCAGAATGATAAAAATTTCATAGATAAGAGAGTAATGTATGTGCTTTAATGTATTAACATTTTCAGCATCCTTTGACGTCACGTAAAATATTGTATGTGCTCTATTTCACTGTTTACGCCTCAGCATCTCTATTTCTAAAGCAGTATGTTTAGCATGTTTGGCATTGAGGGCTATTTATCTCAGGTGAGCGATTTAGGGCCATCATTGTTTCACTGGTCAAATGATCTGCCAATCACAGATCAACTAAAATGTCTGATTAATTGTTGGTGAATATGAAGTATTGTGGATCAATTAACCGATGAACGTTTAAGAAGCATGGGGATTGAGGGAATGCGTGTTCTGACGATGATATTATGTAGAACTGAAAATGCAAAACCAAACATTTTTTTGAAATAGCAGTGTTTTATTGTGTTACCTGCTGTAAGCAGAGGTGACACATAGGGATCACTTTTCTGTACGTTCGTTTCTCTGTCCGCCACACGTTTTCTGTCGTGCTTCAGCAGGTGACACATGTGTTCCATGTGTTGTTTATACATATACTGATTTTCAGGTTAAACTAAACAACTTAACTAAATTAGAACCCGTGGTAAAGGATAAAATGAAGATAGGACTGTTTTCCATATTATATCGTGACTTCATTGTTTCAGAAACTCGGAGATTGTCCGTGGATGAAGATGGAGAACAGGTCCCAGTCACGACGTCTTTCGGGGAGAATAATTTGCTGTCGCCTTCCCAGACATGCAATCCTCCCGCGTCCCCCGGCGGTCTCTACCACAGGGTATGTCCCTTACACTCCCTTAATCATCAACCTTTTGAGTCTTTTGGGCCTCTGGGGCTGAGTGGAAATATCATACAGCTTTAACTCCTTACTTCATAAATGCTCATTATGACGTATTTGTGAATGGAGCTATAGGAGCCGTTTGATCAGGGTCTTCTCTGATTGCTCATGTAATATTGTAGCTTATATTCTACACAGCCTGCATGGTTTGATTTATATCTTCTTCTCCTTCTTCTATAGTAATGGCTAACAATCGTTTTCTGATTATGATGGCCATCATGTGTAATATACCAGTATTCGTCTTGTCGTTTTCCCACATTTCATAAAATTTGTTAGCTGTTGTTGATATGTAATGCTTTGGAATAATGATTTATCATGATAAGACCAATCAGCAGACAAGTGTTGACAACAGTATCAAGGTTTTTTGTAAGAATGAAAGCCCTATTTAGTACAGTGGCTGTTTTAGCCTTGCATATAGAGTGTCCCTATAATTTTGGGGAACAGAATTGCAAGTTTTCAGGGAAAACAAGAAAACCCTACAGGGGAATGTTGATTTACATTCAGTGAAAGTCCCAGCATTTTAGTCAATTTTCTTTTTGGCTCAACTAAACTCTAACATTCTGGTCACAGAGGGCCCTTTTTTTGGTCAAATCTTATAGAATTTCAACCACTGCAAATATTTGATCAGATTTTGAACGTAATTTCAGTGAAGACACAAAATGGTGTAAAGCAATGTTAAACAATAGCCTGTATCGTATATTGAATGTGAAAATAAAATCAATGTTAAGTATACTGGCATAATAGGCAGACTTGTTGAGGTGTGTACATGTTACCAATCTCAGAAAACATGTCAGATCTGCCATTTAAAATAGATTTAATTTTCAAACAAGAGGTAGGGCCATCATTAAAAATTGTTTGTTTGCTGTGCTACTACCTAGAACATTATAGTGGGGATATAGGTAGGTTTTTTTATGTTTGCTATATATTTTTTTTAAACTCTGACAATGATAAAACTCAGTGGCCTTCAAGATGAATATATTACTTAAGAATTGTATAAGGGAAATTGAAGTGAAAAGATTTATCAGTCTGGGGTTAAAAGATAAATTGAGTCCATACCGATTTCGTTGAGTCCGTCTGAGCATGGCAAACAAATATATTTTAATGATAGCCTTTAACCCTTTCCCTCATATAGACTCATTTTGACGCACTCAATAGGTACCACATAAAGCCAGATCTGCAGAAAACCACAGTTAAACCTTACCAAATTTAATTACAAAATCCTCATTTCCAGACCACTGAGGAGCAGCGAACAGCATAAAACCTGATCAGCCTGCGAGTTACTCGCAGGCTGATCTGGTTTTATCCTGTTCGCATAGGTATTTTCATGGTTTCCTCTATGAGGGAAAGGGTTAATGATAGCCTAGAAGATGAGCAATTATCTTTGCTGTACAGGAGTTAGGGCATTATAGAAATCTCACATATCCCGTCCTGCCATGTTCCGTCCTGTCCCATGTAGACAAGATGGGATTTATCAATCAGCTTTATTGATAGTTCTAGTTTATTCAGTTACACATGATTTCTTAAGAATGGCCTGAATAGTTTAAAATTTCATTGCATTTGTTACTTGTTTCTGGTAATACCTGACTTTGCTCATTATTTTTCTAGTAATTTACTTATTTATTTATGCTAAGTGCCTTTAAATTTATTGAATAAAATTTCAAAGATAAATTGTGTCAAAAACATTACGGTTATTCAAACTTGCAGTGTGCTAGTATATACGTATGCAGTCTAGACTTTTTAATGTAAGGTCAAAATTGGCCCCGTCCCAGGGGTCACTTGATTTTATATAGACCTATATAGGAAAAACTAGAAACATCTTCTTTTCAGAAACCACAAGGTCTAGAGTTAACTTATTTGACCTTCGCAGGTACAGTTTTTGTGTTGAATTTAGATGATTTTGCTGTACTTCAGCATAGATTATGTATTCAGTATGACTTGTAATACAATAATTGGCATTTAGGACAATGTTTCTCAGGTGAGCGATTCAGGGCCGTCATGGCCCTCTTGTTTATGTTCTTATAATTTTTCAAACATTTTGTGGGAATACAGTAATGGCTAGGTGGTCAGAATCTTTGAACAGCACATTCTCCCCTTGATTGCGGATAATTCCATGTCAGTTTGTGGTCATGCTGTTTTCTTTCTGTTCTTCATCACACATTGCTTAGTATCAATTGCTCAGCATTAATAATAATAATTAAAAAAAAAAGTACCCTTAAAAAATAGAAAGAAAAAAAAATGGACCCTCAAAACCCAAAAAGGTTTCATTAGACGAAAAAAAGGTCTTGGTTTTGCAACTGCAAATATTATTTTAAGGATGTACCCTAAAAAAAAATGTACCCTCAAACCAAAAGAGGTCCCCTCAGACCAAAGAAAGATCTTCAAGTTTTGCAGCTGCAAAATTATTACTATTATTTTAAGGATGGTCCTTTGATGTGGGGACTGTATAGGAATCCTGTCCCAGTCATGATCTACACTCACATTACATGAAGACAAGATGGGATGCATTAGTGATAGTTCTAGTTTGAGAATGGTCTTAGGATTACCCTATCTATAATGCAAGATTGTGTGGCCGGAGTATTCGGGCAATTCATTGATTGCTTAAGATATATTAATACATTAAATTGCTTCATTTGCATTTGACATTGTTTGTTTCAGACCGGGTCTGCAAGGCCACACTATGAGAGGGAGAGCAGTACCTCAGATTCTGTTTTCTCCCCTAACCGACGAAAAAGTTCCGCCAGTTCGAAAAGCATTGATGAAGATGTATCGGCAATGTCCGGCCAGGAATACTCGGATAATCCTAGAACTTTCAGCGAGTCATCAGGAACTTGGTCTGAATTGTCCACGATGACGTCCGTTGACCTCAGCGACAAGGGTGCAAAATACGGACTCAGCCGGAGCCCTACAAATCGCTCCACGGGTTTGGATGCACGGGAATCTAGCGATCGAATGAAGCATGTGTCTAAAAGTCCGATGAGTGAAAGTACAGAGAGTATGAAACAGATAAACCTGTCTAGTCCCACAGACTTTCAGTACAAGAAACTAGGTCAACAAACAACTGCCCCAGTTCCACTATTCACGCCACCCGCTCTTGCTTCCTCAATGCAGTTATCTGCAGCACCCAAAGTTATACAGTACAATAACTCCACATCCGTGTCCCAAGAAGACCGTATTTCCTTCACCCCGCCAAAATCAAATTTAGATATTAACTCCAGTAGAAGCGTTTCAGAAAGTCCAAATCATCACGAGCGCGAAATAACAAATGTTAGCCCTGTGAACCTCGTCAATACGTCTCCAAAAGTCGGTTTTGCTTCAAATCCGATTGTTGTCAACACAAGTGCAGGGGAGACAGCTGGACTCATAAGTCCATTCATGATGTACAAGACACCATTCTTCAGTTACGGTGATATGGGATTGAAAGCCAACACAGTGGGTATTGCAGAAAGCGATAATAATAACCTGTATAAATTGAAGTTTGATGGAGATGAAGGGGATAGGTACAAATCTCAGTACGAACACGGGTCAAGCCAGATGGATTCATACAGCTCAGGGGAGGTAGATAGCTACAGGGTACACAAAAAGGCGGAGACTAAGATCTACCACAGACATGGAAGTAGCGGCAGGAAACAACCAAAGAGTTGCATTGAGCGCAGGTCTTCGGAAACTATTGCGGGTCTAAGCTATGACGGGTCAGGTACCTCTTCACTTTCACCGTATTCTCATCTGAAAGATAAAGATCCAAATATAGCGTCCGACATTAAATCAGGAGAACTTGGGGGTCTGCACTCAGATATACCGAAAAGCTTTGAGGAGGCTGTCAAAGTACAGCAGAATATATTTCACTCCAGTTTAGGTTTACTGTCACCCATACAGCGACAATTTCTCCCGCCTGGGAGGCCACATTTGAGCAGGGAAAGAAGTCAGTCACTTAGTGAGTTTCACACAGTCACTACACCAGAGATGGTTTCTGCCGGAAGGTCAAGGTTTCCAAGTTCCAGCTTTGTAGAAAATCTCGATACACCGTTGGTCATTGATGATGACATGAAAGTAGAAGCAGGCTCCGTTGAGGGACTGGACTTGAGTAACAAGAAACGAAAAATGTCCGTCGATGATGTATACCAATCCACCGGTGAGGATCAGTCTGAGAGTTCGGCAGGAAACATATCGACCAATCATGGAGAGGAGACTGAATACGAGAGGCTTGGGCATGTTCAGGGATCGATGCCGCGCACTGGCGATGACCAATCAACAAAAAAATACGGGAAAGGGAATTTCATCAAGGTCGCTACAGGATACCAGTGTCGGATCTGTTGTCGCGTGATACGCCACATGAATAATACTACGGCACACATGCGCATACATGCAAATGTAAAGCCATACAAATGTCAGGTGTGTAATCAACAATTTAAGTATGAGGTGGACAGAAGGTACCACTTCTCTAAAAACCACGTTGATCTCTTTTCAAAAATGTACTTTCCAGACGAGAAAAAAAATGGCTGAATTGTATTTGACAGTTTTTTTTCGTCTGGCTGACTCTTGTTAGTAGACTGTCGTCTGTTCAAAATCTCAAAGATTTTATTGTCCAGAAAATTTGCTTATAGTGCATTCTTTATTTCTCTTATAGGTTTTATCGTTATTTTGGTTCATAAGAATACTTTATATAAAATCCTGTGAGACAGTGACTACAGATAATTGTCAATGAAAAATAATTAGAAAATATAAAGACATGAAAACAAATACACACCAGTTAATTATGGACATAAGAAAAATAATCTGAAAGCTTTTTGGATCCACAGCCTATCATATTCAGATGACTTAACATCTAAGCAGTCTTCCCTTCAGTTTGTTTGTCGATGAACCTACCTAACACACACTTTATTTTTCATGAATAAACATCAGTGATATAGAACAAGGACCTTTGATATGATTCATACTTACTGTCAAGAACGGTGTGTGGCAAAAACAGGCATGAAATAAAAGAAAGAGTGATCGGATTGCCTATTCCGGATATTGCAGATATTTCATCCAAAAAATCTTAAATTTTGACATCAGGTTTTCCTCACCTTTTTATCATGAAAAACCTTACATTAAGTTTTTGACGTCCCAAGAGTTTTACCTAAGAGAAAAGGTAAGGGAGAAGAAATAAGGGAAAGATGTGAGCTTCATTCAGGAATTCACTTTGTAAAACCTCTTAAAAACCTTAGAAAATATTTGGAAACATTTTACTCAGTTACGGATACGATGTTGAAATGTGGACTTCAAGAAAATCTTCTGTCTTAGAAGTCGTCATTTATGAAAGGAAGGAGGAAAAAAAAAATTTTTTTTGAGAATGTTGATGTAATTTATACCTGAAGTTATAATTTGAGAAAATGAATGATGACATTTATTTATTTGAGGACAGTGGGATAAAAAATTTATATTATTTTATTGGCCATGTAGTAGACAGGAAGGTGTAAGGTGACTGTGTTTGTAGAAATATCAAAAGACTGTAAGTCAACATTGACTGGGATTGGGATAAAGAAAGATTCATGTGGACAAAAGAAATAGATGATATAGATGATAAAGCAGATGAATATGAAGATAAGACTGGAAATGATTGAAGAAACGCTGATGATAACGAGAATGAATTTGATGTAAAGCCAAAGAATGGAAAAGACAAAAAAAACAACATAAATCAAATGAATTTGATGAAAAGCCAAAGACTTGAAATGTCAAAATGAACAATGGTGATAAAGCGAATGAAGTAGATGAAAAGGGGCATTAAACAGGGTGAACTCCTTAACTCTCTGACCTCTTCAACCTCAGTGTCAATGTGGTATTTTTCTTAGAAACATCAGGGTTTTTTTTTTTAACTTGATAGTAGAACAATGCGACACCTTTGACCTCACTTAACACTGGTGACCTCAGCTGGTATTGAACTTGTTATTGCCAAAACTCTTCAGGGTATGAAGAAGAGGGGCGACGAAGTCGGACTTTACAAGTGTTGGACGTTTTGGGATGAGACGTCAATGAATGTTAAAAAATAATAAACTAGACGGGTGTTGATGAAGGAATTGCTGACCTCAGTTTGTTATTAGTAGTTAACTAACTGGTATTATTTGTGTATGTTTAATCCATGTCGCAGACTGGTGTATGTTTCCAATGTATTTGATCGGTTCTTTGATTGTTGCCGTTGAAGACTAGATACCTCAAGTTATCACTCATAGTTTATAACACAACCTGTTTTATTTCCTGTCTTTGTTAGATCACACAGACCTTGGCACCATAAGTTCCTCTTTGACCTTATTTGGTAATTACCTTATTTGGCAAAGATTATTATTAATTGGTTTGCTTCTATGGACCTCTCCATTGTATATTTACAAATTTATTCAAATTAGGAAACCAGATTATCCAATCAATGCGCAGGGATACCATTTAATCACTGGTTTACATAGGAACACAAAGGTCTTTTGTGATGCTGTTTGTGAACATGTGACCAAGTCAAGATTTGAAAATTTTCACTTAAAGTAGGAAAAAGAGCAGTTTTTACTTTTCCTTGTGAAAAAAACTGGCAAGGTCTATTGTATTGATAAGCATGAAATCGTCTACTTCTCAAATCAGAGAAGGTGTGGACATGACCTTTCACCTTATAGATGAAAATGATAAAAGTAATCAGTCTGTCCAGGAATTGCATCATTTGTTTAAGGACGTGGGTAATACTATACAATATGTTCAAACTTAATATTGCAATCTGCCTAATCTTCGATAGTGTAAAATGGTATTTCTGGGTTTGAAAAAAGCACATCTTTTTGATAAATTGTTCTGTTGTTGTTGATGTTTTGTTTTTGTTTTTTAATGGGCGTGTTAAGAAGTTTATGGTTTTTTAAGATCAGTATTGTAAAGTCTTGGTGCCAAGGTCTTGATGTCTTGGTCATGTCATCAGAATTGTTTGGGTTTCTTTTAATATGGGTTTAATAGGAATATTCATATATTTTATGTGAAATATGAATATTTATGTTTTGAATATGGGATAAATTTGAATATTAATGATTGTTGAATATGGAGAAAATATGAAAATTCATGTCTCTTAGATATGGGGGAATGTAAATATATGAGGAGTTTGAAGAAGAAGGGAAGAAATAGGTACGGCCCAAAGGAATACAAGAAAATGTTTGTGTCCCATGAATTTTGAGATTAAAGGGACATTTAGGGGTTGACTGGAACCCTTAACCCTTCTGTTTCCTTAGGCCATACTTTAGACTCTTGATATTTGAAAAGTTTAGGTTCTGCTCTTCTAAAATCTATTAATAAAACATCAAATAATACCTCATAAAGACCAAGGAGCTATTTGAATAAGGGCTCTGGTTAAAACAAGAGACAGTTGATGTAGTAATGTAAAGAATTTGTTACATTGAACAATTTCTGATGACATTGGCCATAATTATATATTGTAACAACCAATTATAACATGACAGTATAAGCTTTATAAAACTAACTGGGTGAATGTGAGTCTGTTTTGATTGACCAGTAATTATTAAGCTTAGACATATGCTAATGCATTGTTGTAAGATATTGTTTGTTATATAATATAGACATGCTTTTTGAATTGAAAGCCCTTTCAATGTTTTTTTTTTTTACTGTATAAAAAGTGCTTTAGTTTCATTATTAACCTTGTTTTAATATGTTTATTACTTTGTGCATATTATGTATTCATAGCTGTTAAAAGTTGAAAAAGGGAGATAATCATTTTTTTATCCATTCGAAGTTGATAAAAGGGAGGTTATTAGTATTCAAGGTTAGTTTTTTTTTCTACTAGAATGCTTGAATAATTAAATCTATAAGCTTATATATAAATACAATACCTTTTCTTATTAGTATGAACATCTCTCTAAAAAAATTCTGTATTTTTTTCTGTAATGTAACTTTAAGTCATTTTTCTTCTTTATTTCATTTTTCTTTCCTTCGTAATTCTTAGCAGTTGGATAAATATTGTAACAAATAAAATGTTTTAAGATTTTCTGACATGTTCAAACTGAGAGACCACCTGTTTTGATTTCTATGTAAATTGCACATACATCTTGTAGTCTGACCTTTTTTGAAGTGTTCTTTACCAGCGGAGTATGCAAGTTGTTTTACCACCAAAAATCAAATTTGACTATAATTAGTTCTAAATACACCATACTGTGTAACAATCAATGGCATTTAGTAGTACTGAACCCAGTCTAAGCTATTGACCCAGAATTTTGATCTTGGTGTATACCTGTCATATAGATTAATTTCCTGAGAAAGTTTAAAGTAGTGGGTTTTTTTTCTTGGTGAACAGTTTTTGGGAAAATAGCATTATACTTTTCACAAAAGAGTATATTTATATTGCAATATGTATATGTAAATATGTTCTCCGATATCAGATGAATATACCTCATTCATACTTTTTGAAATTACCTACCTCTACTGCAAAATTTCTTACTGGCTTTTTTTTCTATTACTGATTTAGATGAGATGACAGAACCAATCTTTTGATTGATAATTATGTAGCCAGTGTTCCTGTCATTGTTAGTTATAGATTTTCTTTGAAGTTTATCTATTTACCTTTATAAAAGGGCCTCACGGTTATTGGTATCTATTTACCTTTACTAAAGGACCTCACAATTATCAGGTGATTTGATGGGTGGTAGGAACAGATACCTTTTTAGCTCACCTGAGCACAATGTGCTCATGGTGAACTTTTGTGATCGCCTTTTGTCTGGCGTCCGTCCGTCCGTGCGTCCGATTGTACAAATTATGACCCTGGGGTCAAAATTGGCCCCGCCCCAGGGGTCACTTGATTAAACATAGGCTAATATAAGAAAAACTTGAAAAAATCTTCTCCGAAACCACGAGGCCTAGCCTTTTGATTTTGGTATGTAGCATGATCTTATGACTCTCTAACAAGATTGTTCAAATTATGACCCTTGGGTCAAAATTGGCCCCGCCCCAGGGGTCACTTGATTTAACATAGGCTAATATAGGAAAAAACTTGAAAAATCTTCTTCTCAGAAACCACAAGGCATGGAGTTAAGATATTTGGTGTGTAGCATTGTCTAGTGGATCTCTACCAAGTTTGTTCAAATCATGACCCTGGGGTCAAGATTGGCCCGGCCCCGGGGGTCACTTGATTTTCATAGGCTAATAAAGAAAAACTTGAAAAATCTTCTTCTCAGAAACCACAAGGCCTGGAGTTTAGATATTTGGTATGTAGCATGTCTATGATCTCTACCAAGTTGTTCAAATATGACCCTGGGGTCAAAATTGGCCCCGCCCCAGGGGTCACTTGATTTAACATAGGCTGATATAGGAAAAAAACTTGAAAAATCTTCTTCTCAGAAACCACAAGGCATAGAGTTAAGATATTTGGTGTGTAGCATTGTCTAGTGGATCTCTACCAAGTTTGTTCAAATCATGACCCTGGGGTCGGGGTTTTTAGGAAAAAAACTTGAAAAATCTTCTTCTCAGAAACCACAAGGCATAGAGTTAAGATATTTGGTGTGTAGTATTGTCTAGTGGATCTCTACCAAGTTTGTTCAAATCATGACCCTGGGGTCAAAATTGGCCCCGCCCCAGGGGTCACTTGATTTAACATAGGCTAATAGGGAAAAAACTTGAAAAATCTTCTTCTCAGACACCATAAAGCATAGAGTTTGGATATTTGGTGTGTAGCATTGTCTAGTCGATTCTTACCAAGTTTGTTCAAATCATGACGCTGGGGTCAAAATTGGCCCCGCTCCAGGGATCACTTGATTTTACATAGACTTATATTGGAAAAAAAACTAGAAAAATCTTCTTCTCAAAAACCACAAGGTCTGGAGTTTATATATTTGGTATGTAACATGGGCTAATAGACCCTTTACCAAATTTGTTCAAATCATCACCCTCAGGTCAAAATTGGCTCTACCCCAGGGGTCACTTGATTTTACATAGCCTAATGATACCAGGTGAGCAATCCAGGGCTATCATGGCCCTCTTGTTATAATCTATCTCCAGTATGTTAATACCTCCTTTCATGAAATCTACCTCTTTCTTTAACTAAAAATAAAGAAAAACATCTAATCCTGACTGGTATTTGGAGACTTATACTATGTCAACTTAATTTTTTTTATTATTTTTCAGGAATTTGACCTTTTTTGGACTTTTTTTTATTTCTTTGCATGATGCTTCATATAATATGTAAATGATCTTCAGTATCCATTTGAATATGTTTGACATAATTTTCTTTTGGAAACTAAATGGTTTGAAAACTATTATCTAGCATTAAGAATATGTTTCACATAAAGGGTTACAAATTCCTTGCTTCAAATACAGGTTAGTTAATTATGTTAACTAAATAGTGTTGGGAATTGTATATACAAACTTTAACGATCCTAGTATCTGAGTAAGCATATTTTCATGTAGGTGGTTTATTATTTCATATTATAAGTCGTATGAAGCCAAAATAGTCACTGTATTGTCCCAGCATTGGAGGATTTATAATGTATATTAATGTTGTGTATGTTGTTTTTGTGGGGGGTTTTCGCGCAAAACATGGTAAGTTTTATAATCAGCTTTAACTAGGTATGGTTAAAATTCGTAAGTCATTTTTGATTAGGTCACACTCTCACCAGGTATGTTTATATACAGAGTTGTCATAACTGGACAGAAATAAAAAAAGGGCAAAAAAAATCATTTGTATCTGATAACAAATGTTGGTAGATAATTTAAATCTGATAATAGATGTTAGTCGAAACTGTGGATTTTTTCCTCACTTCTTAGGTTATTTATAGAATATCAGAGTCACCTACCCTTTATTTTTACAGTTGTTACTTTAACTAGCCTGGATGAAAAACATGGATAAAAAAACATGCATCTGTCAACAAATATTAGCAGAAAACCGTTTGGAAAAATATATTGTACCTCAATTTAAACATTTCCTCAGGCACCCATTCTTGGTAATTTATAGAAGCAGGGGAAATAATTGTTGCAAAGTTACCTCTCTTACTATGACCTCAATATACTGTTAGGAAGTCTTACCTCATGTTCATCAACGCATGTTGTTTAATTCATATGGTTTTCAAAAGTCCTTTTGTGAAAAAGGTATGAATGTAGGTATTGTTTGACAAATGTATGCTAAGTCTTTTTAAAAAACTGTGTGTGTACAGAGGAATTTGATTTTATTAAAAAAAATGTTGAACATCTTAAGGTGTGAAAGTCAACTAGGTCAGTTATTAGACTTTGACACAGTTTTTAAGAGATGGCTTCATAGAATATATAGACTTGTCTTTCATTTGGACATGTATTGGACTTATTTAGGAAAATTGCTCCTTTTCAAAGTTGGGGATTTCTGCTTATTCCTTATTCTGATCTAAAGCAAATTCCAAGAGCTAATCAGGTAAAAAAAAATGTAGGTAATGTAGTTGCTAAGATTTATGATAAACCAATCTTTGAAAGAATGAAAATATATGAACATACAAGATCGCAAGTGTGTGTGTGTGTGTGTGTGTTTACTTTTGCAGACTAGTGAGGACCTCTCCATGTATTGTGTGTTCTTCTAAAGGTCTGTAATCGGATTTGAGAAGTCCGTTCTATAATTTGTCCTGTCTATTGGCTCATCTTCGTTAGCGACCTTGATGTCCGATCAGCTGTACTTTGTTTCATCTAGTTTCCATTTTGCCCCTTCCATCTCAGGAAATGTTAAGCTGAAGAACGAGAATAGGTATGCAATTAGGATAAAGCCATTGGTATGGTGCAGTGAATAAAGAGCACCTGCTCTGAACTCCAGTAAACTGCACCATACTGCAATGTAGGTCTTCAGCCTCAACATACTCAGGATTTGTTTTTCATTTATCTCAGGATATCATAATAAAGCCATCATTGTGTAACCATCCATTACTGTAGATCTTGTCCATAATTTTCTCCCATTTTTTTTTCTGGTCACAGGTACCTCAGGAATTAAATCCTACACTTGACCATTTTTGTCACTTTTCCCTCTTTTATCCAAAATCCCCAGTTCATCTTGTTTGTAGTTCTGTCATGTTTTTGTCTGTTAATTGTTTTGTTCTCATCTCATTGGTCATGGACTTCTCCCGTTTTCCTGACAGTAAAACAATTACCTCATGCCTGTTGACTAGATATCATGAACACCTTTGTTTTTATCAATGCAAATTCAATCTATTCTTGGGATTTTTAATGCTGGAAAGGGGAGGGATTACATGGAAACACCCTATCAATGTTAACACTTGTGAATATCTGTAAAGAGATATCTTTTTTACAGAAACTGAAGGTGGTCTCTCATTTTGTACATGCAAAAAGAAACAGGAATTGGGGAATTTTTTCCTGCTATTTCTCCATGTGAAAATTACAAGGAATATGCCCAATATGATATGTGTTGATACAACAATATGATATGTGTTGATACTTTGATATGTGGTTATAACTTGTATATGCTTGTATTTCTTCTATAATATGAAAATATCCCTTGTCAATCAACACTAGTTAAAAGAAAATTTCATTTGAAATATTTTGAGGTAAACTTTTTTTTCTAGACATTCATTATCTCCCTTTTTTGCGTTTTTCTCCTCTTTTATAATATTTTTTCCTTATGTTTTCTGTTTGATTTATAAAGGGTTTTATAAACTGTAAGGAAAAGGGAGTATGTATTTGTAAAGTTGTTTTGTTTGTAAGACAGTATTACTACCACTAGATTAGTATTGTGATGCTGCGGTATAGAGAGAGGATTAAAAAGAAAGATAACTCTTGCATGTTTACAATAGGAACATCTATTATTTGTAAAGAAAATTATTTTTTTTAAGTTTTTGGAAACAAAACTAAAACTATTAATTTGTATTTTTATAGTTAAATCACAATAGTACTTCTTATGTTGTTTGATATATCTGTAGTTTCAAGTAAATATGAAGAAACACATAAATTAGGATTGAGTGGGATTTGATTATCTTATAATCAATAATCTAAGATGTAAAATTATCAGTAAATCAACTGTTAAGCACAAAATCTTAATTGGACTGTATTCATGTTTGAAGCCACATGAATTTAAATTAAAAAACAAAAACATGTTTATTAATTGTTTGATATATTGTTACTAGTGTATTGCCAACTATCCTCTCTCTCATGCCGTGACTGTGTGATATCATACGTTAAGTCATTGTTATGCATTGTTAGTCTTTTTATGTAGAATGAAACCGGTAATTGTTAACAAAAATAGAGAAAAAAATGTTACTTTTATTCCCATACCTATTATCTGCTATTTTTATTCATTCTTTATTGTGTCATGACCCAAATATTGTTGTACCATGTAATGGTCTTTGTTATATCTATGTGATGATTTGGGTTTCTTTACCAAATGGACAATATTGAGGGACTCCCTGTGATTGAGACTGAGCACATTTCTGCCTCTGCAGGGCAGGGAATTCTGGGGGAAATTTCGCTTAAGAATTTCAACTGCTATGCAGGGAATTCTGGGAAAACTACTTCTTAAAATCACTGGCAAAGAACTTGTGAATGCAATGTAAGAATACAGAAAGAATAAGGTCCCTTTTTATATTGCAGAGATGTATTTAAACAGAGGTTGGAATGTGCTCATTAAGATATTTTCTACTTGGTGGGATAGTCTGTGATTGAACTTTGGCAAGAAAACTTAGTTTTCTGCCAGAAATTGCAGATATAAGAGAATGTGATGAAAAAATGTCATTCAAAATGACATCTGTAATTGGCAAACTTTCTTTATCATTTAATTTTAGTTACTTGGAGAAAAAGATTTGAATTGAGATGTTCACCAATAATCTCATTAGATAACTGATTCGATAATTATGTCTTCCCCCATATTTATATAGGGGAGGTATGATGTTTTTTTAGTTGCTATATGAAATAATTTCAAGAAAAACATTTGAACATTTGATCTTATTTCTTACAGAAATCATAAATCAATTTCTGTTAGTATTTATGTTTTGCATATGAATTTATATATATGTATATATATATATATAATTTGTTAAAAGTTTTTGTTTTCTACATAATCTATGTAATCAGAATATACTAGTATTGTTTATTTGAATTTTTGATGATAGAGAAATTCTAAATTTCTCTCAAATATAGCCATTGGTTAGTCCCTTAATATTGTCTGTTTAAAATCAAGCTGTTATTGTTCATCATATTTCTTAAATTACATATTTTAAAATCTGTTAAGTAAGAATTCAAAACAGTCTAAAAAAATATGATCAGGATTAATACTTAAGGAGTTTTTGTTGAAAAAGTTTTCTAAGAGTTTTTGTTTTTAAATTTCCTAAGGGACATGTTGATGAATGTTCTTGGGAGGTTTTGTTGATAAAGTTCTAAAGAGTTTCCTCTCTATATTAGAGCTTTGTTGTTGAAGAACTTTACATACAGTAGAGAATCGGATCAAGTTCTAAATTGACTGCTTTTGTTTTACATCAACTAATTGATTTATGAACTCATTAATTAGTGATATAAAATAATTGATTGCTATATTTCATGAAATTAAGAGTTTTATAATTGATGTATCTTGACATTTTAAATTTTTTTTTTTTTAATTTTTTTTTGGAAAATAGCTTATGAATAAAACAAGGTTTGATTGCATTTTTGTTAGGTTTAAAATATATTCAACACTAATTAAGTCACAAAAAAGCAACACAACTATTTTTCATAATTTTAATTTCAATTAAATATCAGGACCATCTAATTTCTGTCCTTGATTCATTGCAATAGGAATTTGTTTCACAGCTTCACTGAATAATTTGAAAAGCAATAGCCATAATAAAATACATTTTGTTTTGTTTCTTATTGACATGATTAATAGGGCTTGTCAGCCGTAGTAGCTATTCCGGTATATCATCAATAATGTTTTTTAGTTCATTATTGATACACCCTTTAAAACATGTATTTTTTAGCAGGAAATGTTGTGAAGGAGAGAAATACATTTATTTGGAAACAAGGGAATTGTCCTTCTAGGGTTGGTCTAAAACTCAGCTTCGGTATCTTTGTCACTCAGTAATTTCAAAACCCTGGTGCACCATGAAAGCACCAGTATAAGTGCTACCATTAAATAATATTTCATTCCCTTAAACAAAATGTTTTTCAATCTTATATCAATTAAACACTTGCATTCGCTAAAAAAAAAAAAAAAGAAATATGTGTCACCTGCTGAAGCGTGACAGAAAAAGTGTGATGGACAGACAATGGAAAAGTGACCCTTATGTGTCACTTCTGCCAACAGCAGGTGACACAAAAAGTATGAGTTAACAGCCAAATAAAAAGAAATATGATTAAAAATCGGTATTTATCTGTATCAGTCTTATTTTATATAAGTCTTGTTGATATCTATATGTGAGAATCATTGACAGCCCTACAAATAAGATTGGTGTTGAAGAGACAAGAATATTTTGATATTAATTTAAAAGATTATATTGTTATACACATTGTTTGACTCACAACAGATTTAGTTCAATTCTAATCGGTATTCTGTTGCGTCTTTAATTGAGCAAATTCCTCTAGCAAAGAGTCAAGGTTGGAAAGGTTAAGGTCATGTGCAAACCTGTTGAAATCTATACTGATTGCAAGGTACTGGGTAGGATAAGGCTACTTGTAGTGGGTGATACCAGTATTTCAGTAAACCAAAAAAAGGGAGATAAATTTTTGTAAAAACATGTACCATACTTACTTGAAAAAAAGTATGGGATATGAATTTGACTTGAAAATAAGGGTGATAAATATGCATACTGACTTGATAATTAAAAGGAGATAGACATGTTTAATATGTTGAAAAAATAACATGTATATATATTTGAATAATAGGAAGATAAATATGTTTACTGACTTGAAAAATAACAGATAAATTTTTATACCTACTTGAAAAATATGGGAAATAAACATGTTTATTCAATTGAAGAATAAGGGAGATAATAGAGACCATAATTTAAATATAAGGGTATCAATATGTACACTTTCGAAGCCCATTGTGCAATATTTTGTCTACAGAAAGGATTGAAATACCTCAAAACTTAAAAAAAAATGGTATTTAACAGTCGTATGCTTCTAGAGTCTAGAGCTGATGATCTTTCTCTGCTGCAGTTGTCTTCTCCCGCACTTTACTATTAGTAGTTAACCCTTTCCCTCATATAGACTCATTTTGATGCACTCAATAGGTACTACATAAAGCCTGATCTGTTTAACCCTTTCCCTCATATAGACTCATTTTAATGCACTCAATAGGTACCACATAAAGCCTGATCTGCAGAAAACCACAGTTAAACCTTACCAAATTTAATTACAAAATCCTCATTTCCAGACCACTGAGGAGCAGCGAACAGCATAAAACCTGATCAGCCTGTGAGTTACTCGCAGGCTGATCTTGTTTTATGCTGTTTGCATAGGTCTTTTCATGGTGTCCTCTATGAGGGAAAGGGCTATTCAATTATACAGTGCAACATCATCAAAATGCTATAAAGGGGTCCGTGTCTTGATACCATTTAAATTGGATCCCAATTATAGCTACATAATAGTTCATCTCAAATATAGGTAAAGATATGACAATATTGAAGTTTTGTGGTCCATTTATGGATCGTATTATATTTGCATTTTGTGATATAAAGGTGTGGATTATGATTACTGGATTTGCATTATATTTGTTACATTTGTTGTATAGAAAATGAAGAGGCTATCCTCATATTGCATATATAAGCCTGTACATATAAATCATATAATTTGAAAGTTTTTTTTTCTTTCCCAAATGTTGTCTTTGATGTAGACGTGAAGTCCTTAAGTCATTACTTTATTTCTTTACAGACAGATTTTTTTATTGGACAGGGAGTTTTCCCTTTATTGTCAGTTTTAAGCAATCATTATCTTTTTTCAGATTTTGGAAACATAGTTTAGATTAAATATACATAAATATGAAATAAAATTTTAAAAAATGTCATAATGTTAGAAAAAAGAATTGCAATGTTTTAAGCCATTGTAGATGTATCCTGTTTATAATTTTCTGTTATTATTGACTTGTTTGCTTTTTGTTGCAAATATTTTATGTTGAATTGTATTAATGCTGTATAGATAATTATTGTGATTTAGATTCTTAGTGTATGTGTCGGTTAAGAGGTACATCATTTGCTGTTTACTTAAAAATATTCAGTTGTTTGAATTAAGTATCTTCAACTCAAGGGCAATAACTCTGTCACTTAGTGACAACTTTTTTTTCCACAGTGTTTAACGTAGGGGTGACAACCCTTTGTTGTATTGAAAAAAAAATCAGGAATCTAAACTTTGACATGTCTTAAATTTGTATGTGTACATGCAGTTTTGTAGATTCATTCATGTGTTAATGCTTACATTCTTTCTACATGTTGTACATTTTTGTAGCGGTAGAAATTAGTTGTCATTTTTTTCTGTCATCCAAAATGTATTATCAGAATGCTTTAATTGTAAACATTTTTCATAATCATCCACTGTTCATACATACCTCAATTCAGAAAAAAACTTCTACAAGTGTTTATGATGAAATCAGGAATGTTTTTTTTTTCTTTTTTCTGTCATGTTATTTTCACTTTTAAAAGCTTGACAGTGGTGTTTATGTACAGCTCTTGTCAAAAAGTTACCTCTAGGAGAAGTGAAATCATGTTTTATTTACCTGGTTAATATTTAGAAGGGAAGCCAGTAAAGCTCTACCCACATGTACGCTTCTTATGTTAATATGCAAACACTCAAATTTTTTGTCAAAATTGATGTGTGCACTTGTCGTTGTTTTTCCTCCACATTTATAAAAAAAAATATTCAAACACACAGAATATATGTGTTCAGAACACATTCTTTAACCATTTTATATATATGTTGACATTTTCACACAATCCTACATATATTTTGTGTTTTCCATAATGCACATTTGAGGTTAGTCATGTGTGCTGTTTGTACAAAAAAATGTGTTGAACTGAATTTTTTTTATCAATTTAAATAATACACCACATTGCTTTTTTTAGCAATTATTGCATTAGCAGATGCATTGAAATAAATAAACTACATGTAACATTTGGAATTACAAAGTAGGTAGCTATGAAATATGTTACAAATATAAATGAGTATGCATATATTCACAGCTAAGCCAATGACAAATGTAACATTAGAAATTCATAATGAATACACATATGCACTGCCAAGCAAATGAAACATGACCATTGACAAAATATGCAAATGAAAGCATATATATGTATTGCCACTATAAATAGGTAAATAAAAGGTGTGTGTATATATATATATATTGCCATTCAAAATAAGGAAATGAAGCCTAAGGGTAACCGGATAAGTACACTGCCATTCAAAATATGGAAATGAATGCATATGGAAAACTTGAGTAATACACAAATGAAAGCATATATATGCACTGCCAAGTGTTGTGTGAAGTAAGGTTTGTTTGAATAGGCATAGTTGTTTAGATCAGCATAAAAAGTGTATATGTGGGTAAAATGACGGTACAAACCATGTGAAATACTCTCAAAATTGGGGAATTATTTAGAAAATAATGTACAAATATTAGTGCTTCATACAAAGATTGTATGCACTTGGAACAGAAAATACGAGATTTGAGGTTTTAGGAGGTACATACATTTTGAAGAAAGTTAGAAATGAATACAGGGATATGATTTTTTTATCAAATTAGACAAGATTCCTACGCTGCACAACTTAAATTAGAAATGATGTTTTCCAAAGTTATAGAATTTAAGATAAAAAAAAAAATAGGTGAAGTGGTTGGTCAGTTTCATTTTTAGGAAAAGACTTTAAATGTTGTTAATCTATATGAAATGCACCACATAATGTTAGTTGTGGGTTGTCTTGGTTGGACTTTCTATTTTTATGTAGAAATGGAACACTTGAAATGGAATCTTTGGAAAGCTGTACTGTTTCATGAAGCCATGGAAATAGGGATAGATGCTGTTTCGTTAATTCCATGGAAATAGGGATAGATGCTGTTTCATTAATTCCATGGAAAGATGGTTAAATTTTTTTAATTTTTTTTCCTGGAAATTTTTTTTTTTAATTGGAAATTTTGGCATGAATAGTAAGTTCCATTTGAAAACCCATAATTTTATAAATTTAAAAACATCTTGTTTCAAATTATCATGATGAATCCATGGTCATGTGAACAAATGAATGTTTATCTCCAGGGAAAGGATACTTATATTTATTGTCATAGGTATCCATGGAAACAGGCATAAATTAAAAAAATATGCATGTGCGATATATGAAAACATGGTATCTACTGTTTCTGAGACATGTTACATATAAACACGTGGTTTGTACCGTCAAAGAGCTGTAAACCAGGGAATCTGCTAATTTATTTTGTCGAATGTAAATACCTCAGATGTGTTATACATTACCTCAAACTTGTATCTACTCGAGCCGCTAACCTCAAGAAAACAGAAGGGACAGTATGAATGATGTGCTTTATTTGACCTTTTATACTTTGTGCTCTAATGGAATATATGGCAAGCACCTGCCAATGTATCTGATTATATTCCATGAAAATTTAGTATGTTGTTTTATTCTAAATTAACCATTATACTCACAGTAACATGTTATATTTAATCGTTATGGTATATTTTCTATTTTAATTTTAATCCAGTATGTTATTCCTTTGATTCCACTTTGGCTTTGGAGGTTTTAATAGTATTCTTTTTTGGAAGTTTTATTTAATAAAAAATGAAAAATATAAATGAAAATGATTTAAATAACTTTGTAATGTTTATCAAGTTGACGGTTTGAGAATTGACTAAAAGGAGAACCTGAACACAGGGGGAAAAGGTCAAATGAATTTTGCCTGCAAGTGAAAGACGGGATGTCACTGTTGCACTGGTTTGCAAGAGTTGTCTCCCTGAATAGCCTGTAAAGTAAGGATGTTTTTTGCGATGATTTTTTTAAATGATGTATATTTTCTTTATTGTGTATTGGGTAGAAATGACCTCAGAAATGTTACAAAACTGTGTAAAGGTAGTATATTGCATATATCTGGGAAATCTTGTGTAAATAGTTTTACCATATATGGCAATTTACCTTATTGGAAATCTGTCATATATATAATAATTCATTTTATATGGTGAATGGCCATATATGATCATTTATCTTACATGATAAATAGCCATATATGATCATTTGATATGATAAATGGCCATATATGATCATTTATCTTACATGATAAATAGCCATATATAATCAAATAACTTACATGATTAATGGCCATATAAGAACATTTATATAATATGGTGAACCTTTTTTTATAAATTTTTATTTATAGGGTGAATGACCATATATGATCATTGATCTTATTTGATAAATGGCCATATACAATGAATTTTATCTGCTATGGTGATTGATTATGATCTTATATGGAAATTTGCTGTATATGACAATTAACCTGATGTGGGAATTTACCAAATATGGATATTTACCATATATGATGTTTTACCTTATATGGCTATTTACCTTATATGTTCTGTTAAGTAAAATGCCCATGGTATGATACTGTGTCAGTGTAAGGGAGGATGGAGGCACACTTAATGTTTCCTACCTCAGTCTCTGTTTTTGCTGTAATCTCTCCATGTCTAAATCTGACAGAGTGCAAATGCTTAAAATGATGTTTAATCTGATTAGTTCAACAAAACTGTATTTAAGAAGTAATAGCTTTGAATACCATATAATTTTAAAGATTTTTTTTTCTCTCTCGTAGGGGAATGGAATTGATAAAGAGCATGCAATTTGGTAAACAGACTTATTCTGTAAAAAAATGATAATTTCTTGATAATTCCTTTCTTGTAAAAGGGATTTGGTTGCTGGAATAGTTCATGTAAAGAAACGTTTTGCATGATTGCTAGTTTTAATAATAAATGCCAGAAACACAGAAAATATGTACAATAGTTTGATTATGAAATGTTTTTTGGAGGAGATCATTTAATTGTACTGCCTTTTTCCTGCATAGGTTTTGCATTCTTGTTTAGCTAAGGGCTAGACGAATTTTTGTAAATCATGTCACGTATCAAAATCTGAAAGCTCTTTTATGAATATGCAGTCTTTACTTTTAATGTGGATGAGGATAAGGGAATCATTTCATGACTTTCGTGGTACACAAATACAGTAATAAATGGGGAAAAAGTTTTCATAACTTAGCACAGTAGGAGGATAACTCCTCAATAAAGACGTTTTTGCTGAAGCCATTTTATGTAAGCTGGTTAACAAGTTTTATTTTATTTAAACTACAATTGGTTATTTAGTCTTAAATTAATGTGTACTTTGAACGAGTCGCTTAATGGTTGATGAAAATACATCTAGGGAGGATAAAGCGTACTTTACAAGGTAATCCTTATCAAAGGGAGTTAAAGCGTACTTTACAAGTTACTCATTATACCCCCGAAACGAAGTTTGGGGGGGTATATAGGAGTCACCAGGTGGTCGGTCGGTCGGTCCAGTGGTCCGTTGCATTTTCCTTGTCCGGAGCATAACTTGAAAACCACAAGTTGGAATTCAATACAACTTCATGCAATGATCAAGCACATGGAGAGGAAGTGCAGTGCACAAGAACCATAACTCTATCTAGAGTAATTACAGAGTTATTGCCCTTTGTATTTTTTCCTTGTCCGGAGTATAACTTGTAAAGTACTGATTGGATTTCAAAACAATTTCATACAATGGTCAACCACAATATGAGGAAGTGCAGTGCACAAGAACCATAACTCTATAGGAATTACAGAGTTATTGCCCTTAGTTACTTTTCCTTGTCCAGAGTATAACATGTAAACTACTGGTTGGATTTCAAAACAACAACCACAATATGAGGAAGAGCAGTGCACAAGAACTATAACTATATCTTGAGTAATTACAGAGTTATTTCCCTTTGTTACTTTTTCTTGTCCATAGCATAACTTGAAAAGAACTGGTTGGAATTCAAAACAATTTCATACAATTGTCAACCACAATAAGAGGAAGTGCAGTGCACAAGAACCATAACTCTATTGTAATTACAGAGTTATTGCCCTTTGTTACTTTTCCTTGTCCGGAGCTTAACTTTAAAACTACTGGTTGGAATTAAAACATTTTTATTGGAGAGTAAAAATTTACAATAACTTCATCATTTCTAAAGCAGTATTGCGGGGGTATTAATCACATTTAGTGATAGTTCAAAGGGAGTTAAAACGTACTTTACAAGGTACTCATTATCAAAGGAATGTAAAGCTGATTTTACACGTTCCCAATGAGAGATAAAGCTTACATAAGGTAAATCTTACTTATATAAAGTGCACGTTATCAAAGGGAGATTTAAGCTTACTTTACAATGTATCCGTTAACTATAGAAGATTAAGATAGGGAGGTAAAGCTTGCTTAGATTTTACCGATTACTTTTACAAGGTACCCGTAATGGAAAAGGGGGTTATAGTTTCTGTATAAGGTTCCTATTATCAATTTTGAACATAAATTGACCTCCTTTTTTTCTTACTCTACTTTGTCGGAAAATATTTTTAGGGGGAAAATTACAGGCTTTGATTTTATGATGAAAATCAAAGCTTACATAGATGTTACTGTTTGTGCAAAATGACATGTGATGTACAAAACTGTTTGTTAAAGCTTTATTGTTAAGTTTTCTTATGAAGAAAACATTTTAGTCGTAGGTTAAAAAGGCATTAATGCTAACACTATTGACAAATACTTGCTTGTAGTACCTAAAACAAGTGTTTAAGTCTGTGTTTTATATGAAAACTATATAAGTTCTTGCTTATTCTGAAATTTGTATATTTTCATGTTTAATTTTTTGTTGAGAATGTGCTGTTAGATATTGTATTTTTTTTTCTTTTTGTTTTGTTTCTTTTTAATGTTTTAACTAATTACTGAAATCCATTGAAAGTCCTCTTTTTAAGAACGGAAAACAAATTTAAAAGGGCCAGATGTGACCAATGCTAGCAGCTTGAACGTGTAATGCCACAATACAGCAGCAATTAACATGCGACATAATGTCACACCATTAATTAAGATGTTACATCAAGACGCACCATTTATTTAAATGGGACACAATGGCACATAATTAACTAAGATGTTACGTCACGACGCACCATTTATTAACATGCGACACAATGGCACACCATTAACTAAGATGTTACGTCACGACGCACCATTTATTAACATGCGACACAATGGCACACCATTAACTAAGATGTTACGTCACGACGCACCATTTATTAACATGCGACACAATGGCACACCATTAACTAAGATGTTACGTCGCGACGCACCATTTATTAACATGCGACACAATGGCACACCATTAACTAAGATGTTACGTCGCGACGCACCATTTATTAACATGGGACGCAATGGCACACCATTAACTAAGATGTTACGTTACGACGCACCATTTATTAACATGCGACACAATGGCACACCATTAACTAAGATGTTACGTCACGACGCACCATTTATTAACATGCGACACAATGTCACACCATTAACTAAGATGTTACGTCACGACGCACCATTTATTAACATGCGACACAATGGCACACCATTAACTAAGATGTTACGTCACGACGCACCATTTATTAACATGCGACACAATGGCACACCATTAATTAAGATGTTACGTCACGACGCACCATTTATTAACATGCGACGTTACAACTCACAGCATTAACATGGCGTCACGACGCTTTATTGATTAATCAACAATAATTAACACTAACCCTTTAAACAATTTGCATATGATAAATAGATATTTTATTGACTTCAGTTTCTACCAGTTTTATAATCAAAAATATAAATGTACATGAACACACAACATATATTCATCTGGGTGTTTTATGCCCCCACCCAAAAAAAGGGGGGGGATATTAATTTGCCTTTGTCAAGTAACTTGACATAACCCTCTATACAACAAAAGAAAATAACAATAGAGTAACGGGCCATGGCTCTATATACAACAAAAGAAAATAACAATAGAGTAACGGGCCATGGCCCTCATACAACAAAAGAAAATAACAATAGAGTAACTTGGCATAACCCTCTATACAACAAAAGAAAATAACAATAGAGTAACGGGCCATGGCTCTATATACAACAAAAGAAAATAACAATAGAGTAACGGGCCATGCCCTCTATACAACAAAAGAAAATAACAATAGAGTAACGGGCCATGGCTCTATATACAACAAAAGAAAATAACAATATAGTTACGGGTCATGGCCCTCATGCAACAAAAGAAAATAACAGTAGGATTGGCATCTTGTTTCTATTCCTTGGCACAATTAAATAATATAAAAGTGTACACCTTTCCTAGTTGTATGAACATAACAGTAGATAAATCTTAAATTACAACATTGATGTCCACTTATAATATGACAGAAGAAAAAGTTATAGTACTCTTTTTCCGCCGAGTCCTCTCACACTCTCACTTTGCGCATCCTACGACAGCACATACTTCGGGCGTATAATGCTCCGACACGCTGAGCTCTTGTTGATTACCAGGTATAGTTTTACTTAAAGTAAAAAGTATTTCTTAGCAAAATTTCTGAAAAAAAAAAATAAACGATAATATTAAGTCATTTAAACGTATGTAACAATTTTCAACAGCTATCAATGGATACAATCTTTAGAAGAATTTATCATCTTATTTTAGAAAATGGATAAATTTTGACATTTCAAGTTTATATCTATTAAAAAAACAAAAGGGCCATAAAGGCCTCTTAGACTACAATTCAATTGTATTACCTATTAGAAAATAGGCTATAACTTATCCTATTAGCATAATTTGCAATACATTAATTAGTAGCCCTTTATCCTATTACCCTTAATAATAGCACAACTTTTATCCTATTTAGCCCATGTAAGACATTGACTACAATTTAATTGTATTTAGCTTTTGTAATAAATAGACTCTAAATTTTATTCTACATGTATTTAGCCTTTTGAGGTCATAGGCTACCACTTTTATCGTATTAATCCATGTATGAAAATGACCACAATTTTAGCCTACTGTGTGCTAAATAGGAATATCGGCTACAATGTCTTATAAACATCGCTTTTTAAAAAGAATGGTTTAAATCAACTTATGAACAAAGCCTTCTAAATTTAAAGAGGCTGCATCTTCCTTAACAGCATTTTTATGTTACTTAATTTTGTTCATTTCAAATCAAAGGTTTATTCTAAAAAGTATAGCCTTTTTAAGGTAAACCGGCTTTTGAAATTGAAGAGGTCAATCAATGGTTTATTAAAAAAGCATTTTTATGTTTAGATAAGCTAAATGAACTACATGGCTGAATGATGTAGCCTATGTTTTATATATATGGGCTAGATAGTGTAAAAGAAGAATCATTTTCATGCATAGACAGGTAGACGTACATATATGCGAAAAAGGATGAAAGTTGTAGCCTATGTACTGCAAAGGCTTAACAGGAAAAATAGTGTAAAAGATGTAACCTATTTCATGCACAGGCTGTATAGGGTAAATGGGCTAAGTCACAACAGCCTACTACAATTCGTCATTGTAAATCAAGTAGCATAGGTCCTACATAGGCAAAATAGGATAACACTTGTAGCCTTTGAAAAGGATAAATAGTGTAAAAGGTGTAACCTACTTAATATCTAGGCCTTATAGGATACATGGGATAACTCACAATAGCTTTTATCTCTACATTCTAAAGTTACATAATTTACGCCAAATCGGCTTATTGTTTTTAAACATAGCTTGTTTATTTTCCTAATCAGTCTTCGTCGCTTATAATGACCAATGAATATCTTCCTTTTATTCATATAGGCTAAAGGGCTACGTTTGCTTGTAAACATAGCATTTTGTATGCTGGATAGGCTAAATCACGCTCATTTCATTTGATAGAAATAACTTTTTTTTTTAAAAAGAAAAAGAAAATGATTTATTGAAATACCATTTTTAGGTTTAAAAGGCTAAATAGGCTACATTGACTGAATGATGTAGTCTGTGAACTACAAAGTTTAAATAGGCTAATCTAATTAAAGAGATAACCTATTTAATACATAGGCTATATTGGGTAGATGGGCTAACTGACAGTAGCTTTGTAATTGCACAATTTTACACTTATTGGCTTTTACACATAGCTTCTTGTACGCAAAATAGGACAAATTGCCAACATTGTTTTTCATTATTATATCCTTATTAAGGTAAACAGTCAAATCTTTTAAAGTTATTTCTAACCAAAAGGCTCCATTGGTTTATTAAAACCACACCTTTTATAGTTACAAAGGTTAAAAGGGCAACATTCGCAGAATATTGTAGCCTATGTATTACATAGGATAAGTAGGATAAAAAATGTTAACCCTTTCCCTCATAGAGGACACCATGAAAAGACCAATGCGAACAGCATAAAACCAGATCAGCCTGCGAGTAACTCGCAGGCTGATCAGGTTTTATGCTGTTCGCTGCTCCTCAGTGGTCTGGAAATGAGGATTTTGTAATTAAATTTGGTAAGGTTTAACTGTGGTTTTCTGCAGATCAGGCTTTATGTGGTACCCTTTAATACATCGGCTTTATAGTATAAATCGGATAATACACAATAGCCTACGATTCTTCGTTACTATAGCATTTGTAAGTTGCATGTTAATTTTACATTAAATATGTTTCATTGCGTTTTAAACAATTTTTATTTCCTGATTAGGGTATTTCGCATATAATGGCCACTAAAGTCCTCTTCGTTACTTTAATTATGCTAACTTGGCGTATCGGTTTCTTAAGTTAAAGCGGCTAAATAGGCAACAATGGTTATCGAAACATGTGTGTGTGTGTGTGTGTGTGTGTGTGTGTGTTACAACAGCTAGATGGGCAACATTGGCGGAATGCTGCAGCCTATGTATTACCAAGGATAAATAAGATAAATAAGGTAAAGGATGTAGCCTATTTGGTACATAGGCCATACAGGATTGATGAGATGTCTCACAATAGCCTACTTTTTTCAGTTATATGATTTTAACTAAATCGGTTTCAATGGCTTTTAAACATAGCTTTATTATTTCCTGACTAGGCATTTTCGTATATAATTGACATGTATTTGACTTATACACATTGCCTCTTGTAAGTTAAATACGACAAATAGCCAACATTTTTTTTTTTTAATTATAGCCCTATTAAGATAAAGAGGCTAAATAGGCTACAATGGTATATTTAAACAACATTTAAGTAGGCTAAATATGCTACATTGACTGAATGATGTAGTCTGTGTACTAAATATGCTAAACATGATAAAAGCTGTATAGCCAATTTAATACATACAGGCTATTTAGAGTTAATGGGCTGACTCACAGCAGTCTATATTTCTTCAGTAACATATCATTTTTCATTACCTTATCTTATGCATTGCCTTTTAAATATAGCTTTTTTATTTCCGGACAAGGCTAATCCGAATAAAATGGCCATTAAAGATCTCCTTTTTACTTCAAATCGGATAAATTCGCAACTCTTGCATAAACACATAACCTCTAAATCGCCTACATTTTATTATACTCATTGCCTTTTTAATGTAAATAGGGTAAAGCAGCTTTATTATTTTAAAAGTTTAAATAGTCTACAATGGTTTCTTTAAACGGCATTTTTATGTTTAATCGGCTAAAAGAGCTTTATTGACTAAATAGGCTAAAAGTTAATAGGATAAATATAATTAAATTGTAGTCCATGTCCTACATGAGCTAAATAGGCAAAATAGGATACACGTTGTAGCCTATGTACTAAATAGGCTAAAAGTTATAGCCTATTTACTTCATAGGCCAAATACAATTAAATTTTAGTCTATGTCCTTTGTGTGTCCTAAATTTGTACTATATACATATAAGGAAAACGGACACTGCCCCCTGGCAGCCATGTTTTTAACCAATCCAAATAATTTTTACGTTCATGATAGAGAGTGATCTAAAGGACATATGTGCAAAAAAAATCTTTGAAATTAGGCCAGTACTTTTGGAAAAGAAGATTTTTCTTTATTTTTTCTAAATACATATAAGGAAAACAGGCCCCGCCCTCTGATGGCAATGTTATTGACAGTTCCTTTTTTTTCTAATCTTAACAGCAAGTCACCCAAGAATTATCTGTTTCAAAAATCTTTGAAATCCAATGAGTACTTCTGGACAAGAAGAATTTTCAAATCTGTACTATATACAAACATGTATAAAGAAAACGGGATCCGCCTCCTGGCGGCCATGTTTTTCAACGGATCCAGATAATATTTACAATCTTGGTATCGAGTGACCCAAGGGACATCTGTGCAAAAAAAACTTTGAAATCTAGCAAGTACTTTCAGACAAGAAGATTTTCCAAATTTGTACTTTATGCATATAAGGATAACAGGTTCCGCCCCCTGACGGCAATGTTTTTTGACTTATCCAAATAACTTTTACAATCGTGGTAGAAAGTGACCCAAGGAACATCTGTGCCAAAAAAACTTTGAAATCCAGTCAGTACTTTTCGACAAGAAAATTTTCCAAATTTGTACAATATGCACATAAGGAAAACGGGCTCCGCCGCCACCCCCATGCAGCATGTTTTTTGGCCGGTCCAAATATTTTTACAATCTTGGTAGAGAGTGACCTGAGGAACATCTGTACCAAAAACCTTTGAAATCCAGCAAGAGCTTTTAGACAAAAAATGTTTTCAAATTTATACTATATACATATATGGAAAAACGGACTCCGACCCTGGCAGCCATGTTTTTCATCGGATTCAAATAGTTTGAACAATCTTGATAGGGAGTGACCAAAGGCACATCTGTGAAAAAATATATTTTGAAATCCAGCCATTGTTTCACATTTCTTCCCCTTTTAGATGCCATGGAAACCATTTTTTTTTTTTGGCACGGAATAAATTCTTTGAACAACTTTGGAAGAGGACCATCCTAAGAACATTCCTGTAAAGTTTTATGAAAATTGGCCAAGTAGTTTTGGAGATGTCGTTTAAGTTATATATTAACGACGGACGACGAACATTCATTGGTCACAATAGATCACCATGATTTGTTGTGCTAAGGTGAGCTAAATAAACAAGGAGACGGGACATTACATAAAACAGAGATATATCAACAGTTACCGCCCTAGAATGGTCAGTCAACAAAATAAAAACTGGGTGTTTGAACCAGGTTTCATGAGCACCAACCTCGCATGTCAGAGGCTGCGAAACACGGTTACTTTACAAAAACAATAAAAGCCTTTTATTTCTTTTCTAATTCTAGTTTTATTCTGTTTTACAAACAATCCAACAAATGTATGATATGGCGGAAGGTTATGAATGTACATATATATATACAGACAAGATGATATTGCACCAAACAATCGTTACGTACACACTCTTTCATGACGTATTACCAAACATCACACAGTGATCTATCTCCCTTGCAAGCAAAAAAAATCACTGCCGTCACGAATGTCACGTGATGATGGTAAACTAACAAAATGGCGTCTCCGTCTGCTGTCACAACAACAAAAATATTATTTAAAATGATTTATTTTTTTACCATGAGGCAATATTTGATGTTTATTAAAGAAAACATACTTAAGGAAATGACACTCACATTAATTTTTTTTTTTTTTGGAAAAAAGAAAAAAATAGCTAAATTCTGTTAATTTTTTACTTGTGGTGGCAGTGGTTATTTACAACTGTAAGGGGAGGTAACAACTGCAAGGAGTTTGACGTATTACATGAGGTTTAATGACATTGCCCAAATATAGCACGGGGCAAATCTGCAGCTCAAGAGACTCGTAACGTTATTACTTACCCTCTCTCCGGAATATTTAGCACATGGCATTTTCCTCTTGGTGCTGATATTTGTTTATAATCACTGTGGAGTAAACCGCATGGTTCAATACTTTTGTAAATATCAATAAGTGCGGACTATGCAATCATATAACTCACACTTTTGTGAAGTTTTGTCGCTAGTGGAAGGAAAATGCCATGTGCTAAATAGCTTAGTTCATAGTTGCCTTTAACTACACGATATACTCACTTGGGCTCCGCCTATGTGACTATATCGTTTAGTCTAAGGCAACTATGAACTAACCCATACTCATTTGCTTATGATGCCCGAGGTGGTAAAAGATTGATTCTGAATTTAAAGTTATTAGTATGGCATGTGTGTCAGCAACAGAAAGTTTGCCATCCAAATTACTTACTTTCACTATTCAAACCTTATTCATTTACTAACAAAACGTTATGAGCCAATTACAGTCATCCTTTACCTAGAATGGGATGTAACCGCTGCAAAGGAATTTTCTTTACCTATGCAGTAATTACTTCCCATTATTATTTTATTTCTCTCCTTAGTCAGTTACTTAATTTCTAGAAATGTTGTTTATGTTGTTGTTGTTGTATTGGGGTTTACCGTCGCTGCGATAGTATTTCAATCATATAGCGACGTCCAGCTAATTACAGGTGGAGGAAGACCCCGAGTACACAGGGGTACCCGGGTAGAACCACCGACCTACCGAGAAATGTTGTTTACAAATAAACAATAAAAAATATACCTGTATACATACATATGTTTGCTGAAACAATATTTACTTTAGGCATTGCTCAAAACGTCAAAATAATTGATATAATATATACTATATATTATCAACATTGGTAAATTACGAAAATGTTCTATATTAATTTTTGTCTTAATCAATTAAATTCTCATAAATATCATGGACTTTGGGGTAAGAACAAAAAAGAAATCACATCTCCAGTGGATGAACGTAAGATATTATATAAACACACATTTGTAACAATTAATCAGATATAGGAAAGTTACCCTGAAGATATAAGCCAACTACCTAAATCATACACCTAGCATTATATGAGATTCAAATTCTTATTTTATTTCAAAATTATTTTACCTTTTAAACCCTTAACCAATAAAAGGTGAAAAAGTGTAGATCCATACCCTGTGCTTTAACAATTAAGTTAAAAAAATTTGAAGGAAAAAAAAATGCATTATACTTATCACTTAATATAAACTCCATCCCTTTAAATGCGTACAAAAAATACAAGTTAATAAAAGTGCAAATATCCCTTACATTAAGAATGCAAATATAAAAAAAATAAACATGTATCTAAAATTAACAGTATGCTATTTCCTTTGACATTTTGTGACATGCACTTTTGTTCTGCAAAACTGAAATGTAATTTTGTCCAAAAAAAATATTCACGCATTTTATGACATGTACATATATTCTGCAAAACTGAAGAGTAATTTTTGTCCAATAAAATATTCACACAAAATAAAAACCTTCACAAATATATTTTTTGTTTTGTTTATCTTATACACAATTGAACAAGCTAACAAGCAAATTTATCACTGGCAGAAACCGCAATGAAATTGCTTGTATATACAATGTAGTCTAGTCATTCTTGATTACATCAGGCTTATTCTGATCACTTTCTCAGCCACATGGCTTATAATGGAAGACATGCTGACCCAACAACCCAAGAAAATCATGCATGCATCAACTGACTCTCTCATCCATGACCTCTTGTCAAATTTGCATTATCTGACAAAGAATCAGTTGTATATTGTTATATAACTGAATAAAATATATAAAGCAATTTCATTGGCTGTCTTAGGAAATTTTGAGGATTTTGGAACCAATCAAATCACTCATTTCACAAATTTCTCTATTAGTTTTTGAGTTTTTCTCTCAGAATGTTGTTTAATGATTGGAACCAATATATAAAGCAATTTCATTGGCTGCCTTATGAAATTCTGAGGACTTTACAACCAATCAAATCACTCATTTCACAAATTTCTTACACAGCCTTAAATCAGACAATTTATCAGAGACTGACAGATGAAATAAAACTTATTCAGTAGAGTTAAATTCGAGGGCTTGGTTGTAAAGAAATAAGTTGTGCACCAAGCCCTCTAAGTGTCAGTAATGATTCATCACTTTATATATTCATACAAAAGCCAGTAAAATTAACTTAAAATTTAACTATACTGATTAAAAGATACATCTGAAACATTTTTTAAATCATTCTGAAAACACAACCAATTTCACAGAAAACATATTAAAGCAGACATATTTTTCTTATATTTTTGTAAACAAAATCTGAAGAAAAGATACATTTTTAATAAACCCACAATTAATGTAAAGCAAACTCGTATCATGGATATATTTATCTGAGTCATTTACTGTTTTTTTCTAAACTGATTATTATAGACAACATAAGCAAACATTATTTTCTATATATTATATTAAGTAAGCCAGTACATCACAAAAAAGCTAAATAAATAACATTATCATTTACAAGTGAGGATTTCAACTACAAAATGATTGCATTTAAAGAGTTTCAAAACATGAAATATAAGTACAAGTAAGTATTTACTTGGTTCTCAATTTGGCAAAACACAATCACCCAAC